>OY759210.1:53262436-53680587 GCA_963662105.1 Meiosimyza platycephala
TATCCGGTCGCTTCCACTAGCGCTGCCGCTATCGCTGCTGCCATGGAAGTAGACCTAACAGCACAAAACGATGGAACTCCCAACAGTGGAAACCAACACGGTGCATGTCCCAAGAGACTCACAAACGTGTTGAGAACAACACCTGGCCAAACGACTGCTAGAGGCAGTCAGCCAAAAAAGACGCCGGGACTGCCCAAACAGATTGAAGTAGAAGCAGTACACACAGTCACCATTGTGACGTCTTTGCCTGTATCCACATCAGAAGAAGAGAAACCCTCTCCGCGCCAGCAATACCTCCGCAAGCTGCGTGAAGATGAGGAGCAGGCACTGGCTAAATGCCGATTGGCTATTGCTAAGATGAAACAGGCCATGCAAAAACAGAGGAACATCAGCATGGATGTAAAAGATGGTGTCACGGAATTGGAGGAACTGTTTGACATTATTACGCATAGTCGAAGAGCTTGGCGAAGATTGGAGGAGGAGAAAAAGAAGACCGCACCTCCGGAGACAAATGCAGCTGTAGGAAATGAAACTCCATCAGCACGCCCGATAAGGCACGCATCGAGCCCGGCGCAGCCTAGTACAGGCAAAAGACCGAGGGAAAAAGAAAACACCACGGCCCTCCCGCGCTCAAAAAGGACAGCTACATACGTGGCAAAGTCCGATAAAGCTGAAAAGCCGCAGGAAAATAACTCTGAGAAATGGCAAGAAGTCAAAAGACGAGCGAAACCAAACCCTCTCAGAAGAACGGGCGAAACAAAGAAGGAAAAGGAGAGAGAAGTAAGGAGAGGAGGGAAAACCCCAAAAAAGAGAAGAGAGAGAGGGCAACGGCCGAAACCGGAGGCAGTCCTCATAAAACCGACAGAAGGACATAGCTATGCGGAGGTGCTCAAAAACCTGCGTAGCAAAATTCAGCCCGAAGAGGTCGCCAATATAAGAGGCATCAGGAAAACGAGGACTGGTGCACTCCTCCTAGAAATGTAAAAAGGGGGAAAGGTGGGACCCAGACTAAAGGAAATGCGCGTCAGGGTAACAGCACCAAACAAGCGTGAGCAAATACGAGCGTTTGTAACACTAGCGCAAGAAAAAGCGGAAAAATTGCTCAAAGAAGATGGCATAAAAATCGGTTACGTCAGAGCCAGAGTTAGACTCTGCTCAAGCATCAAAAGATGTTTCCGATGTTTCGGAATGGGCCACTTGCAAATGGACTGCAAGGGACCGGATAGGAAAGGTGAAGGTCTGTGTATGAGATGCGGAGAGCCAGGACATAAAATAAAGGAGTGCAGCAAGAGACCAAAGTGCTGCCTGTGCACAGAAGCTGGGCGTAGCCGGGTAGATTATATACCTGGCTCAACTAAGTGCCAAGCGACAAAGTGAGAATACTCCAGGCCAACATGCATCGAAGCAGAACGGCTGATGCGCTATTAGAGCAGATGGCAATAGAGAAGAAAGCGGACGCTGTCGTTATAAGTGAACAGTATGGGCGAGTGAATCGAGAAAACTGGTTAGAAGATGCGACCGGTACTGCAGCAATCTGGCTGCCTAGCAACAGCAGGTTTGTCAATACACTTAAAGGTGCAGGGAACTGCTTCGTATACGTGCAAAACACGAGCTTCACTTTGCTCAGCTGTTACCTAACCCCAAACGATAGCATTGCTGAATTCCAGAAGAAGCTTGAAAGCATTGAAGACAAAGTGCTGGAAATTGGAGGTCCCTTTATCGTCGCAGGAGATTTCAACGCTAAAGCTGTCGAATGGGGAACGGCAGCAACAAACTCCAGAGGCAGACGCGTGCTAAACATGGCCGCTAGGCTGGGCTTAGCCATCGCTAACATTGGCGCAGCTACGACCTTCAGAAGACCAGGGTGCGAGGCCACCACACCAGATATCACTCTAGTGTCAGAGAGCTTAGCTGGAATGCTTAAAGAATGGAGAGTCCTAGAAGATTTTACTGGTAGTGATCACCAGTATATCACTTACCATCTAGACTCAGGAAATCGCCCCATCCAGGCACCAACAAGAAGAGGCACGCGAAAATGGAATGTAGCGAAACTTAGATCCGAATATTTGCTGGCAAATATCGACGAAAACTCATTGCCAACTGACACAACTAGGGACGCCAGAACTCTCACAAATGCGACTATGCAGCGATTAGCTCAATGCTGCAACGCATCGATGCCTAAAGTTGGCACAAGCCGCAGAAAAGATGCCGTATACTGGTGGACAGATGAAATAGCAGAAATTAGACGGAACTGCCTACGGATGAGGAGGAAACTCACTAGAGCCAGACGATTAGGCGCCGCTACAAATGAAGCCGAAAACTACAAACAAGCCAAGAAACATTTGAAGCTTGTCATAGAGCGTAGCAAAAGAGAAAAATGGGAGGAACTCCGCAAAGATCTGAACAACAACCCATGGGGTCTCGGCTATAAGATCGCTATGAAGAAACTGGGCTCTAAAATTCCTGGCCCAAATATGGACGGCGATACCATGAGCAACATCGTTGATGCCTTATTCCCTACGCATAACCTGCAGCAGGAAGAACAAGACGCGCAGCCTGTTGGATTAACCCCATTATTTTCTGAAGAAGAATTAAAAGGAGCAGCAAAATCTCTCAAGAGTAGCAAGGCTCCAGAACCTGATGGAATCACTGAAAATAGTAGCGGAAAATCGCCCAAGTGTTCTACTGTCGATGTATAATGCGTGCCTTAAGGAAGGCTTATTCCCCGAAGTGTGGAAAAAGAAAAAACTAGTACTGATCAGCAAAGGCAAAGGAGATCCTACCCAACCATCAGCATACAGACCACTGTGTATGCTTGATAGCGCTGGGAAGCTGCTAGAGAAGATGATAAAAACTCGCTTATCCGCAGTTATTGAAGACGCTGGTGGATTATCGGAACGACAACATGGATTCAGAGCAGGAAGGTCAACTCTTGGCGCTATAGAAGATGTAGTGTCTAGCGTAGAACACGCACAGCGAGGGAACCATCACTCCAGGAGGATTGTCTTGTTGGCAACACTAGACATACGCAACGCTTTTAACAGCCTCAGGTGGTCAGATATCATTGAAGCTCTTAAGCTAAGGTTTGCTACTCCGCAATATCTGCTGAGGATCCTGCAGAGCTATCTAAGGGACCGGGAGCTCATTTATGACACCTGCGAAGGAAGAAAGACAAAAAGGATAACATCCGGAGCAGCGCAAGGGTCTATACTAGGCCCAGACCTCTGGAACTTGAGCTACGACGGAATCCTCCGAATCGAAATGCCGGATGATACACATCTGGTGGGGTACGCAGATGACATTGCAGCTGTAATAACGGCTCGCAACACCGAAGAGGCCAGGAGAAAATTAAACCAGGTTATGCTAAGGACAAGGGAATGGTTGCAGGCTCACGGACTCCAACTCGCCACCGAAAAGACGGAGGTTATACTGCTTACTAAGCAACACATACCATTAGAACTGGAGCTGCCAGTATGCGACAGCATACTTACAACAAAGAAGGTAGTTAAGTACCTCGGCGTAAGAGTTGACCCAAAATTGACATTTTGGGCTCAATTACAACACGCAGCAACAAAAGCAGCCAAGATAACAGGCATGCTTAGCAAGCTCATGGCAAACATCGGTGGACCAACGCAAAGTAAACGGAAACTTCTAATGGCGACAACAAACTCGATACTGCTCTACGGCAGTGAGATATGGGCAGGAAGGCTAGAGGCGAAATGTCGGCAAAGGACGCTACTGTCAGTGCAACGAACTGCTGCGCTCAGAGTTGCATGTGCGTACCGCACAGTCTCCGAAGCGGCTGTGCTAGTAATAAGTGGGGTTATCCCCATTGACCTACTAGCCAGCGAACGTAAAATGGTATGGGAGGCAAAAAAGGAGGGAAACCTGATAAGTTTTGCAGACGCAAGGCAGGAAACCCCCTCTAAGTGGCAGAACAGGTATCGCTCAGAAGTCAGCGGCAGATGGACAAAAAGACTGATCCCTTGCATAAGAAGATGGTTTGAGAGAGACTTTGGCGAAGTAAATTATTACCTCACTCAGTTTTTATCCGGCCATGGATACTTCCAGAAGTATCTACACCGTATGGGCAAAACAGAGCACCCTTTCTGTATATATGGAGACGCTGATGAAGATGACGCAGAGCACACCTTCTTCAACTGCAATCGATGGAACAACGAACGCGCATCCTTACAGGAATCAGTCGGCCAGTGCTCCGCTGACAACGTGATCGAAAGGATGCTGCAGAGCGAAGAAAACTGGAATGCAGTTGCAAGTTTTACTGAGGACATTCTCAGAAAAAAGAAGTGGGACCTGGACGCAGGTATATATATAGAATAGAATAGAATAGAATAGAATAGAATAGAATAGAATAGAATAGAATAGAATAGAATAGAATAGAATAGAATAGAATAGAATAGAATAGAATAGAATAGAATAGAATAGAATAGAATAGAATAGAATAGAATAGAATAGAATAGAATAGAATAGAATAGAATAGAATAGAATAGAATAGAATAGAATAGAATAGAATAGAATAGAATAGAATAGAATAGAATAGAATAGAATAGAATAGAATAGAATAGAATAGAATAGAATAGAATAGAATAGAATAGAATAGAATAGAATAGAATAGAATAGAATAGAATAGAATAGAATAGAATAGAATAGAATAGAATAGAATAGAATAGAATAGAATAGAATAGAATAGAATAGAATAGAATAGAATAGAATAGAATAGAATAGAATAGAATAGAATAGAATAGAATAGAATAGAATAGAATAGAATAGAATAGAATAGAATAGAATAGAATAGAATAGAATAGAATAGAATAGAATAGAATAGAATAGAATAGAATAGAATAGAATAGAATAGAATAGAATAGAATAGAATAGAATAGAATAGAATAGAATAGAATAGAATAGAATAGAATAGAATAGAATAGAATAGAATAGAATAGAATAGAATAGAATAGAATAGAATAGAATAGAATAGAATAGAATAGAATAGAATAGAATAGAATAGAATAGAATAGAATAGAATAGAATAGAATAGAATAGAATAGAATAGAATAGAATAGAATAGAATAGAATAGAATAGAATAGAATAGAATAGAATAGAATAGAATAGAATAGAATAGAATAGAATAGAGATAGAATAGAATAGAATAGAATAGAATAGAATAGAATAGAATAGAATAGAATAGAATAGAATAGAATAGAATAGAATAGAATAGAATAGAATAGAATATAATACAATATAATATAAATCAGTCGATAAAATCAACTTTTTTAACCATATGGAAAACACGCCAACTTCACCACAATTTCGAAAAATAAACTTTGACTTTAGGCCGACGGTCTAACGGCTATGGCAACAAGCGAGAAAGTGACAAAAGATAACAAAGGTAATATACGCACTCTGTACACCTTAACGGCAGTTCCTCAGTAGCTCAAGTGTTAGAGCGGCCGTCGCAAAAATATCCAATTGCAATGCATGAACGGTAAGGGGTTCGAGACCATGTACAGCATTAACCAAACTGGTCTGATGAGGCTATTGGTAATAGCCGAAACATGTCACCAGTTTTTCCAAAACTGGTTACGTCATCTGAAAGTATTACTCTTACCCTTCAAAACACATTTTAAATTTTGTCGATATCTCTTTTAATAACCAAAATATAATAAATTTAAATTTTCTATGCATCCTGCCATACTAGAATTAATGTAGATCTGTATGTTCAAGTTACGATATTTCGGAGGCATAAAAAGTTATCGATATAATCTAAAAAAGGTTTTGAAGGGTAAGAGTAATTCTTTCAGATGCCGCAACCAGTTTAAAAAAAAAAAATTTATTCACGATGTAAAATAACCTCAAATAAATCCAAAAACCATGTTTTTGCACTTTTATGTTAGGATATCTAAAAAACCTGACGCATAGGAGCAATTCTGAGCTCGGATTCAGCGCATCAAAGACCATCGGGTATGCTAGGTCTGGTCTCTGGATTAAAAATTTGTCGGGCTGTGTTATTAACATTTTATTATTATTAAATATTTTATTTTAATTTTTCTAAATTGCCACAACTCGGTATGTTCGATTTCTCTCTCTCTTACAATATGCCAGACATTCCGAAAGGCATATGGGGAGAAATACGTCAAATGTCCTAGCGCGGCGCGCGGGCAATAACTTCTGTTATTTTCAATTCGTACTGGTGGAATATAAATGTACCTAAAAAAATTTTCCGACACATCATTTCGATGTATTTTTTCCTCAGCTTTCCAATGGTTTTGTCAGAACTCCCGATATTTTCCATTTTCCTGGTGAAAAATCACAAAACGTAATATATCTCAAAAACGGCATTTTTAATATTTTTTTTAATGCTTTTAATTGAAAGCTGAGGTTTTTTTACATTAAAAAAGTTATTTTCCAAAGAGTGCTTTTGCAGGTTGCTATGAGAAATACAGCGCGAAAAAGTATTTGCGTACGTATTTTGTTCCTGTAATTATTTCTTCCACGCATCAACTCGTTTAACTCTTGCCGTTACTCAAGTCAAAAGAACAAAATACATGCGCAAATATAATAATAATAATAAGTTTAGCTCAGTGATGGCATTTGGGTTTTGTGAAAATGTACTGAATCGAGACTTCAAATGTACTTTTTAGATCCCGAATGTACTTTTTTGTCTTGAACACCCAATATTGCACGAAATTGTTCTAAAATTGACTATCAAAAAAAAAAAAAAAAGGTCCTCACTTTTCCCATCTCAAAAACCCTAGCAAAATTAGACATATTTCACATTAAATTAATTACAAAATCTACACATTGCGCGATTATTTTCATTTACTAAGAAAAAAACGTAATTAATATAATAGGGTAATGATATTATATACAGGTAATTGCTATAAATCTACTCATTGCGGTTATTTTCATTTACTAAAAAACAAAAAAAAGGTAAATATTATAAATTGTCCAAATGTACCGAAAATGTACTAAAAATGTGCTAAAAATTTGGCGAATGTACTGAAAATGCCCCAAATGTACCGAATGTACTGAAAACTTGTCGAATGTACTGACAACGATTTTTCAGGACGTAAATGTACCGAAAAAAGTACAAATGTACCGAAAATGCCATCACTGGTTTAGCTACTACAGCTATTAGCTTTCTTAGCAATTTAACTTGAAGCTTTAAAACCAAGTAAAAAGCTTATATATTAAGGAAAATGAAAAAATTATACATGCAATTAAATTTGTTATATTTTTATAATTTTTTCTTAGCTTTATCACACTTTCTCAACATACCCACCCAGATCATATGTATATAAACATACAATTGCATGAATGCAATTGCATGAATTTATCAACATGGTCCATGGCATAAATGTTAGAAAAAATTTACCCATCATGCTGTGGGGCTCGGACAACACAAACATAAAGACCAACAACCATAAAGCTACAAAATTAACTATAGCTATTTTTCAATCTAAGCTTGAGTTGACCTTTTAACAAGCTAATATCATATACATCGCAATTATTAATAAGAGTAGTCATGCGGTTAAAAGGAGCAGATGCCATATAATTAGTTCTACTAAAAGGTTGGTAAAATAATTGATTAGAGTTAAGATTACTCCTGCGATTAGTGTTTAAGTGAATATAATTAAGAAGTTCTGGTGCAGCAAGAGACCCAGTTACAAGTTGATGCAGATAAAGTATATCCGCAATATTTCTACGCGTGCTCAAAGATTGCATATGTAGTAACTTCAAACGATCCTCATAAGGAGGAAGGTTTAAAGAGTCAATCAAATTTAAGCCATTGAGAGCAAAACGAATAAATTTTTTTTGAATTCTCTCAATTCTGTTAATATGAATATTATAAAATGGAGACCACACTTGGCTGGCGTACTCTAAGTGAGGACGCACTATTGTATTATACAAAGGCACCGTTACTAAAGGGCTATTAAATTCTTTTGCCCACCTCTTAATAAAGTCAAGCAGAGATGAGGATTTTTTACAAATTTGATTAATATGCTCATTAAAAGTTAATTTAACATCAAAATGTATACCTAGGTCTTTGACTAAATCGACACGACAAATTTTCTTATCTTTTAATTCATAATCAAATTCCACAATATTTTTCCTCCTGGTGAAAATCATAGTTTGGCATTTATCAGGATTAAGATGTAAGTTATTTTTAGAACACCAAATCTCAAAGGATTTCAAGTCAGACTGAAGTGGAATAGTATCACCAACCCCCTTCACGTTCCTGTAAATTTTCATATCATCTGCATATATTAGCAGATGCGAGTTTTTAATGACATGTGTAACATCATTAATTGCTAAAATGAACAGGAGCGGCCCCAGGTGACTTCCTTGTGGAACACCTGATTGAATGGGGTGGAAAACACCCTCCGAAATTTTATTTGATATGAGGGATCAGATAAATAAGATTCAATCCAGCTGACCAAACTTAAAGGAAATCCAAGCTTCTTTAATTTAAACAAAATCAAATTGTGTGGTAATTTGTCAAATGCTTTACTGAAGTCAGTGTAGATGCAGTCAACTTGCCCACCAGAATCAAAAGAGCTTAATGCAAAGGAAGTAAAATCAAGGAGGTTAGAAACTGTAGATCTGCCATTAACAAAACCATGCTGACGAGTTGTTATGACTTCACTAGAGCACACCTTAACTGATCGTACACAATGCGTTCAAAAATTTTCGGTATCGATGATAACTTCGCTACGGGCCTGTAGTTTGAAACATCATTTTTACACCCTTTCTTGAAAATGGGGCTTATATATGAATTTTTCCAAAATTTAGGAAACTAGCCATCTCTAATCGATTTATTAAATAAGAAACTGAGGGGTTGACTCAGCATAGAGCTATAGTTAACTAGTACTTTCGCAGGAACACCATCAGAAACGGAGCTGAAGTCATCATCAACAGATGAGATATATTTCTCTATGAGTTCAGGTGAGAAAGATATCTCATTATACGAAACTAAAGGGTGGTTATCCATATATTCAAAATAGTTGATCTCAGGGCTAAATAATTCCGTAGAAAAGGATTCTTTAAATAAATTAGCAAACAACCCAGCTATAATTTGTGGGTCGCTAGTGAGCCCATCAACTGTTCTGAATTCAGATGGAAACCCGTCAGACTTCTTTTTTGTATTAATAAAACCCCAAAAATGCTTGGGGTGATGAAGAATATTCAGCTTTATTCTATTCAAATATTCAGAATAAACTAAAGCCGACTTATCCTTAAATTCATGGAAAAGTCGCTGGTAAGCAACTAAGTCATTTCGGTCCTGGCTACAAACGTATTTGTTCCACGCACTATTACGGCCATTACGATTTTTTTTTAAATCCTTTGTGTACCAAGGGTACGAGGAATTATTAACGTACCTTTTTGTATATGGCACCGACAATGCTATGGCTGAAAAAAGTTTACCATAGAAAAATTTAATGCACTCATCAAATGAATTACTCGTTTTATTAAAAAAAATAATAAGGTCGTCTAATTTATTCCTTAAATTATCATTCAACTTTAAAAAGTCAGCTTTTTTAAAATTGAATTCATAAATATTGATGGAAGAACATGCATCAATTAAATTTTCATTGTCAGATTGGTACACAATACTCAAAGGTGGATGATAGGAATCAACCGTAGAAAGAGCATGGATACTATTTGCAGCCATGACTTAGTCAAGTTGTCGTCCATGAGAATTAGTTATAATTATTTAGAATATCTCTGAAATTAATATTCAAATTGTTAAGATTTTCCCCAAATTGTTTAATTTTGTCGAAAAAGACCGACGGGGACAGGGCCCTGCACGATGAACAGTACCAATGCAGGCCCAAACGCTTAAGAGATAATAAATCAGTAATAGTGTTAGTTAGGCCTGCACAAGAGGCATGAAAGACCTGTTCATAGGGACCTGAACAGGAAAACATGGCATTCAATATATTTTGACTTTTACATTGATCTCTTAGAGAGCAAGCTAACAAGTTTTCAGACGAAAAATAATCAATCATGAAGAAAAGAAAAGACTAAGAAATATGAAAAAATTTTATTTTATATTGACCTAAAATATTTTTAAAATATTTTTAAAAGCGCTTACGACGGGTTAATATTGTGAAAAATATACCCGTTAAACAGCAACAACAACAACCTATTGAGATTAAGGTAAAGCAATGTAAGCGGACAAAGCAAGAAAGGGAATGAAAAAAACAAAACTGATCACTGCTTTACACTGCTTGTAGAAAGAAATGAACTCACGTACGTATGTATGTTAACATTAAAGGATAAATTGAAGTATGCAAATACAAAATTATATCAAAATCAAATTTCTACCAACACATTATTTCACAGTAACAATTATGTACGTAAATAAAATAAAATTATTATTATTCCAAATAATTAAACAGAAAATATACGTATTAAAAAACAACACAAAAAACACAACCGACACAGACAAAGAAACGAGATCAACTGAAAATACTTTTTCGCGCTGTATTTCTCATAGCAACCTGCAAAAGCACTCTTTGAAAATTAACTTTCTTAATGTAAAAAAACCTCAGCTTTAAATTAAAAGCATTAAAAAAAATATGAAAAATACAGTTTTTGAGATATAACACGTTTTGTGATTTTTCACCAGGAAAATGGAAAATTTCGGGAAATCTGACAAAACCATTGGAAAGCTGAGGAAAAAATACATCGAAATGATGTGTCGGTACATTTATGCACCACCAGCACGAGTTGAAAACAACAGAGTTTAGTGCTCGCGCGCCGCGCTAGGACATTTGACGTATTTCTCCCCATATATAGGTGTGGGAAAGGACCACCATAAACAGTGGGTTTTCCTTGTGGTCCTTAAAGTTGTGGTACAAAGACGAAGGCCTATATTAAGGCTGCAGCAAGACCTTTGTAGGTACACGTAGAATTAAATGTGAAGGCCTTTATTAAGGCTGTTTAAATGTCAAATGATTTTGTATAGATGTGTATTAATTGTTTTCCGACGACAATTTTACTGTCAAGATATTATTAAAACTTTTTTTTAAAAAAAAACATCTTTTATTTTTATAAATTCAATTTTTTCAATTTCAATTTTTTGTCTCAAATTAATTATTTCCAGTTAATACACATAATGTTTCTTGTATTTAACAAAGATTTTCGCACTCTTATTTAGTTATGTTTTTGTATTAGAAATAGTTGTTCAATCGTATTTAATTTTAAGTTTTCCACTCTCTTTTATTGTATAGTTTCTATTATTATATTTATTACTTTTAGAATTTCACTATATACGCATTGTTTCTTGCTTTTATCAATTGACCTTCTTATTTAATTGTTTTTGTGAACACATTAATGGCTTTACGCTTCTTTCTTAAATCTGACAAACATTCTCAAAAAGGAAAGAAAAGGAGAAAATGGACAGAAGTTCACAATGACCAGAAAATGACAAAAATTTTGACTAAATAAAAACACTCAAGGGTACAAAGACCCTTCCTAGTGCTCCAAATATTAAAACGCTCAAGGGTAAAAGTCTTTAGATCACGAAATCACTCAAATAACTCGACATCGAAGGTACTCCTAAACGTTCCACAGCTTTGAAAAAAACACGTGGAACGGGTCCGACACTAAGACCCACGCGAGCGACCACACACGAAAACACGTCTGTACTCGTTCACGGACAAACCGAAAGACAATTTCTTTCTTTTTCTTGTCAAGAAAACATATTTTTTTCATTTGGTATTTTCTTATGTCACTTTAGAAGTTATCCATTTTAGACCGGTTCAAAAAAAAAAGTCTCTGAAATTTAGAGGCACCGGCAGTTTCCTATTCCCATAAGTGTCCCGAGTGGGATGTGTAACCAATTTTTTCTAAATATTGCGCTCCTGATTAGCGATTTCCATATTACTCTTGAAACTTTCGCATAAAAAAAAAAGTTCACCAACAACCTAAAAACGATGGTGGTTATCGCTGAGGTTAATTTTTTTTTTAATTCAGTCTCACATTCGGAGTAGTTTTAAATGGGGAATTCGAATTTCTTATTATTTTTTAATTATGTTGTTGTCTTGTCAGTGGTAAAAACTGAAAATAATCATAAAATTTTGTCAAAAATTGAAATTTTTTTATTTAAAATGAAAAATCAGGTAAAAATTTTTGAATTTTTTTTGCTTTTATTATTTTGAATAATTCATTTTTTCCTCCTCTATCTGATGGTGTTAACCGCAAATTTTTATTATTTTTGTACTTAAAAATATAAACATAAATATAATTGAGCAAATGATTTTTTTCATATTGAAGCTATGTTTTAACAGGGAATATAAATTTTAGTGTGGAAATCTGTTTCAAAAATATGAAATCTAGTTTACTTGAACCAAACCAAGTGTATAGAATTAGATAAATATATTTCATATTTTTCGGAACAGATTTCCCAATCGGGCATTTATCGCATAAAGTCAAAATGAGACCAAGAGACCAATGCTTAAATCAAAAATCAAAGATCAGTATTCCGTCATATTTCACAGAAAAACTGGTAAAATATATGCCCCGGCGGTTGCAAGCTATCGTAAATGCTCAAGGAGGCAGCACAAAATAATAAAGCTTGTAGTATTTTGGCAAGATTTAGAATGCAATTTATCTATTTGCTTACATATGTATGCTCAATTTTGTGCCTTAAAATTAAGTATATATTTTATTTTGCTCTCAGAAAAAAGTTTATTTGAGGATTAAGTTTTTGTTTTGTTACTTATTATTGTGAATGAAATGTCTACGTTTCGAACTGCATTTTTTTTTTTTAATAAAAATAATTTTTTTTTGCCAAAACAAACAATAATGTGTTTTAATGAAGCCTGTATGCTCAATTTTGTGAGCAACTATATATATATACATAAGTATATATATAAATATCTATATGTATATATAAATATATATATGTGTGTGTGTGTATTTGTATGTATGTATACATCAGAGAACTGCAGCGGTGCAACGCAACCATAAGTATACCCCATACATACTTGCTATTTTTCATATCCAAATATCCAAAAACAACGCAAAAAAATGATGCGGTGTTGTTTTCACCCATGCCTCTTTTGTACCTATCGCAATGCGATTACGCCAAAACTTTTCGCTCGTGTCTTTACTCACTTTTGTACTCATGCAGAGAGCGACTGCAAATAGTTTGTGAGAGTAAAGACCACCACCAAATTTTTGCGACACATTGACACTTGGGTAATTTTTTTTTTTTGCATATTTTGGTTTTATGTGTGCTCTGCACGATCGCATAAATCGCGGTGGCCGAAATGCTTACACTCAAGTTCAACTTGCGATGAACTTGTGCCTATGAGAGAAAACAAAAGAAAAGAAAACAAACACTGTGCAACATATGTAAGACAATTAAATTGATTTTTTTCAAAATCAAATAGATTTTTTATTGCTTCATTGCAAGTTTTCTTATACATAAATTCACATTTATATTTATACACATATGTACATTTTTATATTTATCACTTAGGTTAATATAAATAAACTCATGATAACGTTAAAAAAATGTATTAAGTGAATGCAAAAACAACAAGCTGTCCTTTGGGTCCTAATCTGTTTCGCTTTTTTGTAATTAAATTACCAGCTAATGAAAATGCTCGTTCAGAGGCAGCACTACTTGCGGGTATTGAATGTACTTGCAAAGCATATTTTGATAAGCGAGGATAGATTTTAGCATTATTTGTCCACCACTGAATCAAATCAAAATCGTCAGTCATATCCGCTATTTCTCTGCTATATTTTTTCCACTTCATCCCTAGCAGATTCTTTTAAGATATTACTGGATAAACACACCAGTTCGAAAAGAAGAATTGATTATCTTGATTAGGCGAAGGCAAATTACTTGAATTTGGTTAAGAAAAAAGTTGGAAGCTCGATGTAGCTGGTGGTGTTAGTGGGCTTGACGGATTAGACGTTTCAATTAAGTCGTTGCTTACCAATGATGATGGATGACAAGTTGAAGCTGAAGTTGAATCACAATTTTCAAAATTTTCGATTTGTGAAATGCAAAAATTTTTATATTATCGAGATCATTTATTTGCTTACTTGCAGCTGGTGGAAATAAGAAGAAAGCTGTTTTATGCCATATAGATAAATTATGTACCCAAATTTGATCTATATAATTGGTAATATTTGCTTTCAAAACTAAAATTGATTGTATATCTATGTTGTTGGTTACGCATAGAGTTTTAATTTTATAAATTGAAGGCAGAGCAAAACACAAGAAAGGGGAGCTGCAAGTTTGTATTTTCTTAAACACAAATTCAAAATCCTTACACAGTTCAACTAAGGCAGTGAGCGTTGATATATTTATATGCAAAAGCCGTTTAGTCTCCTCTTTCTCCGTTAGCACTTCATTAATATCATACCAATTATCAACAATAGATTTCAGCATAGTGTAATTTGAATTCCAACGGGTTGGACATGGATTCTTTAAAGACGTTGGTAGCTTATGTTGTATATATATTAGCTTTCTTAAAATATTTCACTATTTTTTTGCATGCCTCTAATGTTTCTGTAAGCTCCGATGTCTCTTCAAAAGACTTATCTAACAAATTTGCTAGCAAATGACTGCTGCAATTTAACCGTGTTTGGTTTTGTAAGGCCGATGCACCACCACATTTAACGATATCCTTAATTTCTGCACTTATGACTTTCCTCTTTTCATCCGCCTCCTTTTGAACTTTGCGGGAAATAGTTGTAGCATCGGGCAGTAAGTCGTCAACATCAACATTTTCCCCGTAGATTGCGCCAATTTTGATGAAAAACTTAACCAGCTTTGAAAAGCCCGAGCCACAGACAGATGAAAATGGACGACAATCCTCAATAATCCATTCTGCGCAGGTGTTAATTGCTTGTTGCTTGTCAGCTGCTGCAACACATTTAAGCACTTGGGGATGCTTTATAGCTTGGCACCACTTGTGCCGGTTTAAGTTGGACGTTTGATTTCCGACAAATTTTAGGAGCTTGCGACAGGTGCGGCAATATACTATTCCATCCAAACTGGTGTCGTCTTCCTTCAAAATTTCGGCCAGAACATTCCAAATAAAACTTTTTCCCTTTCGCCGTTGCGACAAAGTGTATGTTCTCTCAGCAATTTTTTTCTCAACAAAATCTTTGTCTGTCACCATATCGAACAAATTTAATTTACTATTCCCTCTGAACGACTCAAAACTAATGAGCCGAATGCAAATATTCCCTTTCCCTTTCAGGAAATAGCAAAATTCATCAGAAAACATTTACCGTTAATTATGAGCAGCAAGCTTCTACGCTTCTAGCTTTTCTACGAAAAAACGCTTCTAGCTTTTCTACGAAAAAACAACGATGTGATCGGCTCTCTGCATATGTGGTGTTTTCTGTACTTGATCTTTGCTTTGCTAATCATCACATTGCTTTCGACAATGTATTCTGATAATTTCTTGTACATGCATTGTTTTTGTTGTTCGCGCGAAGTATGAATACGTCTGCCGAAAATGACAAAAAGAATGTGTGATGAAAAGTAAAGCAGAAACCGCATACATCTCACTCGAGTACAAAAGTAGTTCAGTCATAGCAATACAAAAATTTTTATGAGTATAAAGACTGCATAGACAAAAAAGTATGCGGTTGCGATCAAACCGCAATCGCTTTTAAGGTGAGTATACTTAGAGTCACAAAAATAGGCACTCGTGCCGTTCTCTGGTATACATATTTGTGTGTATATGTATATATATATAGCCATAGAATATGAAAATCTCGGAATTTCGTTGAAAAATCGTAAAAATGGCCGTATTGAAAAAAAGCACGTGCTACGATTTTGCTTTTTGCGCGGTTGATGTCCCAAAAAGTACTCAATAAAAAACTCCGTCGTCCTCGGACCTTTCATTAATTTTTTTTCAAGCGGGCCAAGCACTTGTATAAATATAATCATTGTTGTCATCATTCCTAATGGGTAATTACATTATGTTATGTACATACATTAGAGCAGTTCAAAATAAAAACTTTTTTGATTTTTTCACGATGTGTCAGTGGATTACAATAGCCTTATATGTCTGAACAAAACTACCCATAAGGATTTTTAGGCTTAGGCTGTTTCAAAATTTTTTTTTGTTCTAAACAGCTATTATCGATCAAAGAACTTAAATCCGTGATTAGTTTTTCTTCTTCTTCTTTATTTCTTATAAAAAAATTTAAAATTGACCGGAAAAAAAAGCAAAAAATACCGATTTTCTGCTTTCAAGTTGCATATATATTTTATTATAGATCATCAAGATCTATCATTTGACACACATTGCAAGCTGAAATCTCAAACCATAAACATTTTTCTGAAACAACTAGGGCCAAAAAAAAGGTGGCACCCCACATTTGGGACGGGATTCGGCAAGGCAACCCTATATATTTTATTATAGATTATCTAGGTCTATCATTTGGCATACATTTCAAGCTACGATCTTAAGCCATAAAATTTTTTCCAAAAAAAGTTTGCCCAAAAAACAGGTGTTAACCGACATTTAGGACGGGATTGGACAAGATTACTCAAAATATTTTTTTTAATGCTATTATAATTAGGCCCTTTAAGCTCTATGTTTGACATACATTTTAAGCTGGAGTCTTAAACCATAAACTTTTTTCTAAAAAATGTTGGCCCAAAAAACGGGTGGCAACCCATATTTAGGACAGGCTTTGGCAGGGCAACCCTATATATTGTGTTTAGGCTCGTCGAGCTCTATCATTTGACATATATTTCAAGCTGTAATCTTGTACACTTTTTATTAAAAAAAATGGCCCAAAAAACGCGTGGCAACCCATATTTAGCACAGGCTTTGGCAAGGCAACCCTATATATTGTGTTTAGGCTCGTCGAGCTCTACTATTTGACTTACCTTTCAATCTGTAATCTTATACACTCGACTTTTCTACTGCCGGCTCTCGGGCTACGAACAAATTTTTTCACTAGGCACAACTTTATTACAATTTGATTTAGGTGCACAAAGTATGCAACACTGTTTTCATTTGGTTAATGATGATTTTCCAATTGAAACAGATGATATTTTAGGGAGAGATTTTCTTTCAAAATATCTATGTAAAATAGATTATGAAACATATAATCTAACGATGGTAATAAGGAGAAACGATTTTGTCTTACCTATCGACACGAACACGCGTAAAATTTCAAAAGATAGTTCATCCTGTTAATTTGAGGGTATGCGAAGATAGTGTAATTTTCAACAAAGAAGTAAGTACAGGTGTTTTTGTTGGCAACTCAAGTATACCCTGCAAAGGGATATGTCATTTAAGATATTAAATGCTACAGAATCGGAAGTAACATTATTACTTTTCACCGTTTTAAAGTTTCCGCTAATTTCTGTAATTTTGAGCAAAAATAGTTATTTGGGACGAAAAATGCGGTCCTCAGATTCAAACAAGTAATGTTAATTTAAGACTTTCAATAAAAACCGTATTTTATCGAAAATGGAGATGGTCATGAATAATTTAAAAACTATGAAAAGTGGGTCAAATCTTGTAATACGGAAATACTTCAGGCATAAAATCGATGTGTTTTCATCTCATTTATAACATTAGTCTCAATATATTTTTCCATTTGTGGCTTACTTTTCGAGTTATTGCGCAAAACTTTATTTGTCGGCCTCTCACAGCCAGGCCCACCACTAGTCTGCTGGCTGACGCTTATTTTGATCATCAGCTATACAAAAACTATCATATGCAAAAAAAATTAAGCGGGAGGAAATTGCTTCAAAAAATTCAACGCTGCCTCCCGTACTAATATATTTATTGAAAGAATTCGCGAATAGATGTTTGCTTCTTGCATTCAAAAATTGACTTTTGGACCGCTTTTTCGCGTAAAAGTAAAATTGTTGGTGTTCACTATATAACTTGATTCACTATATAGGGTGTTCACTGTATACAGAGAGGACTGTATATTCAATAAATAGCAAAATTCATCAGAAAAGATTTACCGTTAATTATGAGCAGCAAGCTTCTACGCACAAACAAGAAAAAACAACGATATGATCGGCTATCTGCATATGCGGTGTTTTCGGTACTTGATCTTCGCTTCGCTAATCATCACATTGCTTTCGTCAATGTATTCTGATAATTTCTTGTACATGCATTATTTTTGTTGTTCGCGCGAAGTATGAATACGTCTGCCGAAAATGACAAAAAGAATGTGTGATGAAAAGTAAAGCAGAAACCGCATATATCTCACTTGAGTTTAAAAGTAATTCAGCCATAGCAATACAAAAATCTTTATGGGTATATAGACTGCACAGACAAAAAAGTATGCGGTTGCGATCACACCGCAATCGCTTTTAAGGTGAGTATACTTAGAGTCACAAAAATAGGCACTCGTGCCGTTCTCTGATATGTATGTTATACAAAGATATTAACAGAGTTTACTTAAAATAAGACTTTTAATATCTGGTTCAATATTTTGTGATGACGCCAGACAAATATCGGTGACTATTTTTCCATGAAATTTAATTTTTTTAAAACAATTAAATAATATTTCAATAATACATGCTTAAAAAATTGTCTTTCGCATAAATAATGTTTTTGTTTGCATTTGTTTTGTTTTTGCACGTTTGATTCCGACTGGGTTTTTTCGCATATTCAATTTTCATGCGAATCAGCGTATAGAAATCAGCAACTGCACGGCGGGCCGAATGATGGCCCGAAACGGGCAATGTGACCGCGGGAGGGTAAATGGCCAACACTAATCTAGATGATGAACCACTCACGGTAAATGATTTTACACTCAAAACATAAAAACTGTAGATAATGTTCCAGTCTATGTGAAAAATTACCGTTCCCTCATTCGCAAACTGAAGAAATAAATAATAAAGTTCACAAACTGTTAGAGGAAAATAGAATTGAAAATTCAACTAGTCCATATAATTCTCCACTACTTATAGTACCAAAGAAGAGTAACACTGATGAAAAGAAATGGCGACTTGTTGTAGATTTTAGACGGTTGAACAAGAAAATAGTAAATGATAAATTTCCACTAACCAGGCTTGAAGACGTTTTGGATAGGTTAGGGAGAGCGAAATATTTTTCAACGTTAGACATAACAAGTTCATTTCATCAGATTGGTCTTAATAGTAATTCTAGGCTATTAACAACTTCGAATGGTCACTACCAATTTAAAAGATTACCTTTCGGTTTAAAAATATCTTCAAATAGTTTCCAAAGAATGTTGACTATTGCGCTGAGTGTTTTAGACGCAAATGAATTTTTGTATGTAGATGATGTGATGGTGTTCGGTTGTAGCCTGAAACATCACAATGAGAATTAAGCAAAAGTTCTTGAACGTTTGCAAAAACATAATTTAAAACTGAATAAATGCAATTTCTTAAAAATTGAAGCAGTTTACTTTGGTCATTTAATAAAGCAAGATGGTATAAAAACTGACCCATCTAAATATAATACTATTGAGCAATATCCCGTTCCAAAGGATGCAGACGAAGTCAGAAGATTCGCGGCTTTTTGTAACTATTATAGGCGATTTATTGCAAATTTTGCTCTTGAAGAAAAATGAGCCATTTAATTGGACTGATGATTGTCAAAACTCATTTTTAGTTTTAAAGCAAAAACTAATTAACCCGCTATATTGCAATATCCCGATTTCAATAAAACTTTTGTGTTAACCACTGACGCATCCAATTATGCTTTAGGAGCTGTGTTGTCTCAAGGTGAGATAGGCCAGGATTTACCAATTTCATATGCTAGTAAACGCTACAAAAGCATGACATAAATAAGCCCATAATAGAAAGAGCATTTAGCTATTCATTGGGGCATACATTTTTTTAGACCTTATTTATTTGGAAAAAGATTTTTTGTGGTCACTGAAATCGTGTACAAAAATTTTGAAATCGTGTACAAAAAAGGAAAAATTAACACAAGTGCTGATGCTTTATCAAGGATAAAGATTGACTCAGATTTACTTAAAACAATGATGCCAAAAGGGGATGAAGATGAAATAATAAGTAGAAGAGAATTAGTAATTACAAGGGGAATGTCTGCGAAGAACGCGACGGAAGAATGTAGTAAGGAGAAATGTAGAATTTCAGAGAAGCCTGATCAACTTCATATTTGGAACTGCACGTCCTTGACTGACATTAAGAATTTGAAAAAATTAAAGTTTATTGTCGACAAAAATTATAAAAGTAAAGGTGTGATAGAAAATGATGGTAATGACGTAGTAATTAGATGTGGTGATAATCCATCGAATTTAGGTTCGCTTTTGAAGAAGCTTTCATCGAAAATGAAAAAGTTAAGATAAAAGAATTAGCACTGACGAGTGATGATGAAATATTGAACTACACACCAGTAACTCATTTTAAAGAGATATTTAATGCGCTGCAGCAAAAGAAAAGGAAATTTAAAAATTTTGATACATGAAACCCCGAAACGAATAACTGATGACATGTTGAAATATAGGCTCATAGAAGAGTATCACAATTCTGTCCATTCACGACATATAGGCTTCCAAAAAACTGAGTTAAAATTAAAACAGCGATATATTTGGAAAAATATGCACAAAATGATAAAAAATTTATTAGAGATTGTAAAACATGTGCATATAACAAACAGACTAGACATACAAAAGAACAAATGGTCATAATTGACACACCAACTACGAGTTTTGAAACCATTGAGGTTGCCACTGTTGGACTTTTACGACTTGCAAATGGATTCAAATACATTCTGACCATGCAGTGCGTTTTAACAAAATTTGTTGTGACATATCCGATGTCATCAAAAGACGCGAAAACAACAGCTGCAATATTAGTTGAACAATTTATATTAAAATATGGCTTTTTCAAAGTGTTAAAAACTGACAGAGGAACGGAATTCACGAACGAATTAACGCGTAATGTATGCGAATTATTGAAAATAAAACAAGTGTTCTCTACTCCTTATCATCATGAGACTTTAGGTACTGTTGAAAGAAACCATAGGGCTCTCAATCAATTTTATTTATTTATTTTATTTACGTCTATATATAATTATCCTTACAGACTTAACACTTAAAAGTATAAACTACTATATACAATAACAATATACAATTAACAATAGCCGATGATTATGAGTGGGATAAGTGGGTTTCGTACTACACGTTTCCTTATAATACGACGCCTCATGTCGATACACAATATACGCCATATGAACTACTTTTTGGAAAACTTTCTTATTTACCAAGCGATATTTTGCAAAATAAAAAACCAATTAATAATATAGATAATTACGTAGGTGAACTTAGATTAAGACTAAAAAGGTCATAAGCTAAAGCTAAAGAGCTAATTAATATAGTTAAAAATAAAAGAAAAATTACTAGTGATAAGTATTGCAATCCATCTAGTTTTAGAGTAGGACATTTAGTACTAATTAAAGTATCAAATAGAAAAAAGTATAATAGTCCACAATTTTCTCACAAAATAATACTTTATCATCAAAAAAATGAATGATATGTGACAATGCCGTATTTCCCCAAAATAACCAACAATTTATCAAATCTTTTCAAAGAGCATAATTTTAACGCTGTACACACCAGTAGCAAAACACTAATTTCAGCGCTAGGCTCAACGAAAGACAAAACACCAATGGAAGAAATTACGAAATTACTTGCCCAACTCGCTCTGAAAAATATATTGGACAAAACAAAGATTTAAGCAAAGCAGTGGCTTCTCATGCATTTGAATTCAAACACAAAATACCACATACAATGATTCCCATAAATGAAAATTATAGATTGATTAAAACTGTTACAGATTCTAAAAAACTGGATGCATATGAGTCTCTCTTCATTTCAATAAATGACAATAGACAAACCAAAAATAATGAAGAAACTCGTGTCTTAGGCCAAATGTCACATATTAGGGTAAGTAAGGGTTAAAGATAAAAATTTTAAATAAATTTTTTTATCCTGTTTCGAACCTATTGGGGGGCGCCGCATTTAATTTTCGCTTAAATCATATTTCACTTTTAAATAGGGTATGGGTATGGGTATGAGTTAAATATAAAAGTTTTAAATAATTTTTTTATCCTGTTTCAAACTGATTGGTGGGGTGTCGCATTTGATTTTAGCAAAAAATCTAAATAAGAACCACCCTAATGTATATAGCAACACAAAAAGCACAATAGATAAATATGACAAATCAAATGTAATTTATGAGATAACATGCAAAGGAGACGGATCCCACTTATGCAACAAAACACGTGGAGAGAACTAAAAACAAACTACGGATAAGAATTTTATAATACAAATCAGAATATAAGTCACGATACAAGCCAATGCACTATAGGTCAAATAGCATACTTTGCTGGCCAAAACTCAATTTATATAAGTATTGCTATTTAATTTTTGTTGTTGTAGTGTAACGGAGAATACTAAAATGCATTTTGTTTTTAGAAAAAATAATTTACCGCTTTTCAGGATGAGTCAAAGTTGGTGCTTTTGCATTCTACTGAGTTAGCGCAAACAAGTGGTGATTTTAACTCTTTTTTCAACTATTGAGAAGTAATTTAAATAATGATTTTTTCTAAAATAAAAATGAATAAAATTGATGATGGTATGTTTAATGCAATTTAGTTTAAAACATTTAAATATATTTTGGTTTTCTCTGGAAAAATCTAAAATTCAAATGAGACCCCTGATTTTTAAATTTTTTTTTTAAATATGAACTTTGTCTAAGCTTTTAAAATTTTGTTGGGATTTGTTAGCCTTAAGAAACCCAAAATTAGTTAGATAGTGCTATTGTTAATGTTATTTAGAAATTTCGAGCTGCGATGAAATTTAATGAAATTTTTTCTCAGGTAACTTATTATTCCGAAATTCCGATTTATGCGAAGTCTGGTTGCAAAAATAAGAGGCAGTTTTAAATTATTTATTGAAAATACTCGGGATGCTACTAGTCCAAACTATTTGCGGCCGATTGCGTATAATTTTTGCATTAGAGTTTACGAAAAATTAATAAAAAGCCACAGGAAGTTGCCTGTTTTCCAACAGCATTGGCTTAGAAGCGAAATATTGGTAAAAAAGCAAAAACCTGACACAAAATTCTCATTCATTCAAAGGATATTATAGAGGATTTAGTACTTCCTGTTTAGTTCTTCTCTGATTTTAATAATTATGAGATTTAATAAAAAAGTAGTGCGTGCCATTTTTGACCCGGTAGTACAAGGGTTAAGAATTTGGCCTATAGTGCAATGGAGCAGAGAACAGCTCTTTCGGCCCATTGCACAAAACATGAACACTCTGCTGACTTTGACAACGTCTAATCTTTTTCAGTTGGCGAGGTATTTTTTTTTTTTTTGATTCTTTTATTTATTGGATCTCTTTATATTTTAAAGACTAACAATAAGTTTTAAGCTCTAATTCTAATTAACACTATTACAAATTATTAATTATATATAAATTGATATATTTATTATAATAAGAAACTTAAAGTTCTGCGGAACTCAAAAAATGAATAAAAAATAAATATTTTTGCTGGTCTGAAATTGTATTATGAATATATTATTTGGATATATATGGATATGGATATTTATTTCGGAGTTCATTATGCAGAACCATTTGTAGTAGCTGGGCGGTCGGCCCTTTTTAAACGCGAATGTGTTGAAGTGTTGGCAAGTGGAGTAGCTAATGGATTGGTATGATTTTGCGGTTTTAGGAGGTATTTTCCTTTCAGTCTTTCAAATTCTGCGTTTACAATGGGTATATGGAGATCGCTATGGATACGCTAATTTCTAATGAACCACGGTGCTCCAGTTATTGTCCTTCGTATCTTTGCTTGAGCTCTTTGTAGAATTTCAATATTTGATGAACTAGCGAATCCATATAGCTGTATCCCATAGGTCCAGATGGGCTTAATAACACTATTATATAGGAGAACTTTAAATTCCAATTTTAAAGGAGAGTGACTGTTTATTAACCAGTGCAAGCTAGCAGCTTTGAGTTTGATTTGCATCTTTTTGGCTTCGATGTGTTTATGCCAAGTTAAACGTTTACCTAAGTGAATGCCAAGATAAGTAAGTTACATCATTTGCTTCTGGAACTCGAATGCCAGTTAATTTTATGGCTGAAGTTAGGTTTCTATTTAATGTAAATGTGACATTTCGGCATTTTTGCTCGTTCACCTTGATACGCCATTTTGATAACCAATTTTCAATAAGAACTAGATGATTTTAAAGCTGGTTGGTGGCAACCACAGCATTTTTGTGACGACTTAAAATAGCCGTATAATCCGCAAAAGTGGAGGTAACTAGCTGGTCATTTGTCGGAATATCAAAGGTGAATAAGATATATAAAAACGGGCCAAGAACACTACCCTGTGGAACTCCAGCGCCAATCGAGATCTCAGTTGTATTAAAACTTTGATATTTAACACTATAGCCCCTGTTTGCCAAATATGACACTAGGACTGCGTGGATATTTTGTGGTAGGAGTTGTCTGATTTTGTAAATTAGGCCCTCATGCCATACTTTATCAAAAGCTTGCTTAACGTCAAGAAATATGGCGGAACAGTATTCTCTGTGTTCAAAAGCATTTCTTATTTCGTTTGTTATTCTATTCACTTGTTCAATGGTTCCATGTTTTTCCCTAAAACCAAACTGGTGTGAAGGATTGATCTTGAAGGTAAGGCATAACCTTTTCTAAGAACACTTTTTCAAACAGTTTTGAGAGGCAGGGAAGCAAGCTAATAGGTCTGTATGAAGATGGTAAGGTGCAATCTTTGCCGGGCTTCGAAATCCTTTTAATTATTGATTTTTTCCACTCACCGGGATAGTGGCCAAAATTAATTATAGCATTGAAGAGCCTGGTGATGAAAAATACAGCTTTTTGGGGTAATTTTTTGAGCATTATGGGAGTAATGAAGTCATGTTTTTTATGACGTTAGCGACTTCAGTTGGGGTAATATGCATGTTTATATTTTGAGTGTTACTTATTTGCGGAGGTAGATCAGTATTATTTGAGAAACAATTGGGTTGAAACACTAGGCTTAGATGTTGTGCAAAAACATATGCCTTTTCCTCATCACTTCGTGCCCAATCGCCATTACTATCCCTTATAGGAGGCTCGGTCTCAATAGGATTTCTAAATACGCGGCTAGACTTCCAAAGGGACGATTTATTAGTTTTGTTTGGAGAAAGGTTTTGAATAAAACTATAATGGTGATTATTTTGTTCTCTAGAAAGAGCAGCTCTTTTATTCTTTTCGGCTTCTCTAAGTTTTATTTTTGATGCTGGAGACCTATATTTCTGCCATTCCCGTTTAAGCCTTCTCTTATCTGAAACTAATTTTCCTATTTCACCATTAGTTAAAAATCTATCTTTTCTTCTACTAATTGAATTTTTAGGCGTAGAGTTTTTTGCTGCAGTAGTTAAAATGGAATTTATAACCTCAGCAGCATCATCAAGATGCTCTTTACATCCTATTGTATAATTTGTGTGGATATGTGTGCTTATGTATTTTTTGTAATTAATCCAGTTTATATAAGGAGCTGTAAGGGTAGGTGGTACCTCTCTAAGCTTGGGTTTTTCAAAAATTTGTATGATAACAGGGGAATGATCAGATGATAACTCAAAACTTGTACTGATAGAAATTAAATCTCTGCGAATACCCTTGGTGATGGCAAAATCGATTAGGTCAGGAATTTTGTTGCGATCCGCTGGCCAATATGTGGGTTTTCCGGGAGAACCAACATCCAGATGCTATTTTTGTTTATTGCGTTATACAGCTGATTACCTTTGGGATTATTAATGCGGGAGCCCCAGAAAATGTGTTTTGCGTTATAGTCACCGGCTGCTACAAATTTATCACCTAAAGTTTTTAAATGATTCATAAACTGCGGCTCTGATACAGCAAAGCGGGGAGGACAGTAAACTGAAGATAAAGAAAGGTCTTTGCCATTACTTTGCAAAATAATTGAAGTGGCTTGTAGATAGTTCTGGGCATAAGTCCCTAAGCAAGAATGTTTAAGCCTTCTTCGAATTAGTATACCAGTACCGCCATGGGCTTTGCTGTTTTATGGAATATATAGCCTGAAATAGAGAAGTTATATTTATTTGTTAAGTGGGTTTCGGATAGAAGCATTACATCTACATCTTCCCGAGACAAAAATTTTTAAATCTCTAGTTTATGTTGGCTTATGCCGTTTGCATTCCATGCGCAAATTTTTATAAGACCTATAGCTTGGCTAGGAGAGCAGTCATTAATTGGGTTTGCATTTCAACGATACGAGCTAAAGATTTTTGCATGGCTATCATGAAGTGTGATAGGCTTTGAGTAAAATTAGAAATCATTAGCTCAAGGTTATTGTTGTTTGTATTCCTGTGGTGTTAGGTGTTGCATTTGAGAGCCTGATTTTACAACATTAGCATAAGAAATAGTTGGTGTATAAGGGTTGGCAGAGGACTGCTGGAGGGCAGAAGCAGCAGAGAACTGCTGGGGGGCAGAAGCGGCAGAGGTAAATAACTTTTTGGTCAGATTGCGAGCAGCTTGTTTAAGTAAAGTTACCCTCTGTTTTAGGTTTTGATATACAGGACAGCCTTTATAGTTAGCAGTATGGTTTCCATTGCAATTGCTACATTTTTTGGAGCTTGAATTATTTTCCGCTTTTTTGATACATAAGGAGCTGTGGTGGAGTTCACCACATGCGACACATACTGTACGGAGATTACAATAAGTTTTAGTATGGCCATACTCTTGGCAGTTTACGCATTGGACTGGCCCATTACGTTTGTAGGGCTCCTCGACAGAAATTTTTCGGTGCAATAAATATTGCAATTAGTATATTGGATGCGTTTCATTTTTTTTGAGTTTGGCAGCATCTGGGAGTAGGTCTACCTTAAACATAGGTTGCGCAATCCTATCTTTATTTACAATGTTAATAACTGCTCTGGCATGGAAACCTTTTTCTTCGATAGCATTTTTTATTTCAATTTGTTGCAGAGTGCCGAAAGTCTGGACATGCAGACAAATTTACGGTTTTACCAAGAAAAAAACCCGAAATACAAAGCGGGCATAGTTCAATTCTGGTTACTATACAAGTGCCCTTATTTAATGGCGCCGCCAGCATAGTCACCTGACGTAAATGTGTTTGTAAATTTTTGGGCAATTTTGGAAAAAAGTTTTCGAATATACAACATTTCAAACAAAAACGGCCTAAAAAAGGCACTTAAAACTGAGTGGCGCTATTATAATTCGTCAGATACCAATAAAAAATTTGCAGCTTCGATGCCAAACCGTCTTTAAGCTATAGATGGCCAAAGAGGCAACCACACTACATATTTAAAATTACATAATCATTATTTTAAACAATGTTTTTCAATTTATACATGACTGCATCAAATAAGCTGTGACATCAAATTTAGTAGTTTATTTCGATTTTTTATTATAAAAATTCCAGGTAATTTTTTTTTACAATAAATAAACATTATTTTTAAGCTACAATTTTTGTTCTTTCAAATGACATCAAAATTTTTTTCATATTCCACTTAGTTTTAAAGTTACAGAGCATTGAAGTTAAAAGTATGCACGGCATCAAATAAGCTGTGAGCCACTGTAGATCTGCTAGTCAAGCAGTTTTAATGGCAGTTATGCCGCTCTTAGTGAAAATATAAAGAAAACAGGCTGTAAGCCACATTTGAGTTTTAACTTAATTCTGAATTTTATTTACAATTTCCTAAGTTTATATACTTAAAATACCATTATTTCTTAACTAAAATTTTACCAATATTTTTCATAACTCCACCCAAATTTGCTGCAATAACCAATCACAAGAATTGGTCACCAAAATTGTAAATTTGTTTACACTAATTCTCAGCCTTGAAAAATCAAAGTCATTGGCATAAGGGTGAAACATAATTCTTTCATTTGGTTGTGCATTTAGTTGTTGCTATTTAAAAGTACGTCGCAAGCGAGCGCTTGTTGTTGTTGTAGTCACAAGCATGCGATCGTTGTTGTTTGTGTTATTGAGTATCGGTCAACGTTTAAGTTGCGCTTGAAATTAAATGCTCTAAATGCACAAGCAAATGCAATTGAAAAATTATTTATTTGGGTTATGGATTTTATTTTACATGGAAAATATTTTCACATAAAAATGTACTTAAAAATATTTTCCCATAAATTTTGATCTGTTTACGTTAAATGAATTTATGGTCAAAAAAAAAAAATGCAAATATGACCCAAATGAAAATTGTTTATTTTAATTTAACTGGTGGGAGCTAATGTCGGTCATAGAGAATATGTGGGATCACTACACTAGGTCACGTGATAAAGTACGGTAATTACATTCCACATTGGATTTTTGTTTCATGCATATTTCCTCTTGTAAGTGAAACTACATGATATGAGTCTTTCCCTCAGGTCTAAATTTCTGGATTTTTTTAGCTTTTATTATTTTGAATAATTCATTTTTTCTTCCTCTATGAAATATATTTATCTAATTCTATACACTTGGTTTGGTTCAAGTAAACTAGATTTCATATTTTTGAAACAGATTTCCACATTAAAATTTATATTCATTGTTAAAACATAGCTTCAATATGAAAAATATCCTTTGTTCAATTATATTTATGTTTATATTTTTAAGTACAAAAATAATAAAAATTTGCGGTTAACACCATCAGATAGAAGAAGAAAAAATGAATTATTCAAAATAATAAAAGCAAAAAAATCCAAAAATTTAGACCTGATTTTTCATTTTGAATAAAAAAATTTAAATTGTTGACAAAATTTCATGATTATTTTCAGTTTTTACCACTGAAGACAACAACATAATTAAAAAATAATGAGAAATTCGAATTCCCCATTCAAAACTACTCCGAACGTGAGACTGAATAAAAAAAAAAAAATTCACCTCAGTGATAACCACCATCGTTTTTAGATTGTTGGTGAACTTTTTTTATGCGAAAGTTTCAAGAGTAATATGGAAATCGCTAATCAGTAGCGCAATATTTAGAAAAAATTGGTTACACATCCCACTCGGGACACTTATGGGAATAAGAAACTGCCGGTGCCTCTAAATTTCAGAGACTTTTTTTTTTTGAGCCGGTCTACTGTACAACTCTAATTAAAAATGATTTAAGTCGTATAGCTGAGTGGGTAAGTGATAATGGTCTATGTATCAATCCAAAAAAGTCTAAGTGCATTGTGAAAGCTTGTTGAAACTGAGTATTTTCCTACTATCATGCTAAATGGTTGCCCCATACACTATGTGGAGTCTGCCAAAAATCTTGGTATAACCTTTAATAGAACTCTATCGTGGAACACGCATATTCAGAACACAACCGGAAAAGTATTTGGGATGGATCACGCAATCTTTCACACCACTGGGAATCCGTTTGCTTCTTGCAAAAGCGTATCTGCTTCCTACGCTTCTGTATAGTTGTGAATTATTTGCAAATTGCGATGTCACAAGTAAAGCCAAGCTTAAAGTTTTATTTAATAGCATTACCAGATATGTCTTTGGACTGAAACGTAGAGATCATGTATCACAGTACGCTAAAAGAATCTGTATGATGACCTTCGAAGATATTATCCGATTTCGAACTTTGTTGTTGCTGCACAAGGTGATAAACTCTAAAGAGCCTGCAAATCTATATGATAGATTGCTCTTTTCAAGGTCAAATCGAGCTAACTCTCTAATTCAGGTTAGACATTTCTGTTTAACTTCAGAAAGGCAATTCTTTATCTATGCCATACGCCTCTGGAACTTCTTACCCCCTGAATTCCGATCCTACCTAACCACTGTGCAATTTAAAAATAGACTCATGATATATTTTTCTTAGTTCCATTGTTCGTTTTTTAACAATTAGATTTATATTAATTACTTTTTGTCTTATTTATGTTGTTTTCCTATAATGATGTACATATGTGTAGTGACTTAATACCAACACACATAAACAACAACACAGAAGAAACACTTTACATAAAAAACAACTTATAATAATATTTATTATTTGTAATATTTTTTAAGAATTAAAAATTTGTTTTTTATGTTAGAAAAATTAAAATTCAATTTAAAACAAATCTTCAAAATTTAAAAATCTTATTCTGATGGCGAGCGAATCGTTGAATTTGCTGGTGTTTTTGATTTTGGCTCCAATTGATGCTGTTGTTGCGAAGTAGCATGTTGGAAAAGCCATTTGGTCATTTGCACCAATATCTGGTGTCGAATGATGTGCAATGAAAGTGGTGTTTTATGATGTTGCTGATGATGTTGATGATGTGTGTTGATGATGAAGGCTTTATAGACTAGGCTCTATACTGGCGATCCTGCCAAATGCCGAACCACCAAACTCAACATCAGCAACAAAAATCAACCTCAGTAGCACGGAGTAATGTAGTGACTCAATACCAACACACATAAACAACAACACAGAATTTTTTTTTTTTTTTTTTTTTTTTTTAAAAAAATTAAAATTAAAATTAAATTCAGAAAAATAAATATTCATTCTACAATATGAATTGTAAAAATATAAGACTTAAAATTTAAATATAAAAAATCTAAATAAGAAATCAAAATAGACAAGCTCTATATTGGCGATCCTGCCAGGAGTCTGGCGACTACAGCTGTTCCATAGTGAATTCGACTCGGAACATTTATACAAAATTACCTCAAAAAACAAATAATTAAGAATTTTTATAAGAAATGACGCAATAAGGATACGGCTGCTATGGATCCTATTTTTTTATTCACCTTCAAATGGAATTCCTTCAGTCGCAACACCAGCAACAACAACACACAACAGTCAATGATTCAATTGTATATTCAGCTGTTTCTAGCATAGCACTAACAACAACACAAACATATGTCGGCATGACGACCACGCCTCTTAAATCGCGAAATAATCTCATGCGCAACGAGTCACCATCGAGTATTCGCCACGCATGACACCACATGCGTCATCAATACCGACCACAATACCAACCAATGTGTATCAGGAAAATGTTGACGGCACCATTTATTTTTATCCGACTGCCAATCACACTTCCAATCCAAGTAGCAGTTCTAATAATTCCGTCGTTGATCCCATCTCCATCGCCCACCAGCAGACATCCTCCGTTGCACCCATAACACACACTTGTATTTTAACCACTTACACCTTACTCCACACCAATCCAATCAACAACAATAACACCAACATCTTTTCACACCCACACACACACGAAGATCATACATTACTCCATACACATTTTTCTTTTCAACACAATATTTTGATTATTATGTCAAGTACGATAAAACCACGATCCAGGATCTGGTTAACTTTACTATAAATAATCAAAATAAAGACTTAACTATGAATAAACCGCAAACATAGCGTGTCATAAAGTCATACACAAACAACACACACAATTTTTTTTTTAGAAGGGGGAGTAATGTAGTGACTTAACCAACAACATAAACAACAATACATAGGAAACACTATACACAAAAACAACTTATAAAATAATAAAATTTTTAAGAATTGAAAATTTTGTTTTATTTGTAAGAAAATTAAAATTAAATTCAGAAAAATAAATATTCATTCTAAAATATGAATTGTAAAAATATAAAACTTAAAATTTAAATATAAAAAATCTAAATAAGAAATCAAAATAGACAAGCGTCTAGTATAAGTTCAATTATTTTTTATTTATCTTTGAAGCTGATGTTGTAACCATAAGATCATATTAAATCTTGTTGTATCAGTTTGTAATCTTTAAAAATAAACAATAAACAATTGTCATCTCCCGTGCTAACCTAACCTATCAGGCGGAGAGCCGGCTGTACAAAAGTCGAGTGTATAAGATTACAGCTTGAAATGTATGGCAAATGATAGAGATCGATGAGCTTAAACACAATATATAGGGTTGCCTTGTCAAAGCCTGTCCTAAATATGGGTTGCCACCCCTTTTTTTGGCCATTCTTTTTTAATAAGTAAAAAGGGTATAAGATTACAGCATGAAATGTATGTCAAATGTTAGAGCTCGATGAACCTAAGCAGAATAAATAGGGTTGCTTAACAGAATATATAGCCACCCGTTTTTTGGGTTAACATTTTTCAGAAAAAAGTTTATGGTATTTGGCCCAAGTTTTTTCAGAAAAGTGTTTATGGTTTGAGATTTCAGCTTGAAATGTGTGTCAAATGATAGACCTTGATAATCTCTGATAAAATATATAGGGTTGCCACACATTTCAAGCTGAAATTTCAAACCATAAACACTTTTGGCAACCCACATTTAGGACGCGATTCGGAGAGGCAACCCTGTATATTTTATTAGAGATCATCAATGTCTATCAATTGACACACATTTCAAGCTGAAATTTCAAATCATAAACACTTTTCGGAAAAACTTTGGCCAAAAAACAGGTGGCAACCCATATTTGGGACGGGATTCAGCAAGGTAACCCTATATATTTTATTAGAGATCATCAAGGTCTATCATTTTTCTCACATTTCAAGCTGAAATCTCAAACCATAAACACTTTTCTAAAAAAACTTGGGTCAAAAAACAGTTGGCGGCAGCCCACATTTGGGACGGGATTCGACAAGATTACTCAAAATATTTTTTTTAAGGTTCTTCAAGATCAATGATTTGACATGCATATCCAGCTGAAATCTTGAACCATAAACATTTTTCTGAAAAATCTTGGCACAAAAAACAGGTAGCAACCCATGTTTGGGACGGGATTCGGCAAAGCAACCCTATATATTATATTTAGGCTCTTCAAGCTCTATTATTTGACATACTTTTTAAGGTGGAATCTTGAACCATAAACTTTTTTCTAAAAAATGCTGGCCCAAAAAACGGGTGGCAACCCATATTTAGGACAGGCTTTGGCAAGGCAACCCTATATATTGTGGTTAGGCTCTTCGAGCTCTATCATTTGACATACATTTAAAGCTGTAATCTTATACACTTTTTATTAAAAAAAAAATGGCCTAAAAAAGGGTTGGCAACCCATATTTAGGACAGGCTTTGGCAACGCAACCCTATACATTGTGTTTAAGCTCATCGAGCTCTATCATTTGCCATACATTTCAAGCTGTAATCTTATACACTCGACTTTTCTACAGCCGGCTCTTGGGCTATATGATCTTTAATACTTAGCCTACCGCTACCACCAGCTTCATCATCATAATTTTTTGCTAATAGAGCAAATCTATTATTATTGGCGTTGATCCTACCTGTAGAGGTGGATTTAATGAAATAATTACTAATTTTTTATTCGTAATAATTGTTCGTTCAGTATTTGTATAGTTTTAACTTTTATTTTTAATTTTCTTGCTTTATTCTTATGCTTTTGTTTCTTTATGTTTAGTGTTAACGCGTATTTTGTTGATGATGATTTCACTTTTATGAAACGGAAATGCATAAATATATTGAAAGTTAAATACTCTAAAAATTTTTTAATTGTTTATTTTTTATTTTCAAAATTTTTTCTTTTGTAGTCAATAAGGAAGTAGTTGACACTCAACTTAATAAAAATATTTTTTCTTATATGAACAGACCACAAGGTGTTCAAAAAACCTTAAATATGTGTTCCAGACAAGATTTGAACAACTATACGCGTTTTCTAATGAAAGCAAAAAGAACAAGAGCTGACATAATTTTTCTGAACCAATGCAAAAAGAACCATGTTTTTCCGAGTTTCATCAAAATTTGCTGTCCTATTATGAATTCACGCACTGAAAAAGTTATAAAACACGCAAAAGTACAATGGCTTAAAGCAGAAATCCAGCACCATTACAGTATATTTAACTATTTGCAAATGGAGCTGTAGAAACTACTAAAAATGAGCAAGCATTTGAACAACAATGAATACAGAAATTTTATCTCCCAACAATCAACGATTCTCCAACGAAGCGAAACAGTTTTTATCAAAAAAAGAAAAATACAAAGAAATAAACTATCCAAGTATTACAAAAAAGGATAAATATGATCGAACCTGAGCCAGCCGTAGAGAAAGTCAATGATTTGGTGATAAATTTATCTAACGAAAATTTTAACAATAATGAAGTTGATCTTCTAAATCGAGGGATAAATTTTTCTATAAAACCACTTGCTTGCCCAGTAATTGATATTATATCTGACATCGCAGCAGCAATTCAGTTCAAGCCCACTGAATAAAAGTACAAGTTAGAGAAAACGCTTTCCAAAGCATATAAAAGGAAAAAGAACCTAAAAACCAAAAATCAGACAATAGGTCTGTACGAGTCGGAAAAAATAGATAAATATTTATAAATAATTATTAAAGTTTTACCACAAAAAGTGTACCATCCGGAAAAAATGTGGTGTTTGAGAGAGAAAAAATGAGAGCAAGGAAACAGCTGATCACTTCCCCTCCAAGAAAGATTTTCATTTTTTACCACAACAAATTTCTTGTGGCTGAAAATTGAAGACTGTCAAAATCGTAGGCAACAAGACTAGAAACTCACTTTTGACAAGCGAGGGAAAGAAAATTTCATGTCTCAATTGTATCTGTCCAATACTTGCCTAGTAAAATAAGAAAATCAAAATCTGGCAGCCTTGGCGCGGTCGCGAAGGTACACCCTAAAATTTTCGAAGGTACACCCTAAAATTTTCAAAATTTTGTGAACAAATATTACAGCTTATTAAATTATCTTTCAAATGACATCTATATTTTGGAAATCCCTTCAGCCGTTCTCCAGTTATAATAATTTTTTCAAATATATTTTGCATTCCGAAACGTTTAGGGTGTACCGTCGCGATCACGCCAATTCTGCCAGATATTGATTTTTTTACCTTACTAGTACTAAATTACATATACACAAAGTTTTAGTTGTGAGTGGATGTTTTTTTATGAATAGTTTGCATTTTGAAAATTTTAGGGTGTACCTTTGCGACCGCGCCAAGGCTGCCAGATTTTGATTTTCTTATTTTACTAGTACTAAATCAAGCACAGACAAAATTTTAGCTTTGTATCTAGTAGGTTGCTCAAAGTGGCTGCCAGCTCTCGTACTACTATTTATTATTAATATTCTCAAAAAGATTTCACTTGGCTTGCATTCAGAAAGTATTAACCAAACGGTTATGCAACTACGACGCAGGTTTTACTTCCTCAATCCTGCCATTGTTTGTTTACAAAAATACGCGCAAATTTTTGGCAGTCTTCATTTTTTACCTATTTTTGCGTTCGAGCCGAAAATTGTGGTGCTGAGACTAGTCAGAGAAATTTCAGCTTTTACTCTCTCGAAATCGCAATTTGACACTTTTAATTTTTTACCACAAAATCCGACTCGTACAGACCTAATGATACCAAAAAATGGAACAGAGCTCTCACATCTCTTAAAAATCGTAACGTATACTACATGAAATCAGATAAAGGCAACAATATTGTCATCATGAATAAATCTAATTATGATAATCGAATGCTCCAATCAATAAAAGAAGATGATTTTCAAATTTGCAGTACACCTTTAAATAAAATGATCCGAGATGTAACTTCAGTTATTAATAACTTATGCGAGGTTTTTGGTGTCAGTAAGTACATGTTCAAAGTGTCAAATCCCCATGTTCCCCTTATGTATGGCTTACCAAAAATACATAAGCCCGGAGTAAAGATGAGGAAAATTGTTTCATGCATAAATTCACCTTTTGCAAAAATGTCCAAAGGGATTGTGTCACAGATGAAGAAGTATGATGACTTCAAAGGTTTCTCAGTTAATAACTCTTACGATTTCGTTGATAAAGTTGGTGCAGTCGATTTGGAAGACGACGAAATTATGATATCTTTCGATGTTATCTCTCTTTTTCTAAATATACCTGTGTATGAATCCATTGAAGCTATTCAAAAACATCTACAAGAATGCAATGTACCCCTTGACCAAATTGATGCCTTAATTTTTTCCATAAGAACTTGCATGAGTTACAATTGTTTTCAATTCAGAGATAATTTTTACACAAATAATTTTGGTTGCAGTATGGGAAACAGCCTCTCACCATTAGTTGCGGAAGCTTTTATGTGTCAACTGGAAAATAGTTTAAAAATAAGGTTTGTTGCCACGAGTTTGGTGGAGGTATGTAGATGACACCTTTGCTGTTGTAAAAAAGTCAGAAGTAGATTGCATTTTGAATATCATTAATAACAGATGTGATAGCATAAAGTTTACTTACGAAATGGAAAATGACACAGATCATTTTTTAACGTTTTTGGATCTAAACATTAAACACATAGAGAAAAAACTTCATTTCTCTGTACATCGAAAAGCAACAACGACTGATAGATATATAACAAACGATTCGTTTTGCTCACAAAAAAACAAAACTGCATCGTTAAATTCTATGACTTTTCGTTTATGCCGTTTACCACTCTCTGTTTATGATTATAAAAACGAATATGAACACATCGTAAACATAGCAAAAATAAATGGTTTCAAACATTTTCTCGTTGATCATTTAATTAAAAAACATGCAGAAAAAATAAGAAGAGACTATTGATCGACCCTTTTCTCACAAAATAATACTTTATCATCAAAAAATGAATGATATGTGACAATGCCGTATTTCCCCAAAATAACCAACAATTTATCAAATATTTTCAAAGAGCATAATTTCAACGCTGTACACACCAGTAGCAACAAACTAATTTCAGCGCTAGGCTCAACGAAAGACAAAACACCAATGGAAGAAAAAAGCGAAATATACGAAATTACTTGCCCACCTTGCTATGAAAAATATATTGGACAAACTCGTCGTGCAGTCAAGCTTCGTTTACGTAAACACGAGAGAAGCATCAAAAACAAAGATTTAAGCATAGCAGTGGCTTCTCATGCATTTGACTTCAAACACAACATACCACATACAACGATTCCCATAAATGAAAATTATAGATTGATTAAAACTGTTACAGATTCTAAAAAACTGGATGCATATGAGTCTCTCTTCATTTCAATAAATGACAATTTAATCAACATAGACAAACCAAGAATAGTCTAATCTTTTTCAGTTGGCGAAATAATTACTAATTTTTTATTCGTAATAATTGTTCGTTTTTTCAGTATTTTTGTTAGTGTAATTTTAACTTTTATTTTTACTTTTCTTGCTTTATTCTTATGCATTTGTTTCTTTATGTTTAGTGTTAACGCGTATTTTGCTGATGATGGTTTCACTTTTATGAAACCGAAATGCATAAATAATATATTGGAAGTTAAATAAACTCAAAAATTTTTTTAATTCTTTGTTTTTTTTTATTTTCAAAATTTTTTCTTTTGTGGACAATAAGGAAGTAGTTGACACTCAACTTAATAAAAAATATTTTTTCCTATATGAACAGACCACAAGGTGTTCAAAAACATAATTAAAAAAACATGTAATAGTCCATATCATGGTCCATATAAGATTGTAGGTTTAAAAGGAGTTAGTTCTATTTCAGATATTAAGGGTATACATAAAGAATATCATAATAATATGTTGAAAAAATGGAATGTATCATACTAAGTAAAATATCTTATTTATTTGAACTAAATTTATTATGAAATTCGCTAATATAAAAACTGAACTGTATATTTTATAAAAAAAAAACAATTAATTTTGAAATACATCATTCAAATTTATTCTTAATATTTTTTTATTTTTTTTTAATTATGAGTATTTAATTAAAATTCAGTTCAATTCGAATTTTTATATTTTTATATAACATGTACAATAACTTTTCAATTTATCAAAATTTATTCGTAAACTTCATAAATTTTTCTTTGAGTGTGGTGTTGCCACACATAGTTATACACCACTTGTATAAATATAATCATTGTTGTCATCATTCCTAATGGGTAATTACATTATGTTATGTACATACATACTTACATTACAAACAAACTTAGTAGAATATTAGAATATTTACGCACATACTTATGTTGCAAAATTAAGAAAGTTCAACGACACTTACAAGGTCTCGCATTGCATGCATTAGATCACCGACAAGCAAAAACTAAAACAAGTGTCACTGCGCATGCGTTGGAAAGGGTGTGAACACCAAAACAAAGAATTGCGTGGGGATCATATTGAATACACGATCCACAAGCCAGGCTTAATGCTAGAGGAAATGAGATGAAAATAATGATGATATTTACTTATGCATAGGTTTAGGAATTAGGGAAATTGTATTTATATTGTATTTGTTTAGTTGCAATATTTCTTTGTTATTATTTTTAAGGTATTATGATAGTTGTTTTTGTTTTAAGTATTAAGGAAGTAATATATAAGAACGAATTAGAAATAAATAAAAACATTCTGGTTTGAACAGCCGAGTTCAAAATTGGCATTTTCTCTTACTTAGAATCAAAGTTGTACTTTGCTTGTGGCATACTCTGCTGGCTAAGGAAACTTCTAGGGAACTTAACATTACAATATGGATAACGATCTTTTAGTTTCGTTTAATGAGATATCTTTCTCACCTGACCTCATAGAGAAATATATCTCATCTGTTGACGATGACTTCAGCTCCGGACCTGATGGTATTCCTGCGACAGTACTAATTAACTGTAGCTCTGTGCTGAGTCAACCCCTCAGTTTATTATTTAATAAATCGATTACAGATAGCTATTTTCCTAAATTTTAGAAAAATGCATATATAAGCCCAATTTTCAAGTAAGGGTGTAAAAATGATGTTTCAAACTACAGGTCCGTGGCGAAGTTATCATCGATACCGAAAATTTTTGAACGCATTGTGTACGATCAAGTTAAGGTGTGCTGTGGTGAAGTCATAACAACTCGTCAGCATGGTTTTGTTAATGGCAGATCTACAGTTTCTAACCTCCTTGATTTCACTTTCTTTGCATTAAGCAGGAGCTTCACTTCACCAAAACCTTGGGGGGTGGGCAAGACTTATAATTACACCACTATTAGATGGTTTTATTGAATTTTTATATTGAATAATACCTAGTATCAGATCCTTATGGGGGGGGGGGGGGGCAATGCCCTCCCCAGCCCTACCAAATTGACGCCACTCGCATTAAGCTCTTTTGATTCAGGTGGGCAAGTTGACTGCATCTACACTGATTTCAGCAAAGCATTTGACTAATTAACACAATTTGATTTTGTTTAAGTTAAAGAAGCTTGGATTTCTTTAAGTTTTGTCAGCTGGATTGAATCTTATTTATCTGATCGCTCATATCAAATAAGATTTCGGAGGGTGTTTTCCTCCCCATTCAGCGCGGCATCAGGTGTTCCACAAGGAAGCCACCTGGGTTACATATGTTATTAAAACTCCGATCTGTTTGTATATGCAGATGACATGAAAATTTACAGGAACGTGAAGGGGGTTGGTGATACTTAGGGTTTCTCTCCCGGGATTTCTCGTTCACGAGAATATATGTATATTCCCGATTTCCCGAGAAAAAAATCAATTCCCGGGATTATTTTAAACATTTATCATAATATAACTGGAAAATAAATATTTCAAAATAACTTGTTTTATTTAAAAATGTTTGAAAACTTAGAACGTAACCAATGACTTTCTTGTTTTTGTGATTATGCAGGTGCGCAATACAAATTATTAAAAATCGAAGCGTGTGCGTTACTTTACTGTTTATATTTGATGATGCTCTCAGATCCTCTTCTTTGCTCTCTATTTTCGACTGCTGGCCATTTTGTCACCAAAATTAGGACACGTCTGAACGACAATTCAGTCAATGCGGAAGTTTAGATCATAATTCATTTTAAAAACTCTTCCGGTAAATAACTTTTTTTTTGTTCTAAGTACATATTAAGTAGTTACTAAGTTTTTTGTTTACTGAAAAGAGAAATGAATATTTTAATTCCTAATTGTCATTTTTTTTGAGCTAAAAGTTTCAATAACTTTTGTGTTTAAAATCACCAAAAAAATTATACAGTGCAGTCGCGGTAACGCGAACGAAATAAATTTTGCATTGACTACCTTGTAGCAAGACATAACTCAACCATGCAATACGCAAAATTTTTTTTATTTTCATTTTTTTTAGTTTATGAAGATGTTTTTTGTTTCTTTTAAAGTTTTTATTGATACAAATGATATGAAGATTAAAAATTTGATGCAAAATACGTTACAGCGACTTCGCTGCATAAATTTTGATCTATATTTTCATATTCGCTAACGTGAACAATTTCGCTACCGTGAAAAACCTTGGTTTTAATTAGTTCACGTTACCGCGACTGCACTGTACATAATAAAGATAAATAAAAAAGAAATATGGGCTCGATCTAGTTATAATAGTTTCACTGGGACTGATGAGTCCTCCTTGCAGAGAAGGTGTTTTGACACACAAAAGATATTGAAAACAGTTTCAATGTAATAACAATTTGAAATTATTTTCTGTTCGCACATAACACAAAAAAGTTTTTTGAATTGTTAAGAATGTTTTTTTTAATTAGTAATTATTAAAACCCGGTTTTCCCGGGTATCCCGGAACTGTCTTCGAAATATTCTCGTTTCCCGGGATTCACTATTTGCGGGGAAATGAGAAACCCTAGTGATACTATTCCACTTCAGTCTGACTTGAAATCCTTTATTTTATTTTTTATTTTTTAGTTTTTTGTCTTTGGAACTCACTTCCTCACCATATCCAAACAATAAGCAACGCAACGCAATTTAAAAACAAACTCACTTCCCGTCTGTCACTCATGTAGTCTTGCCTCTTAGCTTCATGTATCTTTTTTATATTGTATAATTTTTTTATATTTTCTCGCATATAAATACTTATATCTGCCATCATGCTTAAAAATTTTCTAGTTAGGTTAGAATTATATCATTATTTAGTTAAGTTCACCTTATGTATTCATTTTTTAACATCCATGTAATATGTCATTATAATGCTAGTGCTAATAATAAGAGAAATCTTGTAGTACTAAAACTCAAATAAAATAAATTCAACTTCAAAAATAAATTCAAATTTAATAGTACACAATACAAGGATAAGCTGTACGTTTGACTGATGTAGCAATTAGTTTCAGTAGCGCCGTCAGGTGGTTAAAATGTTAATTCCGAAATAGTGTAAGCGTTCACAATTAAGTATACAGGTATATTGTTCACGTCTTACTCAAAAAAAATTGGAGGTTTGTAATATTTTATTAATATAAAAGCTGGGTTTGTGTATTGTGAATAAATTGTATGTAAGAATATTGTTGGCGCAAGTATTGCTTCTGCCCTTTTTGAAGTAGTTAGCATCACTTGTATTTTTTGTACTCTTCTTTTTTTGTAGTAAGTTAGTAATAAAGAACGATTGTCAAAACGAACACGCGCCTAATAATTTTGTATTTAAACATAGTGGTTAATTTCATTTAATTTGGTCGGAATTCGCTTTTTACGCTGCTAGCACGGCATCATTTTGGTCCTTCGAGCCGGATAATCGTTTTTTATTACCATCCAAATATTTCAAGTTTTTTCGCTTTCGTTGTTGGTTCAAACCACATTGTCTTCGTTTTTAACCTCAATTTTTGTCAATTGTATTAAGCATCTCCGCGAATCTCCGCGAAATCAAATAGCCAGCACCTTTGTTGAGTGCTTTTCATATAAGAGTTTAATTGATTTCCCCTCGCAAAAAATACTTAAATTATGACAAATTGTGTCAAAACGCGCGACTCTGCTCGGAACTCAATAAAAAGATATTTAAATGCAAGCAAACTTGAAAAAGATTTATCGTCTGATAGTAACCTTGTTCAGAGCTATTTAAAGCTTTTAAATGAACAGTGGGTGCGTTTCAACGAAGCACAAGACGAGGTGGAGGTTTCTTGCGGTCAAGAGACACAGGGTAGCGAGGAGCAGGAACGCGTACAAGCAGAAACATGGTACATAGAAGCGTTAGCTAATTTAAATCGTTTTGCTAATAGTTTTCCGCAACCACCGACACACAACAACAACACGCAAGTGCATATTCCTATCTCGCAAGCATCTGCATCCAATCAACTTCCTAAAATGCAGTTGCCACTATTTGAGGGTGAGCCAACAGAATGGATTTCATTTCATGATGCTTTTGTATCATTGGTCGACGGAAATAACACTTTGTCAGGTGCACAAAAAATGCATTACCTTCGTTGCAGTCTGCAGGGTGAAGCCCTGCATGTTATAAACAGTTTCAAGGTTAGCGATGCAAATTATGCTGAGGCATGGGGCCTCCTTAAGTCCCGTTACAAAGCGATGCGAGTCATAGTAGAGCATCATTTTCGTTCAATTTATGGGATAGGCCAAGCGTCTAGTGACTCTGCTTATGACATAAAACATGTTTTGGATACAATTTTGCAATATGTTAGAGCGTTAAAGGCATTGAATCGTCCAGTGCAGTTTTGGGATGATTGGCTGGTGCACGTGGTGGTATCAAAATTAGCATTTGAGACTAGAAAACAATGGGAACTATCGCTAACAGATGACGGCTTGCCAACTTTTGAGCAGTTGCAAACATTAGAGACACGCTGTCGCTCTCTATGTATGTTGTCGTCTATTCCTTCCGCTCAATCTAGTATAAAATCCACGCCTAGAAAAGTTCCAAAAGCCTCAAATGTTTTACATGCTAATGCAACATCCACGCACGTCTTTAACAACATACGCGATCATGAACAATGCTTGTTCTGCAACGATAACCACAAAATTTACGCTTGCAATAAATTTATTAAACTTGACGCATTCGCTAAGGTAAAATTTATTAAGCAAAAAAACGCATGCTTAAATTGTCTTAGCAAAATACATCCCGCATCAAAGTGTCATAGCGCTTCCACATGTCGAATATGTCGAATGCGCCATCACACTATGTTACACAACGCATTTTCCAACGCAACATCAAACTGTCATTCTCCAAACGCTTCTCTTGAATCTCTGCCGAACAATTCGAATAACGCACCCTTGGCTTCCTCAAACGCAATTATTCCTACGCCCTCAACGCTACCTGCTTCAGCAATCGCAATAATTCCAGCTTGCCACGCATCGCCCGCAACAACCGCTGAAATTAATGGGAGGGTGTCTTCGCCAAGCACCACTGCCGAAGGCGCTATATTACTAGCCACCGCTTTAGCACGCATTCAAGATGCAGCAGGGCGCTGGCAACCCAACGCGTCTTATTTGACATTGGTTCACACGCTGCATTTGTGACTGAATCCTGTGTTCAACGTCTCCGCTTGCCCCGCTCCTCTTCATCGATGCACATCTCTGGAATTGGATCTTCAACAGGACTTAAAACTCGTGGCGAAGTTACTCTAAATATTTCTTCACGCTACGCAGAGCAGAGCTATACTATAAATGCTCAAATTCTCTCCAAAATTACTAACGAGTTGCCAACCACTAAGTTACAAAAATTCGAATGGCCGCCATACAAGATTTGCCGCTGGCTGACCCACATTTTGACGCACCTGGTCTTATCGAAATTCTTCTTGGCATGGACGAAATGGAAAAGTTTATCTCAACAAACATACGAAAAGGTACGCCTGGTACACCTATAGCGCAAGAGACTACATTAGGTTGGGTCTTGTTCGGCCGCGCAGGCCATGTAGATAAGACTTCTAGTGTGCAAGTCTTGCATTGCGATATAAACTTAGTACCATTAGTAAGTAAATTTTGGGAGCTCGAGGAGCTGCCACCAAAAAGCATTTGACCGCTGAAGAGTCTTATTGTGAGGACCTTTTCAACAGAACGCACAAACGCGCTCCTGATGGTCGTTTTATTGTCCGACTCCCTATTAAGAATGTGACTCTAGGCGAAACAAGGAGTGCCGCGGTACGCAGTCTTCTACGCATGGAAAAGCGACTTGCAGCTGATGATGATTTACGCTCGCAATACAACGCATTTATGAACGAATTAATTGATATGCGTCACATGGAGTCAGTATCAAATGTTCCTGAACGCCACTTTTATATGCTCCATCATGCTGTTGTGAAAGAAACGAGCACTACTACAAAGTTGAGGGTAGTATTCAACGCGTCCGCTAAGTCTTCAACAGGAAACTCTCTCAACGACGTATTGATGGTAGGCCCACAGTTGCAACGTGATCTTTTTTCTGTACTTATGCGCTTTAGATCGCATCGATATGCAATGACTGCTGACGTGCAAAAAATGTATCGTGTATGTAGCCTCGGATCAAGACGACTATCAGCGCATTGTATGGCGTGCAAATCCATCTCATCCTGTTCAAGATTACCGAATGCTACGCGTCACTTATGGCGTAGCTTCAGCTTCGCATCTCGCCGTAAAATCATTACAACAAACCGCGTTCACGGATGATGAAACATCAAAAGACGCTGCTTCAGCCATTTTAAATGATTTTTACATGGACGACTTACTGAGTGGTGCATCATCAAAGTCTTTACTCAGTGATCTCCAAAGTAAAATTAACACACTTTTATCCGGTGGCGGGTTCGAGCTCAGAAAGTGGGCTACAAATTACAAACAACTTTATGCTAGCCTGCCACACCGCTCGCAAAATATTTCGCAGTTTCTAGCTGCTGATGAAGAAGTTCGTGCATTGGGACTCCTTTGGAATACGGAGCTCGACTATTTAACATTCACGGTATGTATTGAACCTTCACCTACAGTTTTGACAAAAAGAGCGTTCCTATCAGAAGCCAGTAAGCTGTTTGATCCGCTGGGTTTTATAGCCCCGTGTACCATAAAATCGAAAATTTGGTTCTAACAAATCTGGCGTACAAATATTGACTGGGACGAAGCTGTACCGCACAATATAGCCAGTGAATGGCTCGCACATCGTGAAGATTTAAAATCGCTGTCTTCTTTGAGGCTCAACCGTTGGCTTGGTATTGGGCAAAAATGTTCGCATGCTGAACTTCATGTCTTCGCCGACGCCTCTGAGCGCGCTTACGCAGCAGTCATCTATGCTCGCACTTTTGATTCGGCTGAAAACGTAAATGTTGCCTTCGTCACTGCAAAGACAAAGGTAGCACCGCTTAAAACAACTTCGCTACCTTGACTTGAGCTATGCGCCGCTCATCTCGCCGCAAAACTCATAAGATCCGTTATTTCTTGTCTAGATAATTCCGCCTTTCAGCTCTACGCTTGGTCCGACTCAACGGTCACTCTTGCCTGGTTGCAAAGCCACCCAAGTCGTTGGTCAACATTTGTCGCTAATCGCGTAGCCGACATCCAAGAAGTGCTACCCGCTGAGTGTTGGAATCACGTTCGCTCTGAAAATAACCCTGCGGATTGTGCATCACGAGGTACGTCTCCTACACAGCTGCTACAACATCAATTATGGTGGCAAGGGCCGAAATGGCTGAGTGACGCTGCCATAGTTTTCAAAATCAACAACTTCAAGCATGTAACCGATTTAGAGCTATCCTCGAAGAATGTGAAAGTTCATGTCGCACGCACTGAAGAATGCTGGGAGCTGTTGCAACGATATTCCTCTTACGGAAAGTTGAAAAGAGTTACTGCTTATCTGCTGCGTTTTATTAACAACATACGTGCAAAGCTCTCAAAAACACCCACCAAAGTTACATCGCTAAATTTTGAGGAGCTATCAGCTGCTGAAATTTCTTTACCGCTACGAAGTAGTTTACTTCGTCTGCAGCCTTTTTTGGATGAGCACCAGCTGCTCCGCGTGGGTGGTCGGATATCACGCTCTAAGATGTCCATTGACCGAAAACACCTGTTGTTGCCAAAAAATTCACCGCTTGCTAGAATAATCATTGCCGAAAATCAGCGCATCACTTTGCACGGGGGGCCTTAAGTCATGCAATCTGTACTACAACGGCGGTTTCGGGTCTTAGGTTCTTGAAATCTTGTGAGAAAGATATATCGCAATTGCGTCAAGTGTAAGCTACTAAATCGCACACCATGTCAACAAAATATGGCCGACTTGCCATTGAACCGCACTGTTTATGCTCGATGTTTTTTGCGAAGTGCTGTTGATTTCGCCGGACCGTATGCTTTTAAATTTTCTCCTGGCCGCGGCTCCAAATCGATGAAAGGCTACATTTGTTCATTCATTTGTATGAGCACCGGCGCAATGCACCTCGAATTTATTAGTGGCCTATCAACGAACGCATTCCTTAACGGCTTCAAACGATTTATCAATCGTCGTGGCTATTGCCGCCACATGCATTCGGACAACGGAACTAATTTCGTTGGGGCTGACAAAGAGCTTCGTCATACACTTCAGCTATGTTTAGCTGATTCTGCAACCCATGAATTTTTCAATGACTCCAGTATAACATGGCATTTTAATCCGCCGAACGCGCCGCACATGGGTGGTTACTGGGAAGTAGGAATCAAACGCGTCAAATATCACTTAAAACGAGCGCTGGGTGAAACTTTGTTCACCTTTGAAGAACTTACGACGTTGTTAACCGAAGTTGAAGCCTGCGTTAATTCGCGTCCGTTGTGCAGTGACGCTGCTGCTAGTGCTGGTGATCTAGAGGTTTTGACCCCTGGCCACTTCATCATGGGCGAACCGTTAAAATCGCTCCCTGAGTTTGAAATCAAAGAATTCGAGGGTAATCTACATCAGCGCTGGCAAACTATTTCCTCCATACGACAACATTTTTGGCGACGTTGGCGAGATGAATACCTCGTCAGTCTTCAGAAACGTACGAAATGGTTTCGCAAATCGCCTAATATCTGCGAAGACGATGTCGTAGCCGTAATCGAATACAACACTCCACCGACAAAATGGAAACTGGCTCGCGTGCTTAAATGTCATCCTGGCAGTGATGGTCGCGTGAGGGTGGTGACATTAAAAACAGCTGAGGGTCAATACCTAGTACGTCCTATAAGTAAACTGTGTCGTTTGCCAACCAAACAAGATCTATGTATCTAAGTAAATCTTCGCAAATTATTATTTTTCTTATAATTTACATTAGAATAAAATTAATATATAATAATTCTGTATTCCTTGTGAATTACGCTATTTATTTGTATGTATAGAATTCACTTATATTCTTTATATGTTACGCATATTCTTGAATGATAATACATGAATTTAAGTTTACAGTCTCACAGTATATTACATGTATTATACGTTATTATTTGAATTTTTCGTACTATTTACCTGTAAATAATATATGTATCTTTTTCTGTACTGTTTTGAACCTTGTCACCCGGTTCAAGCCGGGCGGTATGTTGGCGCAAGTATTGCTTCTGCCCTTTTTGAAGTAGTTAGCATCACATGTATTTTTTGTACTCTTCTTTTTTTGTAGTAAGTTAGTAATAAAGAACGATTGTCAAAACGAACACGCGCCTAATAATTTTGTATTAAAACATAGTGGTTAATTTCATTTAATTTGGTCGGAATTCGCTTTTTACGCTGCCAGCACGGCATCAAATATTATATTTTTGGCTTTGTAATGGTGATTTCTATTGCTTTATAAATACAAGGTGGTTGAAAAAAATGTTTCATAAATCGGAACATTATTTTGTCCATATTTGGATAAAAATGTATTTTAAAAACCGTTGAATTGACTGAGAATATATGACAGAACATCTTAATATCAAAAAAATTATAAAAATGTCTTTAATTTATTACTTAAATTCGATATATACCTAATATTGTTAGAAAATGGTAACCGTATACTTAATTGTGAGCGCGAGTGTATATATAAGTATGTTTTTAACAAATATTTAATCAAATTGATACATAAAACTTATATTACTTATCAGGATACTGTTGTCGGTGTGTACAGCTCTGCCTGCAATGATATTACTGACTGCTGTGGCTGGCGAAGTTATAGCTGGTATTAATGTTGTTTCCTGCATGGTACTTGCTGGTGTCATTATTGTTAATTTATGTTGATATAGAATTTTAATTTAGAAATGTTATTTTGCCCGTCCTTTAAATTATTGGACACTTTTGTGGGTTTCATTAATTTACCTCTTTTTCAGGGGCTTATGACTTTCACTCGAAGTTATATAGATTATCAGTAAGTTAAATAAAACCAAAACAATTCTCGGCACACAAGTCAAAAGAAATTTAACGATTAGTTTAAGTGCAAGCACCTTCTGCAGCTGGATCTAAACGCTAGAGTCCGCTTTAAAGACTCATTTAATTTAGAGTTAGCATTGAAAAGCTAAGTAATTTTCTGTTTTTTTCTGAGTGTACCCTTTTTATATGCTGCTGCGATTGGTTTTTTTTTTGCACAGATTTTTAATTAAATTTTCATGCACATACACCCGCGCACTTATCAAAAAAGTTAATTTAGATTAGGATTATCGTACTCTAGTACTTGGCTTATGCAATTTTTGTTCTCAAATATGTTCTGGAGCACGCGATGGAGCGCGTTGCACACTTTTTTTTCAACACACGACTGCCGCGATGTGATTTTTTGGAACAGGTTTACTTTAGCTCACATTCTCCAATTTTTTTTTTTTTTTAGGGGTAAAAGGGGGTTAAAAATAAATAAAAAGTATGAAAAAAAAAGTGTCGCTCGGATCTGGTTTCGGAGATATAGCCATCGGAAGTTGCGGATATAGCTTTTGGGAAAATTATTATAAGTTCGGAACCGCTACATGGATATCAAAAATTTGGGTGTCCAAGGAAAGATAATTTAATGGCCTATAATAATGGTAAGCAAGCCTAAGAAATTTAACCCATAATTTTGGAGATATTACGATTTTTCTGAAATTTTGACCAATTTTTTTTTAAAAAACGTTATTTTTTCCAAAAAATGTCTGAATGACCTATAACTTTTTTAGCTTCTTAAGAAACCTTAATTTATTCCCCTTAAAATAGTGTATCGTTTGTTCCAAATTTTTGCATATTTACCCCCTTTTTGACGGAAAAACAAAAAAATTTATTCAATGAATTCTTATGAAAACTATGTATTTATGGACAAAAACAATAAAAAACCAACAACAACATCAAGAACAACAACAACAAGAACAACAACAATAAGAACAACAACAAGAACAATTATTATAAGACGATTCTCATTATAAAACTTAAAAATTTTTATTAAAAATCGCGCGTGTCTTATAACGGATTATAAGACGATTCTTACTTTTTAATAAAAATTTTTGTGTTTTATAATGTGTCGTATGGAAAAAGAAATCGCCGCAGGCGAAAAATTTTTAAGTTTTATAATGAGAATCGTCTTATAATAATTGTTGTTGTTTTTGTTGTTATTGTTGTTGTTCTTGTTGTTGTTGTTCTTGATGTTGTTGTTGGTTTTTTATTGTTTTTGTCCATAAATACATAGTTTTCATAAGAATTCATTGAATAAATTTTTTTGTTTTTCGGTCAAAAAGGGGGTAAATATGCAAAAATTTGGAACAAACGATACACCATTTTAACCCTAGGAGGTTCAGGGATTTTTTGGCGCTAACAGGTACAACTAGGTCTGTGCAGACCTATGTGGGATTTGTATAGGCAGGTGTATTGAAAGTATGGGTAAATGTGCTAAAAGCTCAGAAAAATAGGTTCTCCGTCACCGCTTATAGGAAGTCATGAACGGATTCGTCTCTAACACGCAAAACAAAAAAGTTATGCACACATTTATATTTAAAGGTCTGTACAGACCTGGTTGGTACGTATGAACCATTTAGTTTTTAAACACGACCCACTTCGTTTGTAAACACGAATAAAACCGAACATAAGCACATAAACGGTCTGATTTTGTGCTTTTTAGGTTCTCCGTATCGTCTTCTAGGAAGTCATGGACGGATTCTGCTCTAACAAGCAGAACAAAAAAGTTACACACACATTTATATACATAGGTCTTCACAGACCTGGTTGGTACGTATGAACCATTACGTTTGTAAACACTAATAAAACCGAACACAGACAGACAAGCAGTCCGATTTTGTGATCATTGGGTTCTCCGTAGCCGCTTTTAGGAAGTCATGGACGGATTCGTCTCTAACACGCAAAAAAAAAAAGTTATACACACATTTATATGCAAAAGGTCTGCACAGACCTGGTTGAACCTCCTAGGGTTAAGGGGAATAAATTAAGCTTTCTTAAGAAGCTAAAAAAGTTATAGGTCATTCAGACATTTTTTGGGCAAAATAACGGTTTTTTAAAAAAAAATTGGTCAAAATTTTAAAAAAATTGTAATATCTCCAAAACTGTGGGTTAAATTTCTTAGGCTTGCTCTCCACTATTATAGGCCGTTAAATTATCTTTCTTTGGACACCCATATTTTTGATATCCATGCAGCGGTTCCGAACTTATAATGATTTTTCCAAAAGCTATATCCGCAACTTCCAATGGCTATATCTCCGAAACCAGATCCGAGCGACTTTTTTTGATTACATATTTCTTCTTAGAATTAAAAAGCACATAAGATAAGTTTGGTTTTAAAAAGGTTTGCGAATGTGAGCTAAAGTAAACTTAAGCCGATTTTTTTTTCCGCGACAACTTTTATTTCGCCAACCGCACGGTTCAAAAATTTTTCGGCAACTAAAGGCCCAACTAAACCATGCATGCTTTGACTGCAGTCAGCTTCTGCAACTGTGCGAATACACACAAATCGTGTATCAAAACTACAACGTACTTAATAAAAAGTTCCGTTCAATTTCCACAAATGTCATTTCCTTAAGGAAAGAGCGAAACTGATCGCCCTTTCTGTACGGAATCAGTTGTCTATGTATGTATGCAAAAAAATATATTTGCAATGGATCCAGTAATGGAAAATGCATTTATTTTTAAATTAATATAAAATGGGGAAAAAAGAAAATGTTTATACAATGAAATATACGTATTTTAATATAATCGTAATGTAAAAGAAAGCTTCAGTGATGCCACGCTCTGCAATTGCCAATACTTTTCTCCACTAACTGCACGAATAGTAAAAAATGAGCTATTTTACTTTATTTTTTTTATTTAATTTATAAAATGATCATAGATTTGCATATTTATTGCTTTAAGCATCTTAATTAATGTCATTCAATAAAACTTTGTGAATGCACTCCATTTATTTAGGAAATACAGTAGTTCCCGCTTAATTGCTACAAGCTTATTTGCAATACCCTTTTAATTGCAATGATATATTTGCAACGATTTTTTTTCCTTAGGAATACACAGAAATTTCCCCGAGTAATTGTTACCCGTTTATTTGCAATACCCTTTTATTTGATACATACACTAATAGCTCCCAAATAATAAAAATATGAAATAATTCCCGCATATTTGTCAACTTTAAAAAATCCATGCAAACTATTTATGACTAAAAGGCAACATTGTCTGTAGAAAGAGTAACATGTGATGACAGCTGAAAAAGTGACATTTTGTTTTTTATATTGGTGGTAATTGAAAGTGAATATGAATAAAAATACTAGTTTGAATTTAAAGCAGAAATTACAAGTTGTAGCTGATGCAACCACTATGCGCAAAACCGATTTATGCACCAAGTACAAATGTTCAAAAGCAACAACATGTCGCATAATAAAAAACAAGGATGTTTTGATGGCTAAAGGCAAAGTTGGAAACTTAAAGTCGAAAAGACATAGAAGTGGAGCTAATGTCCAAGTCGACAAAGCCTTTTCAGTTTGGTTCACAGATATACGTGGTAGAGGAGTTGCAGTGTCGCAAGCGCTCTTAATGGAAAAGGCAAAACAGTTTGCCGTGCAACTCGAGCTCGATTTTAATCCATCAGCAGGATGGTTATACCGCTGGCAGAAACGCGAAGGAGTATTTTTGCGCAACATACATGGCGAAGCTGGCTCCACTGATGTTGAAATACCTTCATGACTACAAGCTTGCCTACTATTTGAGCAAAGTATGAACCATCACAAATTTTCAATGCCGATGAAAGTGGCTTGTTTTTTAAATGCCTGCCCCAAAGTACTCTGACTAAAAAGGGCAATGATCTAAAAGGCCTTAAAAGTACAAAGGAGCGGCTGACTTTACTTTTCATTTGTAACGCAACAGGTGACTATAAAAAGGTTATAGTCATAGGTAAATCTAAAAAACCTCGTTGCTTTCACAACAAGACTACCAATGCAGTATTTTGCGAACAAAAACGCTTGCCTGACTCAGGAAATCTGGAAGTCTGTGCTTTTCGCTTGACGACGAAATGTGCCGTATAAATAAAAAAATTGTTCTGTTTGTGGACCGCATAAAGTAACAATAAATTTGGATAATATAGAACATCAGTTTTTGCCAGCAAATAAAACTGCTATCACGCAACCAATTGACCAAGGCGTGGTACATTGCTTTAAAGCTTACTACAGGAAAAGTTTACTGCGCAAGTAAATACTTGCAGCAGAGAATGGAAAAATACTGCTCAATTCTTAAAGTCAATAAATTTGTTCCAAACTTCGAATGTGATAAAAAACTCTTGGTGGTTGGTAAAACCGGAATTCATAAAGAACTGTTTTAAAAAGGTATGTATGCGCATAAATGTATGTGTATAAATTAACATAAAAACTTTATTTTAAACTGTATTTTTAATCTTTTGATTTATTTCTTTCAGGCCAAATTCATGGAATTCTTAGAAAACGAGGATGAAGAAGATCTCATTGAACCACTATTTTATTTTGAAATCGAGGACATTGAAGATTATATCAACTGCGATGAGGATCTGGAATGCTATGGGCAACAAAGCGACCAAGATATTTTGAATCTTCAGAGGATGAAATTCAGAATACCACTAGACAGGACCCAGGTATAATGGAGGCAGTCAACGCCATTGAGGTGCTAAGAGATTTTTTTTTACCTGTCGACAAATATTCCAACGAATTGGAAAAAATGGAGACGGAAGTCTCGAAGACTATGGATAAAGACCGAGTTCAGTCCAAAATAACAGACTTCTTTTCTAACAATCACAAAATGAAAAATTTGAAAATATGTAGTACATATGTATGTACATAAGCTATTTGAAATGTATGTTTAAATAAATAATTAAACAAATTTTGAATCATATTATAGTTGCTACCAAAAACTCGCTTAACTGCAACGCTGTCTCAATTATCCATATAATCGTTTAATTGAGGCAATTATCGGAGTACTCGGTTAATTGAATTACTCGCTTAATTGCAACAAATGTTGTACATTTTTGCTGTTGAAATTAAGCGGGAACTACTGTATAAGAAATAAAATTCATGCAATTGTGGGAATATTCCATAGTTTTGCAACTATGACTACATCGTTTCTTAAGTTCATCGAAGTGCATCATAGGTGGCTATGATCTTCTCTGAGTTTCTTAAGCATTTCGGATTTGACAGTAGGTTAAGACATACATGTATGCATCAATGCATAGTTTAGTGGGCCCTTAAGTCTGTTATGCGCGTCATCACGCGGGTTACATTTCTTTAATAATTTTTACACGGCTCAATGTTGCCAGATTTTTTTCTTCAAAAAACTGCAAATTCCCAAAAAAAAAAACTATAAAAAACTGCTATCTTCCAAAGCGAAGACATTTTTAGTAAAATTTAACTTTTTTATAGAAAAAAGTTAATGAGCTTTTTTTTCTGCTGCTCAGCACTTTATAAATAAATTAACTGACAGGGGTTTTTTAAACGCCTGTACTCCCCCCTCTCCTTCCCTTCTTCTTCTATTAAACTATTACACTTCTATTATATTAAACATTTTCTTCTTTTAATATTTAAAGCAATACAAAACATAAAAATAGCATATGGGCAAATCCGTAAAGTTGTTACTTTTTGAGAAAAAAAAAAAAATCTTATGGCACACTGTTTCTAAACATTGGTTCACCTTCAGATAAGCATAACAATCAAGATTTTGCATTGTTACCTCGTTTTGAACAAATGGTCAAAAAGTTATGGACCAAAACTTTTGTTTCATTTTTGTTCCATAACTTTTTGAACATTTGTTCAAAACGAGGTACCAATGCAAAATCTTGATTGTTATGCTTATCTGAAGCTGAACCAATATTTAGAAACAGTGTGCCATAAGTTTGAAAACAATTTTTTTTTTATTATGTGGGCAAATCTGCGAAGGTGTTACTTTTTGAGGGAGAAAAAATAATAATTACTGTTGAACATTTTGCCATAGAATATTGTACACCTAAATCTACCAGCCAAACAAGGTATTACACGGTGGGCTTTAACCAAGTTTAAATGACAAGTTGAGTTACTACAAAAATTTGAATGGGGAATTATTTGGGATGTTATTTATAGTCAATATACATCAAAAGGATCAAAATCCTTAGAGCTTTTTTTTTAATTCCATATTTACTGTTTTTAATAATATTACAAACGTATGAAATACGTGCAACTCACGTATGAAATTTAAAAAACATCCGATTTTTGACACATCAAAAAACCTTAAATGTTAACCCCACAGCACAAATTTCAGCTCCCTAAATAGTCCGAGTCCCGAGTACTGTAAGGTCAAGGTTTGAAAAAAACTCAATTTTTGCGAAAACAGCCGAATTCAATGTCTAATATCTCTGAACCTGGTAAACCAGTTGTACTATATGATAACTCATTTTGAAGTGTATGAAAATGTTAACAATGTAAGGTTATATTTAAGTATTATGAATAAGACTCGATATGGGGCACCATTTGCAAAGTTGTTATATTTTACTAAGGTCTTTTTCACTTAATCTGGTCGCAAATAAAGGTCTAGAAGCTTAAAATTATTTTTTGTGTATAGTAGATGACATAACAAAAAAAAAGTGATATCCATAACTTTAAACTTAGATTTGTGGGCTTTTAGAACTAAAATTTTAAAAACGGTCCAAATACGGCTATTTTCAGGCCAAAATATAGCTCTTTCTTAGGACTCCGACCACCTAGAGAGAATTTGGTCTATCGTGCTATCTAATAAAGTACTTTGACCTGTCAAAATTTGAACAAAATCGGAAACTTTTTAAGTTTCATACGTATGGTTTACATATGTAAAATCACTGAAAAACAGTAAATATGGATTTAAAAAAAAAAAACCTCTAAGGATTTCTTATTTTTTCAAGTTAAAGTTTTTGTAGTAACTCACAATTTTATTAAAAGTTGGTTAGAGCCCACCGTGATTAACGTTGTTCAATTAAATTCATGAATGTGCTATTGAAAAATAAGAAATTTATTGCCAGGAAATCAAATATATGCCCTAATATCTTATTTATTTTTGAAGTCACATTCATTTTTGATAACTAGAATTGTTTATTTTGAAGAAAGGAACATATTTATAGAACAAAATTCGTGATCAAAAACACGTTCTATTTTTTATAGACCAAAAAGTGAAAAAAATTTAAATTTACAAATAAGTAGAGACACTTATGTATGTTGGAGGCTGAATTTCAGACACCATTGATGGCACAAACTCAACACTATAAGTAACATATAGGTTTAAGTGCCTTATTTCGTCACCCAAATCCCCGAGACGCTATTTGAAATGTTCAAAAAGTTATCAGCGAGAAAAGATTGTGATATGTTGAAAGAGACACATTGAAAGTGGAAAATTTCGACGTTTTTATACCTAAGTCTTCGTCATATTCATACATTTTTTGCAAATTCAATTTTTTTATTTGGTAAATATGTGGCTTAAGTTCTGTTATTTCATGTAACCACAGTATTGTTTACCTAAAAAAAAGTTTTTTTCGACTAGAAAAGCGTGTGACAAGAAAAGTAGCAACTTTATTTGCATTTAAATTTATTCTATACTTCACTTACTTTCTATTCACGTCTACCGTGTTAATCATTTAGTTAAATTTATATCCAAAAATACATCAGAAGAATCGACTAATAACTGCAAACCTCATTTTTCCACAAATGATTTATCATATGGGGAAATCCACGAACCTTTGATTTTTCACAAAAATGGAACTCAATTTGAAATTTTGAAGTACACATTTTTATTTCTGGTAGACATGTTTCTTAGACGTTTTGAAGCAATAATATATCGGCGGTTCTCGTTTTTAATCCTGCCTCAAAAAGTTACCTTATATATATATGCGATTTATGGCAGTGTTTTAGTTTTTTCGGCTCAGTGTGCGGAGTACTTGTCACTTACGTATACCTCAATAACGTTCGATACATTCATCCGCCAAGGTGAGGCTTTTGATCATATATTACATATATTATATATAAGCCCCATTTTTAAGAAAGGGTGTAAAAATGATGTTTCAAAATACAGGCCCGTAGCGAAGTTATCATCGATACCAAAGATTTTTGAACGCATTGTGTACGATCAAGTTAAGGTGTGCTGTAGTGAAGTCATAACAACTCATCAGCATGGTTTTGCTAATGGCAGATCTACAGTTTCTAACCTCCTTGATTTCACTAACTTTGCATTAAACTCTTTTGATTCTGGTGGGCAAGTTGACTGCATCTACACTGACTTCTGTAAAGCATTTTACAAATTACCACACAATTTGATTTTGTTTAAATTAAAGAAGCTTGGATTTCCTTTAAGTTTTGTCAGCTGGATTGAATCTTATTTATCTGATCGGTTATATCAAATAAGATTACGGAGGATGTTTTCCACCCCATTCAGCGCGGCATCAGGTGTTCCACAAGGAAGTCACCTGGGGCCGCTCCTGTTCATTTTAGCAATTAATGACGTTACACATGTCATTAAAAACTCGCATCTGCTAATATATGCAGATGACATGAAAATTTACAGGAACGTGAAGGGGGTTGGTGATACTATTCCACTTCAGTCTGACTTGAAATCCTTTGAGGTTTGGTGTTCTAAAAATAACTTACATCTTAGTCCTGATAAATGCCAAACTATGATTTTCACCAGGAGGAAAAATATTGTGGAATTTGATTATGAATTAAAAGATAAGAAAATTTGTCGAGTCGATTTAGTCAAAGACCTAGGTATACATTTTGATGTTAAATTAACTTTTAATGAGCATATTAATTAAATTTGTAAAAAATCCTCATCTCTGCTTGGCTTTATTAAGAGGTGGGCAAAATAGTTTAATAGCCCTTTAGTAACGGTGACTTTTTATAATACAATAGTGCGTCCTCACTTAGATTACGCCAGCCAAGCGTGGTCACCATTTTATAATATTCATATTTATAGAATTGAGAGAATTCTAAAAAATTTTATTCGTTTTGCTCTCAATGGCTTAAATTGGATTGAGTCTTTAAACCTTCCTCCTTATGAGGATCGTTTGAAGTTACTACATATGCAATCTTTGAGCACGCGTAGAAATATTGCGGATATACTTTATCTGCATCAACTTGTAACTAGGTCTCTTGCTGCACCAGAGCTTCTTAATTATATTCACCTCAACACTAATCGCAGGAGTAATCGTAACTCTAATCAATTATTTTACCAACCTCTTAGTAGAACTAATTATATGGCTACTGCTCCTTTTAATCGCATGACTACTCTTATTAATAATTGCGATGTATATGATATTAGCTTGTCAAAAGGTCAACTCAAGCTTAGATTGAAAAATAACTATAGTTAATTTTGTAGATTAATGGTTGTTGGTCTTTATGTCCGAGCCCCACAGCATAATGGGTAAATTTTTTCTAACATTTATGCCTTGGACCATATTAATAAATTCATGCAATTGCATTCATGAAATTGTATGTTTATATACATATGATCTGGGTGGGTATGTTGAGAAAGTGTGATAAAGCTAAGAAAAAATTATAAAAATATAACAAATTTAATTGCATGTATAATTTTTTCATTTTCCTTAATATATAAGCTTTTTACTTGGTTTTAAAGCTTCAAGTTAAATTGCTAAGAAAGCTAATAGCTGTAGTAGCTAAACTCTATTATTATTATATATCAAAGTGAAGAATAATGGATAAAAACAAGTTCTGACGTGCTAAACATAAAATGATTGCTATGCCAACAAAAAAACATGTTTTCGAAAAAAAGTTTCGCGAACGTTGTGCTTCAATATGTTCCTCCAGTTTCAATATTTGGGATGGCACATGCATTTTAAAACGACAGATTGTTTTGTTCACTCATGTGGAATCATTTTGTCCAACCTAATTTTCAATATGTAAATGCCTCAAAAAACTTCACACAAAAAATTGTGAAATTTGCTGATTGCACAAAATCGAGTATCGCTACTTTGAGTGCTAATCATTATGAATCTTTGAATGGCACACTGATTTTAAGCTTATTAATGAAATTTTCATTGCAATAAGTAAAGTCTCATTATAATTTCAGAACGATTCATTCACGCCTCAAAAAGTTATCTAGAAAAAGAAAAAAATTATTTGCAGAGTAGATATCGATTCCAAAAGTGTAAATTTCGAGGTTTTTCATTTTTTAAAGCTTTCCAGAAACATTTTATCAACTGTCGTCCTTATGCATATCATCAGATCGGATAGTCGTGTAGGAGAACTAAAGATCTACAGGTTTGGTACGTGCTTTTAATTCGTTTTTCACGCGTAGACAATCGAGTATCCAAAAAGTCAAAGGTTTCGTGGATTAACACAAATAACGTTCATTTTCTTTGCATAGAAATAACATAAAAAAAATAAGCAAAAAATTCTTTAAAATAACATTTCAAAACCTATCCGATTTGAAAAAAATTTCTTAGATAAAACATTATTTCATAATTCTGAACATGACAACTTTGCTATTTGCTTCATAATAAAAGTTTAGGTAAAATTTTTTTGTACGAAAAAGTTGATATTTTTTTTATAATTTGATTCATAAGTTGTCTAAAAACTGTATTTGCAGTTAAAACTGTGAATATGGCAACGCTGATCACGCCATACATGCAGGAAAAAAAGCAAGTGTTATGCCTTTAACCTATTAGGCACATCTATTCATCCCTGACATTCGCATCTTGTGACTTATTTTACATTTGACATTTGCAAATATTTATACCAAGCAAAGAGGAAATCCTAACAAGAGATATATAAACAGAATTGACACTCCTTTACGACCTATTTCATCCTCATTTAACATCCCTTGTTACAACCTTTCAAAATACGTAGGAAATATTTTAACAACGGCAACATTCCAAATTATTTTCTGCAAGTCCTGCTTGCATTTTGCATACATTTTTTCACCGTTATTTTTGTAATAATGTTTTATTATGGGAAATATATATAGAAATATTGTACTCAAACATAGCTATTTCACTGACTACTTCTGTGGGTTTGAATGTTTTGTTTGCTTGACTTTTTCAGCGAAAAAGCTATATGTGCTTACAATGTTTTTATATGATCATATAAATAGCACATATTTTCTTAAGTTTAAAAAAGTTAATTTTATTGGCAGGAACCTATTTTTTTCAGAACTATGGATATACATAAATTTAACTTAATGTATTACCAATTCAGCTAGCAAAAAATTGAAATCAAAATTAAAAAATTTATGAGATGTTCATATTTGCACAAATACTAAAATTTGGAAATTTTTTTATTTTCAATGTTGAAATCTAAAAAAATCTGCACGTAAATGATTAAGTATAATTAATATTTTGTACTAAGTCTTTTTTTTGTCATGAACGCTTCGCATCTTTGGCTCAAGCTCTCCACAAGCCTTTGCGACCTCTCCTTAGAAATGAACACCAAGTTTCTTGAGCTGAAGTCCACAAATCGTCAAAATTTTTGATATTTTGATTCCATAGTTTTGCCACTACATCACCCCATAAATTTTCTTTGGAATTATGGTCGGGACTTTGAACTGGCCAGTCCAAAACACTTATTTTCTCTCGTTGAAGCCAGGGTTTCATGATATTGGCCATATCTTTCGGGTCATTATCATGTATGAAGTTGGCATAGAATGCAGAATATGGGCTTACCGTGTCACAGAACTTAATAGGAAGACGGCTCAATGATGCAAATCTGTATGTGCGTATTGCTAGAAAAAAGTTGCTCCTGTCAAAAAAAATCACGTGATGAAGCGTTTGTTCTTTGCCAAGGAACATCGGTGCTGTTTTCCTGGTGAACCTTGGGTTCACGGTTTGACTTTTCGGCCGACTAGCAAATGTCTTTCCATCTATCCGCAGTTGATTTATCTTTGTCTCATCAGTCCAAAGTATATTTTTCCAAAACGACATCATTTTTCCGATGTTCCTTGGCAAAGATCAAACGCTTCACCACGTGCTCTTTTTTTAAACTTAAGAAAATATGTGCTATTTATATGATCATGGCTGTATTTCCCATGATAAAATGTTATTATGAAAATAACGGTGAAAAAAAGTATGCAGAATGTAAGCAAGACTTGCAGAATGTAATTTGGAATGCTGCTGTTGTTATTTGCTTTGAAAATAGTACCGTAGAGTGGCTTGGCAATGATGAAAAAAAAATTGACATTTTCATTATGGGGAGAAAAAATCTCCTGACCTCAAGTGTAGGTTAACAGGCATTTAACTCATGTCAGTTCTTTATCATATTGATTCAAATCCACAGTAAAATTTTAAGCGAAAAAAATATTGGGGTTTTTGAGAAAATCAGCCTTGTTTTTTTTCATAAAAAGCGCTATAACTCCACTAATTTTCAACAATTTTCAAAAGTTCTTAAAGATTCTGACAAAAAATCAGAAGTTCTATTACTTAGAATCAAAAGAAAAAAGTTAATTATTTTGATTTGGATGAAAATGCGACTATTTTGAAACAATTTTCAACGATTTTTCAAGCTCTGACACTAAAAATTTAAATGGGCATAACTTCGTAAGAAATAATTTTCAATCAAATCGGGGAACGGTATATTTCCTTAATTACTTTGAAAAACAACATATTTAATCGGCAACCAATTCCGCAATTTAAAGTCACTCCGACTGCATGGTTTGAGATGGATTTGGTCTCATATTCATGGAAAAATAGTTTCAATTCTCGGAAAAGTATTTTTTGTTATTATTGATGAATTTTGAGCTTAAAAATTTGTTTTTTTATGCAAACATTTACATTTGCGTATATTTATTTATTAACATCAGTTATGCACGACTTTCTACTGGGTAATTTTTTCTTTAAGTTTGGATTTCTACACATATATACACATATAGCGCGAAACCCATTTTGCACAAGGCTACTCACTGTCGACGTTTTGAGCAACGAAGTTGAACATCACTACACTAAGCAATCCACGCCTGGGGCCTCCCTTTATCCACTTGTAAACTAGTATCAGTCTTTAAAATTTTTTTTTTCGTATTTATTATAACGAGATAAATCAGGGGTTCTTAAACTTATGTAGTCCAAGGACCCCTTATTGAGCTAAATTTTTCTTGCGGAGCCCATCCCAACTCTAGACATTTGACGTCGTTCTAAGCTTAATTTCTGACTCAATAATGACAAAGACACCGATGTCAAACTCAACCAGACATAAAATGTCCAGTTATCTGACGAGGTTAAGGAACGAAGAATTTTTATATTCTTTTAATTTTTCCAGTTTTTAAAGGTCTTTTCAACACTATGTATGTTCTGTAAGTATGTCCAGTTTTTGAAGATCCAAAATTTAAAAAGCATGCAGACACTACTTTCTTAAAAATATTGATACTTATACCAAATATCTCTCTGCATTTTATTAAATCTTGCGCATTTATAGAGGCAAACATTTTTTATTACGATTTTCATGTAATTCAAATACAAAATGAATAAAAATTGGGGAAATGTAAAAGAATTAAAAAAGTTTCAAGTCAAAATATGTATATTAAACTCAGACAAATATTTATCGGTCAAAACAAAGCCTAGAAAATAGTTTATTTTTTTTCAGACCAAACCCATCTCAAACCATGCAGTCGTAGTGACTTCAAATTGCGGAATTGATTGCCGATTAAATATGTTGTTTTTCAAAGTAATTAAGGAAATATACCGTTCCCCGATTTGATTGAAAATTATTTTTTACAAAGTTATGCCCATTTAAAGTTTTAGTGTCAGAGCTTGAAAAATCGTTAAAATTTTTTTCAAAATAGTCACATTTTCATCCAAATCAAAATAATTAATTTTTGTCTTTTGATTCTAATAGAACATCTGGTTCTCTGTCAGAATCTTTAAGAAATTTTGAAAATTGTTGAAAATTGGCGGAGTTATAGCGCTTTTTATGAAAAAAAACAAGGCTGATTTTCTCAAAAACCCCAATTTTATTTACGCTTAAAATTTTATTGCGGATTTGTATTAATATGATAGAGAAATGATATTAGTTTAATGCTTGTTAAAACACATTTGAGGTCAGGAGATTTTTTCCCCATAATGAAAAAGTCAATTTTTTTTTTCATCATTGCCAAGCCACTCTACGGTACTATTTTCAAAGCAAATAACAACAGGAACATTCCAAATTATTTTCTGCAAGTCCTGCTTGCATTCTGCATACTTTTTTACCGTGATTTTCGTAATAACATTTTATTATGGGAAATATATAAAAATATTGCACACCTGTCCCTCGATTTACGCGGTACTTCTTTTGCGCAGTTTCAAAATAACGCTGTTTAAAAATTTTGACTAATTAAATTTTTTTTGCAGTTAAAAAAACGTATAAGATATTTTTTTCAGTCAAAAACAAGTGAACATACATAATATGACGAAGTTTCGTATATATGTAGTTAACATCATGGTATAAATACAAAGGTGGAGTAATTTAAGCTCTTCTCTCATATCGTCATGGACATTGACATTTATTACCAATTCGACTTTTATTTAATTTTCTTACTGTTTTTAATTAATACTTTGGATATTTGATTTTAAAAATAAAAATTAATTTCATAAAATCTAATTATTTTATTCAATTATTATTTTTATATAACCTCCAATTTTTCATTAGGTAGGTATGCACATAATCACCCTAATTTTGTAAGTCGTCGACGACTCTCGTCTCGATTTGCTGTCGTCTTCGCTTCGTCTCAGTTTTGGTATCGTGTAACAAAAGCGAGACGACTCAGAAAAAAATCGATAACTTGAATTGAGAAAAATGTCATCTTTAATTTTGCTAACGTCAAATAATTAAAATAATTGCCAAACTGAAGTATTCTTGTTAGTCTCAATAAAGAATTCAATTCTATTCAAATAAAATAATTGAAATAAAAAAAAATTATTGATTCAATTGAAGTTTGGTTTTCATCAAACAGTGATGACGAAAGGCCAAATACTCATATAGAGCTCAGTATTTATTGAAAACGCCACCACCAGTGGCTCTATTTTCTTTGCTGTTATGCATAACTTTTTTTTGGTTTGAATTTGAAATCTTTTCAAACCTTTTTGAAAAAAAAGAAAACAGTTTTATTTTGGTTTTTCAATGATTAAACTTTAAAATTTTACCTATCAGCAACCATCTCACCATCACGAATAGCCATTCTTTTTTAAAATCGACGGTAATGCCTTTTCTAAAACCATTTGCTATGCCAATATTTGCCTGCATCAACTCGACCAACTTGCCAAACTGGTATTGATTAGTGCATATCATTTTTTTATTAAATAAAATTTCCACAAAAAGCATTCAAATTCACACGAACGAACGGTCGTCGCATGTAAAAACTTAGGCGACATTTAATCAACGAAAGCGAGAGTCGCTTTCGTCAAAAGGCGACTTCGTAATTACCAAAAATAGGCGAAGATTTCGATAGTTATCGAAAGTCGTTTTGGACAATGCCAATTTATTAGAGACGACAAAAAATGAAGACGAAGACGACTTACAAAATAAGGGTGAATATTATTATGTAAGTACATTATGGGTTCAGTTTACGCGGATTTTTTTACCAATTATGCTGTTTCCTTTGAGTTCTATTGCTCGATATACGCGATTTTTAAATTTTGTTAACCAATCCACTCAATTTATATGGATTTCTTATCTCAATTTACGCGGTTTTGAATTACGCGGTTTTTCAAAAACCTATCTACCGCGTAAATCGAGGGATAGGTGTACGCAAATATAGCTATTTCACTGACTGTACTTCTGTGGGTTTTGAATGTTTTGTTTGCTTGACTTTGTGAGCGAAAAAGCTATATGTGCTTATAATGTTTTTATATATTTCCTATGATAAAATGTTATTACGAAAATAACGGTAAAAAAAGTATGCAGAATGCAAGCAGGATTTGCAGAAAGTAATTTGGAATGTTGCTGTTGTTATTTGCTTTGAAAATAGTACCATAAAGTGGCTTGACAATGATGAAAAAAAAATTGACATTTTCATTTTGGGGAAAAAAATCTCCTGACCTCAAATGTGGGTTAACAGGCATTAAACTTATGTCATTTTTTTATCATATTAATACAAATCCACAGTAAAATTTTAAGCGAAAAAAAAATTGGGGTTTTTGAGAAAATCAGCATCAGCGCTATAACTCCGCCAGTTTTCAACAATTTTCAAAATTTTTCAAAGATTCTGACAGAGAATCAGAAGTTCTATTAGAATCAAAAGACAAAAGGTAATTATTTTGATTTGGATGAAAATGCGACTATTTTGAAACAATATTCAACGATTTTTCAAGCTCTGACACTAAAACTTTAAATGGGCATATCTTCGTAAAAAATATATGTTTCAATCAAATCGGGGAACGGTATATTTCCTTAATTACTTTGAAAAACAACATATTTAATCGGCAACCAATTCCGCAATTGGAAGTCATTCCGACTGCATGGATTGAGATGGATTTGGTTCGAAGTTAAAGTCAAAATAAATAATTAGGCAATTCACGGTGTGCTAAGGTCTCCTAATATCATAATATTTTAAAATATTATGACTGCCTTAAATATTTTGTTGTGGTTTTCCATATAAAAATGAAATAAGGCAGTACAACTCTGCGCCTAAATATATTTTCATATATGCTAAAATGTAGTTGAGGAAAAAAGTACTCTGCAACCCTTATATATTTGTTACAATAATAGAAAAATGCAATGATTGTCCTCCAGATGACGATGTGCGCAGAAGATTTTCATTTGAAATCTCGGATTGCGTAATCTTGTTTTCTATCATTCTTGCCTTCTGTTCACTATGTAGCTTTGTCCACATTAAAGTTTGAACAACTGTTTGCTATACTTCAATGTAGCTTTTTCTATATTAAAGCTTGAACAGCTGTTTGCTTTATGTCGCCGCAAGCGTGTTGAGCTGGGCTACCACATGTTCATTCTTTTACGTTGACTTAATTTATGTATATTACATACATACAACTATGCTTTGCCGCGTTGCACCGTACTGATCTTATTTTGATTAATTATTTTAATTTATGTTGTATTTTTTGATTAATAATTCATTAAAATGGATGCAAATAAATAAATGAAATGAAATGATATTAAGAACTAAATACACAGTTTTAGAAATTAAATAATATTTATACGTTTGTTCAGGTTCTCGCGCGTTTAGACACGCTGCTTTGTAAATTGTGGGTGGAAACGAGACCCACTGACTTCCATCCTCACAAAAGATATTAGCGACGAAAAAAGTTTGGATGCATACGAAAGCATTTACATGCATAAAAACCAAAACAATATGATGAATACGATGGAAGCGCCGATCAAGTCATCACTGTTTATCTAGTGTGCTTAAAAAATAAAGCTTTTTTTGACGAAGTCTTTTGTTCTATGTTTTTATTAACTTCTCTTGAGAAGTTATTATAATAGGTCCGAAAATCGAAATAGGTAATTTTGTGTTTTCTTTACGTTTCAAGACCTCGACAATCGTATACAAGTATTTTTAGAGTGATGTCTGTGTGTGTGTGTGTACGTATGTATGTATGTATGTATGTATGTATGTATGTATGTATGTATGTATGTACGTATGTAGACATATTTTGGCTTTCGTTTCCTCAATAACTACCGGACAGAATTTTTTGATGACCATATCAATCGATACGCCACGTCATGACTTAGATCTGAAAGGAGTCTGGAAAAAATCGGTCCAGCGGTTCGTATTTTATTCATAAAAAACTGACTTTTATGCACGCAATATAAATTTCATATATAATTTCAAGTATCGAGGGGGTAGATAGGGGTTTTCGAGGGTGCTTATTTCGAATCTTTTTTCAGTTTTTTAAAATTCAAAATGGCGACCCAATATGACGTAATTTTTTTGGTAAAAGTTCTCTGAATTCTATAAAATTTAGTTTTGAGAGGGGTTTCAGGTACATGGTTATAAATTAATGTTTAATGTTAATTTTTTTTTTTTCAATTTTCGTAGTGCCATATTGTAATCATAAGATATTCTCAAATGATTTTCGAAGTATCGAAACATTAAAAAAAAGAATTGTTCTCAAGAGAAGTTGCTTGTACGGTACTTGCTGCCGAACCGATTTTTTTTATTTTGATTGCAATTTTGTTTTCCCTCTAGTGTTTACAAATTGTCTTTTTTTGGTTTATGCTTTGTATGTACGTGCTCAATGAATTGTATTTAAAATTGTGTAACTTGTAAACTGCCTTCAATATTAAATCTTTTTGATTTACAGAATGCAGATTTATTAATTCTCTTATTCATGAATTTTAGGTTAAATAATAGCTTTAAATTTTTTTGTTATTTTTCATAATAATACTTATTTTATATCTATTGTTAAAATTAGCATCTACTTATATATACTTTTTGAATTTTTTGTATAATGAGTTAATAATAAAATCTATTACTACTACTACTACTACTACGTAAATATGGATATACATATTAGGTGAAATAGTTAATTTTGTAATTTTGTTTCGTTAGTCTTTAATTCGCTTTGCTGATAATGACTCAAATACGAGTCGAGATGAATTTAAATAAATTAATATCATAAATTTTGTTTTGATTAATTTAAATAAAGGCAGTCTTTTATAGCTGTTTAAAGATTTTTAATTTCTTCAAAAAAATTGAGGTTATACATATAAGCAAGACTGTGCGGTTTTGTACTGATAATTAGTAAATTATTACTAATAATATAGAAATATGCTACTAGAAAATTATTTTGAAGGACTCTTATATTTACCTCTAAAGAAAACGCTTTAGTCATAGTTAATTCATGTTCTGCAGTGGGTAAGTTTAACTTGACAGCTCTTGTTGATCTTGACTGTGTCACCACCATTGCATAAATATCAATTGCAGCGTCTGCGAGTTTGTTTAAAATGAGTTGTTCATTAATAATATTTTTTCCATGTTTCAATAGTAAAGCTTCAACTGTTTTGCCAAAAATATCAACACACATTGAGGTTTCCTTTGCATAAGCTTGTAAATCAGAAACGACAAGATTACTTAAATCAGTTTTATTTAATCCAACAGAACTTGCTGCACGTCGTGATGCTTCTTTAAAAATAAATCCCAAATTTGATGTTGGATTTCGAAGAGCCTTTTGCAATTCTTTTAATTGTAAGCCAGCATATTGAATTCCAGTTAGAGCAACAAAAAGACGAAGAATATCGTTTGTTCCTTCAAAAATTCTAAAAATCCTTAAGTCTCTTAAAACTCGTTCCATACCTGTCACCTTCATAAATCCCATTCCTCCCAAAATTTGAATAGCTTCATCGCAAACAAACCAAGCTGACTCCGATCCAAAAATTTTTGATATAGCTGCTTCTAGGTGATAATCTTGACTACCAGCATCCATATTCTGTGAAATCGTATAAGCCATTGATTCAGTAACGTATTGATATATATTCATTTTTGCTAGTTTTTCTTTGATAGTTCCATATTCTCTAATTTTTTTGCCAAATTGAACTCGACTATTTGCATGTTCTGTTGCTTTTTGTATACAGTATTTCATGGTGCCAGCCAAGGTTGCACCCATCCCGAATCGGCCATTATTTAAGATATTCATAGCGACTTTAAAGCCTTCTCCTTCATCACCTAAAATATTTTCTATAGGAATTTTCACATCCTCAAAAAATACCTCAGCAGTATTTGAGGCTTTAATTCCCATTTTGCTCTCAGGTGGACCATTTGTTAGGCCACCAAATGATCGCTCAACAATAAACGCAGTTACCTAAAATAAAAATATAAGTTACATTAGAAAATATTTAATTAAGTAAAAATAATTTTTTAATCTTTTAATTAAGAAGTAATAAATTGAACTTTAAAAGTCATATCATTTACAAACCGCACGGATTTCAGGGGAAAAAATTGACTTCAAATGCGATACATTTTTTTTTTGCTTCTTTCAACAAATGTAGTTGACGCGTATATCAGGATTTTTTTCAGTTGTACTGCTGGGATCAATGTTACACTTTGTTATGTTAGCTTTCTAAGTGTATTAAAAAAAATCGCGACAAATGAAAAATAATAGCAATTCAATTGCTTAAATAGTTTTAATATAAATATGTTTGACCGGAACCGCGCACTGCGAACCCACTTTTGTATGAAATTTGAGGAATACGTTCCAAATCCTAAATTTCTTATAAAAAATTTGATTCCTTATACATTATTATTTTTATTTTATTACGGTCTTTAAGACCTAGATAATAATAGGAAATCCATTTCACAATAATAAGAAAAATATTATATAAATTAACATATACTGAACTATTTGCAAGTGTATAATATTGGCACAATTCATCTTAAGTATATCTATCTAAATGCTACAGATATCTTACAATAGTCGAACCACAGCTTCTTAAATATCTCGGGACTATCACAGTTTTTTAAATATTCGGGTAATTCATTATATGCTCTAATTCCTGCAAAATATATATTCCTTACATCAAGTTCATTTTTAGCTATTGGGAGATGAAAATTATTTCTATTCCTAGTTTGGTAGCTGTGAATTTCTCTGTTATATCTCATTCTATCACTTAAATATCCTGGTAAATTGCCTAATTTTATATTATGTATAAACTTTAAAGTATAATAAGTCACTAATTGTTTCACACTAAGCCATTTCAGTTCACAAAGCATCTCTCGTATTGGACTGTCGTATCGTTTCTTTAAAATGAAACGCATCGCTTTATTTGGTTTTTTTTGTAGCTTCGAGATTTGTGAGTCTGTTAACTGAAATAGAATTGTCGGACAGTAAATAAAATGAGGCTCAATCATTGATCTATATACCATAATTTTGTATTTTCTGCTGATAAATTTACATGAACGGAACATAAAACCTATCTTTTTAGCTAGTTTAGCTTCTATATACTTCAAATGCTCTTCAAACTTTAATTTGTCATCAATTATTATGCCCAAATACTTTATTAAACTAACTCTTTGCAAAAAATTATTTGCAATTTTCAGTGTTAACAGGTCTGAGTTAATTGATCTTCTTATCATCACCATATATTTTGTCTTATCGATGTTAATTTTCAGTTTGTTATAGCATAGCGACATATATATTGCGTTTAAGTCCGTTTGTATTTTGGACATTGCTTCTTCCATTGTTGGAGCACTAATAGTTAATAAAGCATCGTCCGCAAATAGACGAATTTTACATAATTTCAAATATTTTATATCATTGATATATATTATAAATAGTATTGGTGCGAGCACCGAGCCCTGTCTATTTCTGCCGAGATCGAATTTCCTATAATAGTTTTTTGCTTTCTACCGCCTAGAAAACTTTGAAACCAATTTAACCCTTATGTGTGTGACGGGGTACCCGGGTACCCATTTCATTTTCAACTCAAAATATTTTATGGTTACACATACTCTACAACTCTGAAACCTTACGAGAACTCCTAATATTATGTTAATAATATATTTTCATATGAATGGTTTCACTTGATCAGTTTGAGAGTGCCTGGCACACCCATTTTCTTTTTACACCTTTAAAAGGGTGACGGGGTACCCAGGTACCCACTCTACACTTTGTATGGCGTAGCATGAAATTTTGGTTTTTATTTGACTAAAAAGAAACTTTATTGAGCAATAAATAAATATTATTTTAAATATATGCAGAAATTCCTCCACAGTTTCATATAGAAAAAAGATGTAATTACATTAAAAAAACAAAAGACAAATAAAGTTATGAAAATTCATTGAAAACCTTGCATACCGATAGCGCATATGGGAAGATGGGTTTGATTGTTCATTACAAACTGGATTGAAGCAACTTGTACAGGATTTTCTAGTTTTTCTGCTTTTCTTTCGTAGTTGCTTTCATACGTAACAACTTTCCATAATTGCAATGCGGCCACTTTCAATTGGATTACTCGTCCAAGTACGTCCTGTAGTTCTGATCGAGTGGAAGGCTTCGAATAACTATTTACTTTAAAAAGCTCAAAACCTAGATCTTTCAAAAACTATGAATCTTCTGAATCATATGAGTCCTCATCAGCTTCTATACATCTTATCAGCTCAGCATCTGAGGCTTCCGATACTACTTCGTCAATACATTCGTATTCATCTTTGTCATCAGACGGAATAAATCCTACCTTATTGATTTCAATTTCACACAATATTTCTTCAATTTCAGCTGCATTGAATCTATTAAAACGTACTCTGTCCAAATTTGAAGCCATATTTTCCCAGTAACTCTTGGAATGATAGAAATTACTTCATTTTAATGCGATCACACAAAAAAAGAATAAAACTCACAAGTTCAAAGTCAACATCAAAGTGCAAAGCGTTACTGTTGGAAGTTATTCTCGAATGATTTTGTGTCATGCATCATAAAATGATGTAAAATGTTATGAAAAGGGGAATCCCCGAATGCATGTTAATGTTTACGAGACATATGAAAATAAAATTTTAGCTCAATGTCGTTATTTTGTACAGTACGAACGAAAAAGTTTGAAATTTTCACACAATTTGTATGGGGGTACCCAGGTACCCCGTCACCCCAGGAAAGGTGTTTTTTTGTCACGCACAGAAGGGTTAAAGATATATTTTGTACACCAATATTATGTAGCTTTTTTATTAAAGTGTCCCTGTCTACGGTTTCAAAAGCTCTTTTTAAGTCTAAAAAACTGAGACTGTAACATCCTTCTTTGATAGATTTTCTTTCCACTCTGTAATTACTAAGTTTATTGCAGATTCACAGGAATGCTTGGAACTAAACCCCGTTTGTTCCTGTATTATGATTTCATGTTCATCTATGTACTGTAGCAGTTGGTCTTTAACTATTGTTTCAACAATTTTTTCATCACATTGCAGAGTATTTATACTTAGGACGCATTTCTTCAGGTTTTGTAGTTCCTGCAATCTTTTCCACTGGAATTACTACCGAGATCTTCCAGCAGTCCGGGAAAATACCCCGATTGAAGCTTTCGTTGATAAGACCAGCATAGGCATGTCCCAAGTAATCCATGGAATCTTTTATTACGCCTTCAGTTACAATTTTTTTCCCACCATATTTATTTTTGAATGACGAAACAGTTTTAATCGGTGCTGACCATTTTAAACTCAAATAAGATTCTGTTCAAAACTTCACGGTCCTCATTTATGACAATATTCTCAATACTATTATGAATTACAATTATGCTTTCCACAAAATATTTATTTAGCTCATTTGCTATCTCATTTTCATCTTCAATCCACACGTCATTTAATTTCTCTTTATTGTATTTGTGTTGTTGGTCATATTTACAGCATCTTTAAGACATTTCCACATTAGTTTTTGGTTATTTGAACTCATTGATATTTTACTTTCCATATATTGTTTCTTCTTTAACTTTACCATTTTCTTATAGTGTCGTTTTAATAAACTATATTCATACCAGTCATTATATATTTCAGCCGTTTTAAAAAGTTCAAATTTTAATTTATTTAGCTCCGTAAGTTCCCTATCGTACCACTTGTTTATAAGCTTAATTAGGACAGGTTTATCATATGTTAAATTTGACATGATATTATTCAGAATGTCATTTAGCACTTTGGTTTTTTGACAGATATCGATATTGTTCAACAGGTTCAAATCATAGTTACGCAGATACTCAATAAGATTTTCTTTGGAATAATATAGTTCATGATCCGAAATTTTGTGTCTATCTAAATTGCATATTTTTATTTCACTACTATTAGTAAATAACAAATCAATTTTTGTCTGAGCTGATTCAGTGATTCTTGTATTGCTACATTGAAAAAGAAGCGAAAGCACTCGTTAACTGATTCGTATAAGTTGATATATTGTTCATATTTATGTTAAAGTCACCGATAATTAGATTATTGTTGGATTCATCAAAACACTCATCCAGAACTTCTGTTATGTACCTCAAAAATTCCGCATCACTGATATAATACACCTATTTGCCATTTGTATGTAGATTTTATAACTAGTTCTTATTACGATACACCACATATTTGTATTAAATGACTTATTATATATTAGTTTGAAATCAATAGTTTTATGTATATAAATTAGAACACCACCATTATGTCGGCTATGTAAGTCACATCTTATAAAGTTATAACCGACAATTGCAATTTCTGAATCACTGACATTCTCAGTGGTGTGGGTCTCTGCACACAAAACAATGTTGGGTTTTACAATTTCAACCATTCTTTCTATCTCGCCTTTATTAGCTGTTATACTGTTACTGTTCAAATATATGCACTTAATTTTATTTTTTAGTTTATTGCTATCTGCATGATTTATTTTCGAATGATTAATTACCCTACCACCATCTTTTAGTTGCTAATAGCCAAGTTTCTTCCTTCTTAACTCCAATTTATTATTGTAACACGGACAATTCTTATCAAGCGTGTCGAATATCCAATGCCATGTCATAGTTGCTATTAGATCTTGTACAATTTAAGCATTTCAACATTGGGTTTTCATTGCACAATTTAGAATTATGATTACCATGACATTTTTGGCACGCCTCATCATTTTTACAGTCGGCCACTTTGTGGTTAAAACCTTTGCATTTATAACACATAAGTACATTTACTGCATCAAACACTTTGCATCATTCCCAGCCTAAATTTAAGCTTTCTGCTTCTAGCACTCTTACAAAATCCTCATTATTTAATTCAATAATTGCATTATAATAAGATAGGTTGCCTTTCTTTCTTTCATATTGCTTCACTACCGTTAACTTGCTTTTTCTAACGCAATTATTTTGCTTTTGTAGTGATTCAACTAACTCTTTCTGTTCATATTTAAAATTAAATCCAGTAATTAAGAAGCTTGGACGTATTGGTTCTGGTATCTTAATTTCATATTCACATCCAATATTATTTTCAATAGCTATTTTGATTTTGTCACGTTCAACATTATTTTCACTTTGTATTATCATTACACCGTTGCTTTTTGTTGCATTATTCGAGATTTTCAAATTTTTTGGATCTACTTTTGATCTCGCGTCTTTTTTTGTTTTTTCTCCGGTTTGTTTTAATTTAGGTTTCACTATTAAGGCTACATCTTTTTTTAGTTCTGGTAAATGTTTCTTTTTTGTATTATTTTTTAAAGCATCAGAATATGGCATATTCATTTGTACTATTACTTATTCGTATCATTTCACTGTGCATTTTTTCGCTCTCTTTGCCAATTGTCTCCTTTTTAAATTTTACCTCTTCCATCATTTCATATAAGCTCTTAACTTCACCAATTTTTTTCTCAAACAGCTCTTGCGATTTTTCCATCTTTAGCATGCGCTGAACGTAACGACCTTCAATGGCTTCCAAAAGTAGCTTTAGTTCATCTTGGCTCTTTTTCAAAACTTCATCAAATTAATTTTTATACTCATTTTAAATCGCGTTGTTCTTTTTGACACTCATTTGCATGTCTTGCAAGACTAAGTCGATATTGTGAACATAGGTAATGCACTCATTGCATATAAAGCATATCATGTTGTTCTCTCCCAAAATTCCTGTGATGTATTTATCAACTCCTGAGCAAGCTTTGCTTTCATGGTAGCTTTTGCCACATACACCTTCACGTCTAATACCACTCTCTCCTCTAATCGAAGATTTGCATTTTGCGCACACACTCATCGCGCTATATTAGTGTACGTGCATTTGCCCGTTAAGCAGAAAATACGGCACCACTTTATTTTTGTAAACACAAATGACTTTCCGTCTTCAGTCGATATAAATATTCAACACAATATTTTAAAACAAATAAGTGATTTGGTGTTATTTTTGAATTTTCAGCTGTGGTTTACAATGTCGAAGGCATATTATAACCTTTATCAACAAATCAAAACAATAATCAAATAATTAACAAAGAGTTTAATCTGTTTGTTTTTACACACATAGTCCATAGTTCAAATGAATTCGTTTTTAAGTAAATAGTTATATTACATATAAATAAAAGTTAAACATAAATAAAAAATAAATAAAAATTCATTCATTTATAAAAATACATACATATGTATGTAAAACAAAAACTCTTTACATCATTTCATTTTCAATTTCGAAATGTAATTGCACGAAAAATAGTGCGAAAAAAGAGAAATGGAGAGATATTTACGCGCAAATGCGAAACTTTTACCGCGCAATGCGAAATTTCGGTGGTAAAAACAAAATCGCGCAAATGCGAAACCGCGCAGTGCGAGGGATTACTGCAATACAAATTTTCCGAAAAAGTGAAGTCTCTGTTAGATCGGAAGTTACCAAATATACTCGAGCACTAATCAGTACCACGCTCCACGTGCGTCAGAGATCTCAGACGCTCGCACCTACATATGATTCGACTAGCCGAAAACTGCGCGGTCGACTCCTCGAGCGCTGCGTGACTAACGCTCGAAAATATTTAGTAGCTTCCGATCCAATAGAGAGACCATTTATTTTATATTGTAACGAAATTTTGTGCCGTGGTATAGCTTGCCGGATGTCCATTCATTCTTAAAAATCAGAACCACTTTATTTTCTGTTTCCGATGTTCTCTATTTATTTCTCATGTTTTCTTACAAAATATTTATTTGTTTAAGGGACTTTGCATAGCTTCGTTTTAGTTTTGAAGCATTAGGATTTCCTCTGTTTGACTTGGTAACGCTTCGTTTTGGACTAGAAGCCTTCAGGTGTACTTCGGGCCTTTTCGGGTGCTCTAGAAAAAGATCTCTTGTTGATTCGAAGTACTCTGCCGTATGTAACTTTCCTCTTGGTAACGTTTCGTTTTGGATTAGAAGCCTTTGGGTCTTCTAGGCATCCGCACCTTTGGCGAGTAGCTTTCTTTTGCCAGGCTCGTCCGAGTCCTAGACCGGCCAAACTAAATCGGCACAGGAAAACTTTGGAATAGCGTTAAAGCCGTAGCGGTGAAAAATACAATCAACAAGATTTTTCTGGTGATTCAAATCGTCGACGCCTTAGAAAAGGACTTTTCGAGTCCGTCTTAAGAGGACTTCTGATGTGACCGCGAGGTACACTTGAAACCAGGGACCGTAAATAATCGTTATTTTCAATAATTGAGGTCAAAAAAATCAGAATGAAGGAAAATAAGATATATGAGTTTAAATATACAGATGAGTTTCTTTAACCGAGAAGCGTAGATTTTGACAATAGTGATTTATAATGTAAATAATTATTTAATTAAAATAATGGTAATTTTGGATATTTATTTTTTTCGATCAAATATCATCGAAATTTTAAATTTTCATATGATTCGAGCAAAAATAATCGTTATTTTGAACTTTTATTTTTTTCGATAAAAAATAATCGAAATTTGGGATTTTAATATTAAAAAATATTAAAGCCATAGGAGTGACACAAACTAGTACGAGAGCTAGCAACATCGCCAAAACAAGAATTTCAGAATGGCTGGTTTTTTGATATCCTTTCTCTTTCATTATATCAGTAGACATGGGGACAGTCTGGCTAGCATGAGGTGTTGCGTTTGCCTGTACGCATCATCGGAAGTTGCGGATATGTATAGCTTTTGTAAAAATGATTATAAATTGGGAACACCTAAATGGATGTCAAAAATATGGGTACAAATCTGTACCAATTTCAGATTCTTGAAAAATCAGTATTTTTAAAGAAAATTAGTAAAAATCAGTACCTGTACTGATAGAATCAGTACGTATGACAACCCTATCTACATCTAATATTTTGACCTTTTCGAAATCAGCTGAGTGGCTAGTCTCGAACATATGTTGTGCTAGTGCTGCTGTCATCTTCTTGTTTTTTATGTCTCTTTTGTGCTCTCCCATTCTAACTTTAGCGCGCGTTTTGTCGTGCCTACGTATATCATCCAATTATCATTCGTGTTACCGCCACAAGTAATTTCGTATACCACGTCGCTTTTTTCTCTGTCGTCAATTTTTGTCTTAGTGTTTGTAAAAATGCTACTGAGAGTCAAGTTGGATCCCAACGGGAAATCTGGAAGCAGCTTCCAAGGAGAGCACGTCCGATGTGCTTCCCCAGTAGCATTTAGTTCAAAATTCTATTGAATTTAAAAAAAACTTTTACTGCGCATCCACTGGGATTTGAATCTAAGTATTCGGTGCTGTTACATGCGCAGTTTGACCACATCATCACCTCTATTGATATATTTAAGCTTGCTAAAAGTAGATTATATGAATTATCAAGTGGCAACATACCTGGGAAGTGAAGTTGCCGCCGGAGGTGGAACCGAAGAGAACATTGCGTGCCGAATCAGGAAAGGCAGAGCGGCGTTTGGTATGCTGCACTTGGAAAATAACCCAAGTAATCACCAAGCGATTGCAAGTCTTCGTAAATCGTTGTCTTCGAATTGTTCTCAGAATTTTTTGGCCTAAAACAATAAGCAATGAAGAACTGCTCCGTAGAACAAACATGGAGCCTGTAGACATCTTGGTTAGAAGACAAAAGTGGAAGTGGATAGGCCACACTCTCCGCAAAGACAACAACAGCATCACAAAGAAGGCAATGGAATGGAACCCCGAGGGGAAGACCACCCGGCAGACCACGAGAAACATGGAGAAGAACGGTGGAACGCGAAGCTAGTCAACTTGGAAAAAATTGGAGGGAGCTCAAAACGACTGCCGGAAACCGAACACGATGGCGCGTAGGCGTAGTTGAATCCCTATGTCCCGCTAGCGATTAAAGGACATTAAGAAGAAGATCAAGTGGCAATAATAGAAATCAAAAACTCAAAATTTCATTTTGACAGAAAACTAATATAGTAGAGTAGCTCAGTTGGTTAAGATGTGCGCATCTCAGAACACTGGTATAGCGCAGGGGAGGCCTGGGTTCGAGTCCGATCGACGACAAAAAATTCAGTGAGTTTTTTTTAATATAAATTCAATGTGCTTCTACTCAACATCCGAGGAAGAGCATTCCATATGCCCCCTAAGTATGTTTCTACTCAGTATCCAAGGAAGCGCAGTTCATATGCTTCCGAAGATGTGCTGTGTGTTCAGCATCCAATATGCTTCCAAAGATGTGCATCCCCGCAATGACATCGTGTGTTAAAAAAGATAAGCAGTGAGAAGCGCATTGGGAGCTGCTTCTGCTTTCCTTGAATGCGCTTCCGTTTCCCGTTGGGATCTATAAGCAAAAGTTACTTCTTTTGTATTCACCATTGTCTGTATCTATCCCTTGTTTGTTAGTTTAGGTGTATATGTGATACCGATGTACTTTTTGCTGTCAGTGTTGCCAGCTTGGTTTTTTTATTTGGTGTGTTGGGCGTTTTGATTGTTTCTCGAAATTATGTTTTTTATGAGATTGTTGGGTAGTTGTTATTTTTTAGTATTGTCTTAACTTTTAGTAAATTTTTGTTCAACAACCGTGCATTAGTTAGCGCATACACTTTATTTATTAGGTTCGTTGCTGTATTGATTTTATATTGTAGTGGTTGTGAACCATTCAAATGAAAGTTTTTCTTGTAATCTGTTCAGTTTCACGTCAAGATAAGAAATGCTGTTGTTTCGTTCCATTTCCAGGGTGAATTGTATTTTGTCGGTAATTGTTAAGTGTATCAGAATAATATCTACGTCTTTTTTGTTAATAATGGCAAATATGTCATCAACATATTTGCATATGAAACCTATTTTATGCCAATATCGTCTAGTCTTTTTATTGTATCGTCAAGTATTGTATCAAGGATTATGTCAGCTATTGTCGGAGATAAGGGATTGCCTATAGGCAAACCATATATTTGATGGTCAGTTCCGGATTAGCCCATAAGCAAATTAAGCAATTGCTAAGGGCATCACGTCTCGAGGGGCACCATAAACAGCACTGAAAAAATATTAAAATCTCTTCAAAAAAGTTAATTGCAATTTTGTAACACATATGTTTTTTATTTAAAATACAAAAAGGTTTTTGGTCTTGAATTGAATTGTGTTCTAAGCATTGAATTTAGTATATTTGTGATTTGTCATTCTTTTACAAACCGCATGAATTTCAGGAAAAAAAAACCTTGAGTTCTCCAAATGCGATGAAAATTTTTTTCCTGCTTCTTCTAACAAATTCAGTTGACCCGTATTTTTGGATTCTACTGAAAAATTTTTTTTTTCGGAAATATCCACACATAATATGTTATTTACATATTATGGCATATTTTTGGGATGATGCTTATCATCATTCAATAATCATAATAGGGATATTTAATTGCAGCACACTTTTGGGCGTTTGTTGGTTTGTTGTTAAATTTAAGTTACTATGTGCAAGAACGAGAACGCCAAGTACTTAAATGCAACAACAAAACAACAAGCAAAAGCCAGGTGTGCAACCCGGAAATATGCCGACTGCACTACTTTGGTGAGTTAAGAAAGACTTATGCAATTTTTGCATAAGTAAAATAAAGAATTGAAGGCCAAATATTTGTAGGCCAAATAATTGTAGGCCAAATATTTGTGGGCCAAAATTTGTAAAGTAGAATAAGTTTTGTATGAATTGTTAGTGTAATTTTTATTCAGCAAGGTGTTAAGGTATTTAAGATTTTTTAATAAAATCAGAATTAGTTCTGAAGTTAAGCTAAAACCAACTGTCTCTTGAGTCGTAAAAAGAAATCAGCAAAAGAAATATACTGGTAAGTATATTTAGTAGGGTGACAATTTAACTCTTATTTTTCAGATACAGTTCTCAACAACCACAGTACAAAGTGTTTTCCCAGGACGGGAAAAATACTTGTACAACAATCCTAATATGAGTTTTTGATAATTGGCTGAATTTTGTCAAATCTACTCATACTTGAAGTCTATTATCTCCAGTTCTACTGATCCGATCAATGTCGGATTTTTTTTATTTAATAGTCTATAACGTTAGCTTTTGCAGTAAATTAAAAAAGAATTTTATTTTATCAACAAATGAAAAATAATAACAATTTAATGGTTTAAATAGTTTTAACATGATGTCCCCCAACTAGAATGCATTGGATCCGAAGGGAATACTCCTAAAATTTCAGCTTTCTAGATCATACCTGTAAACGGCGCAATCAGTTTGTTTCCTATTACAATTCATATGAAATCGCAAAAAAAAATGTCTTTGGTTTTTCTGCTTTTTCGGTTTTCCATATGAATTGTTACAGGAAACAAACTGAATGCGCCGTTCACAGGTATGATCTAGAAAGCTGAAATTTTTGGAGTATTCCCTTCGGATCCAATGCATTCTAGTTGGGGGACATCATGTTAAAACTATTTAAACCATTAAATTGTTATTATTTTTCATTTGTTGATAAAATAAATGGCTAAATGTCCGCAAATTTAAAAAAAAAAAAAAACTCCCCTTTGGGTGTATTTTGTCCGCATTTTCAGCTACATGAAAAATGTGCATGTAGTTTGACAACAGTGGGTGGCATCTCCCGTACAAATAAAATACCTAAAACCCTATATCTTCGCACCTAAGGCAGACATTTTCTACGTTTTAGCAAGTCGCTTTATTCATAAAATTTCAATGAAATCGGACATAAACTCTGTCCGCGCTGTTTACAAGTTTGTGATAGGAAGCTCAAATATTGAGACAACTATTTTTATTCCTCAAGCTAAAATGTAGGCAAATTAAAAATAAAATCCATCTCCAAAATTTTGAAAATAAACACCCTAATGTACACGGCAAAAAGTCTGGGTATAAAGTATAAACTTATTTATACTATTTGTTTTTATAAACTTATGCATTCTATTTTTTTTTGAAATTTATATTATTTTTTTTTATAAAACTATTTTATACCAAAATTTAATAAGAATTAAAACAAAATTCCTATTAATATGAAATTTAATAACAAATTGATATGATTTTTATACAAATGCTCATATACAATCATAGTAATTTATTCCAAAAAAGTATAACGTTTATCTAAATGAGAAGCATAGAAAAATTATATACTAAAATATTATAAATTATATACAAATTTATTATAAAATTACAAAAATGTAATATAAATTTATTATAAAGTTTATATAAGTTGTGTATGTCAAAAAGTTATTTATGTGAAAAGTCAAAATTGTGGAATTTATTTCAAACAAACATTTTTTTATTGTAAAAGCGCAACGAAATTCAAAACGAAATTGAGACTATGGTATGAAGAAAATTTTCACACAAACTAAGCTCTGTAGCTCAATTTTGAAAGGTGGCGCTGAGATCTGTTAGTTCTGCATATAAATTGTTTGAAAGAACTATATTTTATTAAAAAGGTCTGTGAATGAATAAGTGACGAATGTTGTTGAGCTACTGAGGGTCATTCGTAGAAGTAATTTTTGTCCTAATCTGACCTCAGAATCGACTCATCACGTCAGAACTTTGAACTATTTGGGGTTAAGTGCAAGTTATTTCATTCACAGACCTGTTTAACAAAGTTTTTCCATACAATTTACATGTAAAGTAACAGGTTCGGTGCCTCCTTTCAAAATTGAGCTACAGAGCTGAGTAAAATTTTAAATTATGTAACTTTAAAATTAAAATGAATTACTCCTGCTTTTTGTGTAACAAAAAGAGTTAAAATATTTCATTTCTACACTTAAAACTAGAACTCTTTTTGTTGCCAAATGCACATAAGTAATTTATGTAAATCTTTATAAGAATGTAATTTTTCTTTATATATTAAAATATGTAAATAAAAACATATGTATAATTAACTTAAACCAAAAATTAATATTGTTATGTATTGGAACTTATAAAACGTAAGTATAAATAGCCAAATATTTATTCAATCGTTATAAATTTTATATAAAAATGGTTTAAAATGCTTTTATATGAGCTATATATGAAATTTATAACAAAATTCGTTTAAAAAATGTGTATACATTCATACTATAAAATTTATACTAAAATGGTTTAAATGGTTTTTATACATTTTTTGTATAAAAAATATATACGAACTGTTATAAACTGTTTGTATAACAAGTAATAGTATAGATTTTAAACCAAATTTGGTGTGGATTCATATTTATTCCGATTTGGTTTAATTTTTATACCAAGACGTTTTAGTGTGTATATATGAAACACGGAAAAAACGAAACTCGAAATTATTGTAAATATTAATCAAAATTTAAGAAAAATTAGTAATTTAGAAACGGTTCGAGTGTCTATTGCAAATTACTAAGCGTAATATAAAAATTGCATCTAAGCAGGCATTAATTTTTCGAATGCAAGTTTTTAATTTTTACAAAGTAGATATTAAAATTTCTGCAATAATTTATTATATTTTAAAAGGACTGTACTATTTTTTAAAAAGTACATTATAAAGTTTTTATGATGAAATAATAATAACTGAAATTGATTTTTAAAATTTTTTACATCAGTTATGTAATCTTTCAATTTTGTATTGAAATGAATCATAAGTGGGGTTATTACAATATAGTAAAATAGAGTTTTGGATCAGTAGAGCTAAAGCTAGTTATACTAGTCTTCAGTAATGTGTAGAACAAAAGGCTTAAGTTTACTTTAGCCCAAATGCTCCAAATTTTTTAATTTTTTTAGCAGAAGTAGTGCTATAGGAAAAAATAATATATTTGAACAAAAAAAAATTTTCGGTCGGATTTAGTTTCGGAGATATAGTCATCGGAAGTTGCGGACATAGCTTTTATAAAAAGCAGTATAAGTTGGGAACGCCTGTATAGATTTCCAAAATATTGAAATCATATGAAAGGTAATTAAATATAGCATAAAATTACCATATAAATATTAGAAATTCCTTTTGTAGTCTTCGAGATATGAGGATTTTTGTAAAATTTTGATCTATTTGAGATATTTTTTCCAAAAAATGTATTATTAACTCATAATTTTTTTAGCATCATAAGAAAGCTCCCTTCATTTGCTTTAAAATGATGTATCGTTTGTACCAATTTTTTTGATATTAACCTATTTTTTACCGGAATGTAAAAATATTTGTAAACAAAATTTTTTTTGAAAATTACTTATGAAAACTATTTATGGAAAATTACAACAGCGACTTAAACAACAACAACTGAGTCATGATTGAACGCCGCCCACTTACCCTTACTTTTATGTAAAATTGCTGTGTCCAGTACACCAGGTGTTGGATATATTTAATTATTTATCTACTATTATTAAACGAGCAATAATTGTATGAATTTATATATTTATATATATATATTTATTTATTTATTTATATTGTAGCGAAATTTGCTTTACGCCAGAAAATTCTCGTAATAAAAATTAAACGATATTAGCTAGCATCACTGACCGTAGAAAAATACTTGCATCACTGACCGTAGAAAATTACGTGCATCACTGACCGTAAGAAAATACTTGCATCACTGACCGTAGAAAAATAACACCATCTAGCGACATTTAGCATGTTTTCTGTACCATAAATGATAAAGTGGTACGAAATTATCAACGTCGATAATCGCTATCTAGAAGGCACTGGAAACGACATTCTGAATAATGGCGGATGGTACGACATTATCAACGTCGATAATCGCCATATAGAAAGTACCGGAAACATCATTCTAGACAACGGCAGATGGTTCTAGAAAATGATAACTTTAGTTTAAAAGGCTGTATGAGCAGCAGAGACACAGTTGATATTGAACAGTGGATCTTAAGTGAGAACATTTGAATTTAAGTACTAAAGTGATATAGTGGATTTAAGGTAATAAAGTATAACTTTTGTGTATACAATTTGAATGTAAAGATTAAAAAAACAATTTTACTGTGTAAAAACTAACGTTTGTGATTTAAATAAACCATTTTATAATTAAATAAAGATTGCGTTTTTCTTGATTATTACACAATCCAGTGATCGAACTCAGAAAGTGTAAGAGATCGAAATTATTGTCAAAGGGACAGGAAATTTCGTAACAATTGGTGTCAGAAGTGGGATTGTGTAAAAAGAATTAACAATCAAATAAAAAAAAATAAATAAAAAATGGTTAAGTTTGACGAACTAAAAGTGGATCAACTAAAGAAGGAGTTGTAGCAGCTGAATCTGCACTCATCTGGCGGAAAGTTGGAGATACAGAAACGCTTACGGCAGGCTCTTGAGGATCAAGGGGTAAACCTGGAAGAGCACGAATTTTATAGTGATGCCTCAGAATCAACAACGAAAATCGAGGAAGCTTCTGGACCAGTGGCAAGTGGTGACGTTGTAGATATGTAAAGTTCGAGAAAATGTTAATGGCGATAAGGCAGACAATAAATCAAAATGCACTGCAAATAGACCAGAAGATAAGTCAAAATGCACTGCAAATGGACCAGAAGTTAAGTCAGATCGCGCTGCAAATCCAGACCGTTCGGGAAGAAATTAGTCAGAACGCTCTACAGATTGATCAGAAGTTGAGTCAGAACGCGACGCAGATCCACGAGGCTGTTCGAAAGGAGGTTGCCAAAATGGTAAATGGCCTTGATGCACAAGTGATTGAGTTACGAGATGACGTTGAATCGTTCAAGGAAAAAGTTCAAAATAATCTTGAAAAGGTTCAAAATAATTTTGAAAACGTTAATAAAAGGATTCAACAGTTAGAAATAAACGAACCAACCACTCAAGGAATAAGAGAAATCAGCGCAGAGAGGCTTAAGGCACCCACGTACGATGGAACAACGCCATTTAGTGTTTTCAAGCTCCAGTTCGAAACAACATCTGCTCATAATCGTTGGGATAACGATAGTGCAGCAGCAGCGCTAATTGTAGCATTAAAAGGCGCAGCAGTGGCGGAACAAAAGAATTACAAGGCGGTCATGAATGCTTTACAGCGAAAATATGGCAGTGACCACATGAAGCAGATTCACAGACTGGAGTTGAAAAGTCGTATCCAGAAATCTGGTGAGTCCTTGCAGGAGTATGTTGCAGATATCGAACGATTATCACACCTTTCCTATCCTGACGAGCTAAGTGTCGTGGCTGAAAAATTCAAAATAGAGGCGTTTATTGACGGCATACGTGACTCAGAGACAAAACGTGAGACAATGAGGAACCCGAAGACTACATTTAATGAAACAGTCACGGTTGCTCTCACTCAAGAGACGATTGCGTTAACATGCCGCCCATCATTAAAAACTCGTCGGATGGAGGTGGAGGCTGAGAAGAAAAATTCATCGTTCGCCAGCAGTAGCTTCAGCAGAAATTGCTATAACTGTGGCAAGCAGGGACACATGTCACGTGACTGCAAATCACGTCGTAAACGATCCGCATCACGTTCACTAAGAAGAAAAATTGGAAATAGGGTGAACGATGGCGAAAATGGTAGCGAAGAGCCGTCGTTAAACTAAAGAGAGTCAGTACAGCGGGGCGTGAGCTGACTCTCACTTATGATTGCCCCACAGTCTTAGTTTCGAAGCTCTGCCGAAATTCCAACAGCCTTACCATCGGTGGAAAAATCAACGAAAGACCATGTGAGCTAACTTTGGATACAGGCGCATCGCACTCAATTGTGGGGACAGACTTATTTAATAGACGACGAGTAATGCCATTAAATGGGATCCAATTGAGAACAGCGACAGGAGAAATTCCGCAAATAGTAGGAAAAGTTACAGCAAGTGTTCTTATCGGCAACAAAACTGTGGAACATGATTTTATTGTTGCAAACATCACCGATGAAGTTATCATTGGCATGGACTTCATGATTCGACACGGGTTCGCTTTGGATCTTAAGAAAAAGACGTTAAGATATGATATGTAGAGTTACCTTTAGACGTTGGCTGTGAACAAAAATTAACAATTGCAAGAGTCTACATAAGTGAGCGCTGTCGAATTGAACACAACACCGAAGAAATTATTTGGGCTACAACAAGTGAAGACTGTGGGACTAGCCATCTGTGGGTAATGGAAGCAGATAGGAAAAATTTTAAGAAAGACCTGATTATTGGAAAGACCCTAGTAAAAACAAGAGCGGACAGCAAAATACCGGTACGAATACTGAATCCAACAAATAAGCCCAAATGGATGCAAAAAGGTGAACTAATAGCGCAATGTGAGAAAGTTACGGCTGTTATAAATTGTGAAAATGACCAGCAGGACACAAAAGGTACAGCTTTAACAAAATCATCGGCCTTGGAAGTACTGACGAAAGAATGGACGAAGGAGTTGTCTGCCCAGAACAAAAATAAAGCAAAAAGGTTTCTGCAAAAGCATTGGCGGATATTCGCGTTCAAAGGAGAAAATAATGGCCGAACATCAGTTGTCAAACATCGCATTGATACAGGTGATTTTCAGCCAATTCGTCAACCTCCAAGGAGACTAGCACTCGCTAAGAGAGAGGAAGTAATGGGCCTTATAGAGGATATGGCGCGAGAAAAGGTCATTGCACCATCAGAAAGCCCGTGGAGTTCACCGGTCGTGCTTGTCAAGGAAAAGGATGGAAGTATGCGATTCTGTGTGGATTACTGAAAATTAAATGACGTCACCAAAAAAGACAGCTACCCGTTACCCAGAATCGATGATACACTGGATTCGTTATCTGGAGCAACATGGTTTTCTACCCTGGACTTACAAAGTGGATATTGGCAGGTGGAAATAGATGAACACAGATGACACAGAGAAAACTGATTTTAGTATTGGGAATGGTCTATGGCAGTTTAACGTCATGCCGTTTGGTCTTTGTAACACTCCAGCTACATTTGAGCGGTTAATGGAACGAGTGCTCAAAGGACTACATTGGAAGACCTGTTTAGTGTATCTCGATGACATAATCATCATGGGAAAAGATTTTGATGACCACTCGAAAAATCTGGAGGAAGTGTTTGAGCTCTTGGAGGCAGCTGGACTAAAATTAAGTGCGAAAAAGTGCTCACTTTTCCAGCGTGAAGTCAAGTATCTGGGGCACAAGGTTAAGTCAGAAGGAATACACACAGATGAGGATAAAATAAAAGCTGTGAAAAATTGGCCACGACCATCTAATCTTCATGAGTTGCGAAGTTTTCTGGGCCTATGCACTTACTACAGACGTTTTGTTCCTGGTTTCGCAAATGTCGCAGGCAGTCTACATGAGCTGACACAGAAAAATCGGAAATTTGAATGGAGTGGTGCACAGGAAACTGCATTCCAAAAGCTGAAAGAATTATTGTCTTCAGCACCAATACTTGCGTACCCAATACCCGGCGAAAAATTTGTATTGAACACCGATGCAAGTGGCCATGGTATTGGAGGAGTTTTATCCCAAGTCATCAATGAACAAGAAAAAGTCGTCGCATATTTCAGCAAAATTCTGTCGAAACCTGAGAGGAATTATTGTGCAACTCGGAGAGAGTTACTGGCAGTAATGGAATGCGTGAAACACTTCCATAAGTACTTATATGGACAGCACTTTCTCTTGAGGACAGACCATGCGGCATTAAGGTGGCTACTTCAATTCAAGGATCCAGAAGGTCAATTTGCACGGTGGATAGAGCGCTTGCAGATCTATGATTTTACCATAGAACATCGCAAAGGAAGCCAGCATGGAAATGCGGATGCACTTTCCCGTCGTCCATGTAAAATTGAATGCGGTCATTGTTCACAAACGGAAAGCAAAGCTGGAACAATTGATGTGCGCCTTTTGAACGTTTTGCCTGAAGAAAAGTGGACAAAAGAGGAAGTACAATGGGACCAGCGCAGTGATACAGATTTGGCAACTATAATTAAGTATAAAGAGCTGGGTAGGAAACCGGCGTGGCAAGAAATATCAAGTGAAAGCCAAATCTGTTAAGCATACTGGGCGCAATGGCAAAGTTTGGAGTTGCATGATGGTTGCCTCTACCGAATCTGGGAAAGCGAGGATGGTAATATTCGCTCAAAACTGCTGGTTATTCCAAAGGAAAAATTTAAAGAAATAATCAAGGATTATCATAATACATCGAGTGGTGGACATCTGGGCGTAACAAAAACCACAGAGAAAATAAAGAAACGGTTTAATTGGGTATGATGCCTTTGAGAGGATAGCCATGGATATAGCGGGGCCTTTTCCAATTAGCAATGTAGGAAATAAATACATCCTTGTGGTAATTGATTACTTCAGTAAGTGGCCAGAAGTATATCCCATTCCCAATCAAGAAGCAAAAACAGTGGCAGACATTTTCATCAAAAATTGGATTTGCCGATATGGAGCTCCCCTTGAGTTGCATTCCGACCAAGGACGAAATTTTGAGTCGGCACTTTTTAAGGAGGTTTGTTTGTACCACTGCATTGCATCCTCAGTCCGATGGCATGGTCGAACGGTTCAACCGTACTCTAGAGGAGCATCTGAAAAAGGTTGTTGACAAAGGACAAAAAGATTGGGATGAGCATCTACCAATGTTTCTGATGGCGTATCGTTCGTCAATACACGATACCACTACAGTCACGCCAGTAAAACCAATTTTTGGTACGGACTTAAGGCTTCCAGCAGATTTGAAGTACGGAGTAAGCGCTGTCCGAGAAACGACCAATGCTGACGATTGCACATCGCAGAATAGAGAAGAACTAGCAGATATACACGAGCTCATCAGGAAACGTACTCAATTGGCTAGCGACAAGATGAAAGCTCGATATGACTTGCGAGCAAATACTGAAGGGTTCAAAGAAGGTCAATTAGTGCTGATACACAACCCACAACGAAAACGAGGCTTGTCTCCTAAATTACAGACTCATTGGGAGGGACCTTATCGGATCGTCACAAGGATTAATGATGTTGTGTATCGAATCCAAAAATACCCCGGCAACAAAGGTAAATTAAAGGTATTCCACATCGAAAGGCTGGCACCTTATACTAGAGATGGAGAGACTCTTGTTCGGGACGAACAAGTTTAAGCGGAGGGCAGTGTAGCGAAATTTGCTTTATGCCAGAAAATTCTCGTAATAAAAATTAAACGATATTAGCTAGCATCACTGACCGTAGAAAAATACTTGCATCACTGACCGTAGAAAAATACGTGCATCACTGACCGTAAGAAAGTACTTGCATCTCTGACCGTAGAAAAATAACACCATCTAGCGACATTTAGCATGTTTTCTATACTATAAATGATAAATTGGTACGCCATTATCAACGTCGATAATCGCTATCTAGAAGGCACTGGAAACGACATTCTGGATAATGGCGGATGGTACGACATTATCAACGTCGATAATCGCCATATAGAAAGTACCGGAAACGTCATTCTAGACAACGGCAGATGGTTCTAGAAAATGATGACTTTAGTATAAAAGGCTGTCACATGAGCAGCAGAGACACAGTTGATATTGAACAATTGAACACAGTGGATCTTAAGTGAGAAAATTTGAATTTAATTACTAAAGTGTTACAATGGACTTTAAGTAATAAAGTGATACAGTGGATTTTAAGCTATATAAGCAAAAACGTTTGTGTATACAATTTGAATGTAAAGATTAAATAAACAATTGTACTGTGTAAAAACTAACGTTTGTGATTTAAATAAACCATTTTATAATTAAATAAAGGTTGCGTTTTTCTTGATTATTACACAATCCAGTGATCGAACTCATAAAGTGTAAGATATCGAAATTATTGTCAAAGGGACAGGAAATTTCGTAACAATATGTTTACATTAAAGAATAAATTAAAGTAAGCAAATACAAAATTAAATCAAATTTCTAATTCCTACCAATAATCCATTGAAATGTTACATTGACCTTGCATTTTGGGAAGGAAAAGATTTTTTTTTTTTTGTTTTGTAGGAGGGATCAGCGTGAGTATAAAACTCAGTTTTCGGGGTTGAAAGCCCATTTGGCCGCCATTTTGAAAAAGGGTTGTAAATAGTTTTTCCGCAATATCTTGAGAGCCGTAAGTCTCACAAAATTTTTTTTGACTTTTTTTGTAGAAAATTGAATTCTGTACAATACCAAGGCCATTTCATTGGGAACAATTTCCTTTTTGTGGCCAAAAAATAGCGTTGAAGTTGGAAATATTAGAAAAAGAGAAAAAATTTTTAGATGTTCATAAAAAAATCACTTAATACTTTTGTTATGCTGAAGAACCAGTGCATAAATTTTGAAAGTATTGACATTTGACTTTTCAAATCCGTTTTGAAATTTGAAATCGGTTGAAAAATTGCTGAGTTAGAAATTGTTGAGTGCGAAAAGTCACCTAAAAACGGTTTTTTGACCATAAATTGAAAATTTGGGGGTGTTACAAAATTTTCAAACACGGTTTCGTATTGTACTCGACCAGACCTACAACTTGCACTAGGTCATTTGAAAAGTATGTTCAATTTTTTTATTTTTGTTGCACCGTGTAATTATTAAAATAAACATTTAAATGTATGAATATATGCATGTAGGCTTATTACAAGAATTTACTTTATGTATCGACATTTTTAAAATTATTTACTTGCTTCTAGGTATTAATAATGAACTCTTTTCCCCACCACCGATGAGGTAGAGTTTGAAGGCGCATTTTTTTTTAACGTGGTTTCCCTAGTAGGTATAATCCACGAAGGACTGTTTATTGTGCAGTTTTTTGTCGCTTAGAAGGTCTTAGCTGCGGTTCAGGATCAGTTATCGGATGCTGGCTGTGGACTGATGAAAAGATTGAAATTACTTCGTCTAATTCATCGTGATCAATGAGTGTGTTCACTTCAACGACGTTACTGCATTTTTCACCACAGTAATGTTGTCATGGTTACGACATAGTATGAGGCAAGGATTGCTAGATCGAAAAATGTTACAAATATTTCAAATTCAAACATGACTTGGACGATATAAAAATCCAAAGGAGTGGGGGTGGAAAAAAACATTACGCATGTTCATCCCGGTGCAAAATACTAAAGCTCCAGCACCTCCTGAGCTATTGAAAATGATTTTTTATCGCTGTAAAGGTAATTGCGGTGCAGTTTGTGGATGTCGTAAGGCTGGATTGAAATGTTCACCAGCTTGTCAAATATGCAGTAACATCGTTGAAGTGAGCACACTCATTGATCACGAGGAATTAAAACGTATTTTATTAAAAATTATCGGTGATAGTGTTTACCTTAAAATGACCATACAACAAGTAAATGATCCGGCACGATTTTGCGGATCATGTTTTTGGATTCTCCGGACACTAAATAATAATTGTGCATTGTCAGATTTAGTTGAAAATTTTTTCCGATCTTGATCTTGATTGAAGCGAACCTGGTTAAAAAGTTGCACATATTTCTTATTTTAATTGCAATTTAAAAAAATAGCTATCTGAATTTTATTTGTCCGACCATAAATATTAATTCAAGACTGTCTTAGCTTCAAGAAAAACCATGGCTGAAGGATGTGCTCAACAAAAAAAAAATATCGAAAACGAAGCCAGCTAAAAGGCCGATAGCTGTGGAAATGCACATACATATATTCATACATTTAAATGTTTATTTTAATAATTATTTATTACATGTTACAAGATCATAAAACCTCTTCAAATTAAAATATTTTAAAAGTTAGTATAGGAAATTGTTCGCAATGAAATGGTCTATAAAAAACATATATTTTACTCGAAAATGTCAGACTTTTTTTTATTATAACTTTTTCGTTTTCATGGTTACGGTAAAAAGTATGTCTATGAAATTGTAGAGAATTTAATTTTCTACAAAAAAAGTAAAAAAAAAGACTTACGGCTCTCAAGATATTGCGGAAAAACTATTTATAACCCTTTTTCAAAATGGCGGCCAAATGGGGGGCTTTCAACCCCGAAAACCGAGTTTTATACTCACGCTGATCCCTCCTACAAAACCCCGAAAACCGAGTTTTATGGTCACGCTGACCCCTCCTACAAAACAAAAAATCTTGTCCTTCCCAAAATGCAAGGTTCAGCCAAAATTTTGTAACATTTCATTGGACTACAATTATTTCATAGTAACAATTATGTACGCAAAAAAAATAAAATTATTATTATTGAACAAATGATTAAACAGAAAGAAATATACGTATTAAAAACAACACAAAAACACAACCGACACTGACAAAGAGACGAGATCAACTGATGCTATATTGGTCTAGCCCTGAGCATTTTGTTGAGGAGTGGTAAATTTTACCACACACACCTGCGCATCTTATTCCGGACTACCTTGGATAGCAGCTCTGCACTTCGTGCACTCTTGCATTTAATTGTAATAAAATTTAAGCAGCTGAAAATTAAGAATTGGAAAACAGATTTTTTTTTTAAATTACCGCGAATCTTATTTGTTTTTATTTTTTCAAATTAATTTTGATTTAGATTTAAAATTACGCGCCGTATTAGGCAACAAAGCCAACATATTCTAATTAGAAAACTGTAATAAGGAAAATTTTTTAAAGCAACCACTCAAGACGTCTTCACGAACCAAAGGGTAGACTGATCCGCGACCGAAGGCCGCCCCGAAGCCGGTGTTGGATTTTTGGGAGTTTTAAATCCTGAGCTGTAGCCGTAGGCCGCCCGCTTAACCTTACTTTTAAGTAAAATTACTGTGGCTACCGAACCAGGTGTTGGATATATAAATGAATTTAAAGGTGAGCTTTTATCAATATGGAGGAGGTCCGAAGTCAAGTAATTAAAAATTTTATAAAAAACGGCGCTTTTTCATTTCAATATATTAAAACTAATATTGAACTTATTATTTTATAATTTATACCAACGGAGTTGTTGTTGTAATTGTTTTTGTTGGTTTTTTATTCTTTTTGTCCATAAATACATAGTTTTCATAAGAATTCATTGAATACATTTTTTTTGTTTTTCGGTCAAAAAGGTAAATATGCAAAAATTTAAAACAAACGATATATCATTTTAAGGGGAATAAATTAAGCTTTCTTAACAAGCTAAAAAAATACAGGTAATTAACACATTTTTGGAAAAAATAAAGGTATTTAAAAAAAAAATTCAGAAAAATCGTCATATTTCCAAAATTATAAGTTAAATTTCAAAAACTTGCTTACCGTTATTCTAAGCCATTAAATTATCTTTCTTTTTCCATATTTTTGATATCCATTCAGGGGTTCCCAACTTATAATGATTTTTACAAAAGCTACATCCGCTACTTCCGATGGCTATGTATCTCTCAGAAACTAAATCCGAGCGACACTTTTTTTATTATTTTTTTTTTGCTTTACCCCCTAATACTCGTAAAAAAACAAATGGAAAATATGAACTAAAGTAAACCTGTTCCAATTTTACGAACTGGTAAAAAAATAGGTTAATATTAAAAAAAGTTGATATAAACACATTACTTTTAGGCCAATTAGTAAGAGTTTGGCAAGCCTTATATATTTATTTTTTTGCATGAACATGTAAAGAACTCAAAGAGAGTACAAATTAAAAACAAAAAAGGAAAAAAATTCAATATAATAAAAATTACTAATCTTGAAATAATTTTTCTATAACTACTTTTTATAAATTATGAAGCGGGAATCATATATAGTGCAATCATTTGGTAGTTTTACCTGGAAAGTTTTACGGGAGCTTTGAAAATGGGTAATTTTTATAGATTTCGATGTGCTCTTTCCAAATATCAATTTTGCTACCTCGTATTTTTGACGCTCGCGCCGCCATATTGGAAAAATGGCTCCAAAAATCTGTTTTTTTACAAAATCTCCTTTCCGAATTACCTACAGTTTATATCTGTGTCTACTTTTCTTAAAATCAATAGTTTTGGCGTACGAGCGCCGCAAAGTGTACTTCCACATGCGTTTTGGTCAAAACATTCATTTCCACACCACCTTGAGGTGAAGTAAGCAGCGCGTTTTTTTATCGTGGTAACCCCAGTAGGCTTAATCCCCATGCATTTTAGTATTTCAAAACTGAGCGCATCCTCCTTCGTTCCTGATGGACCAGGTGTTGCGAGTTCATTGTTCTTAGAACCGATAGAAACGTCACAGATCGAAATTTTTTCCACATCATCCGCGATGGAATTATCCTCTTCGCTCTCGACATCATCATGCGTTTGCTTAAAAGTAGTCCCTGTTGGTTCCTCTTCATCGCTATCTTGCGTTTCATCGCAATCGTCTTCATTCCCGCAATCCTCCTCATCACTCGATACTACAGAGTATTGGGTCTATGCTATGAGTCGGAAAGGAGATATTGTCAAAAAACTGATTTTTGGTGCCATTTTTCCAATATGACGGCGCGAGCAGCAAAAATACGAGGTAGCAAAATTGATATTCGGAACGAGCACATCGAAATCTATAAAAATTACCCATTTTCAAAACTCCCGGAAAACTTTCCAGGTAACTTCTTTTTTTTTAACCAAATGACTGTACTAATATTACAATATGAAATATGTAAAAAATCTAATGTCGCAATTTATTGAAATTTGATAAATTCTTTGTAAAATTTCAAAGTTTTTAAGTGATAATTAAAATGAAAAAAATAATTTTTAATATGCACTTATTAAAAATGTAAAATGAAAATAATTATAAGCTAGAATAAAATTTTTCATAATAATTTTTTATTTATTACTATAAAAGAGTAATATTTGTTTTCAGATTTTAATTTTTATAATCTCCTATTAACTTTTTATAAAATTTGAGCTAGTGTTTTTTCCGTGTATAAAGAAATAGCATGATGATTTATTTATTTATTTATTTATTTGGTAAAACATAAGTACAAGAAGATTTAAGTCTTTTGCTGTACAATATACTTAACGTTGGTCAATTAACAAGTCTGGTCAAAATAAAAAAAATTATATAGTTCTTAAATTCTAATTAACAAATAAATAGCACAAATAAAATTAGCAAAAATAAATATAGCAGATGTAAGAATATTAAAAAAGAGAAAAATCTAAAGACGCGAAAAATGTTGAGAACCCGAATGCTTAAAATTGTTGAAGAATGCGATACTTTTTAGGGTATTAGGTAATAAATTCCAGATTCGAATGGCATTAATGAAGAAAAATCTTGTGGTGTTAAGATGTATGAATTTCGGAATGATTAAATTATGATTTCTGCTCGATATGCTGAGCCGTAATTTTTCGAAGAGATAGTAAGGCATTTTTAAATAAATAATCTTATGAAGAAACAAACAATTTCTAGCCATAAGATAGTTTTCAATTGTACAACCAAGAATCCTGCTATTCCACAATGAAATATGGTCGAATCTACGAAAACCAAACACGTAACGAGTAGCGTTGTTAAATGCTACTTGCAGCTTATGCAGTGATTTAGAATCTAACTTGCTGTAGACAACTGCGAAATATGTTATGAATGGTACTAAAAGTTGTATCACCAGCTTTCGTTTAACATTGACAGGCGTATACTCAGAAGACAATCGCAGACAACGCAGAGTCATATATATTTTATTTACGACATGATTAACATGATCAGAGCAAGATAACAAATAGTTCAATCGAAACCCAAGGCAAGTAGTTTTGTTCAAAAAATGCAACTGAGCATTCCTAATAAACAAGGGTGGTATAGAAGAGGGATCAATTCTGGTTCGCGAGATCGGTAAAACATGAGATTTAGTAGGGTTTAAACGCAAATTGTTCTTATGAGCCCATTTGTTAATGGCAGCAAGGTCTTCATTAATTCTACAACATAGATCTTCAGTAAGACCGATTCTACGAGACAAGTAAATTAGGATGTCATCAGCATAAGCGTGCATATTAACAGTATTGCAGACTGAAAAAATATCATTGACAAACATGATAAACAACAAGGGGCCAAGAATGGAGCCTTGAGGGACACCAGCGCTACACAGTTTAAAGTCAGAGTACACATCACCCAATTTGACCTTTTGAAGTCTATCATGTAAATAACTTTTAATTAAGCAAATAGAGCTACTACAAAATCCAAAATAAAATTTCAATTTTGTGCATAATATGAAGTGATCCACGCTATCAAAAGCCCTTGAGAAATCTAAGCAACAAAGTAGTGACAATTCATCCAGATCATAATGCACATGGATGTCATCTAGAATTTTAACCATAGCAGTGGAGCAACTATGTCCAGCACGAAATCCAGATTGGACTGGGGACAGAAGCTTATAGCTATGTAGATGTTCCGATATTTGTTTTTGAAAGAAGTGCCTCAAAGGATTTTGATAATGTGGATAAAATGCTAATAGGCCTAAAGTCACTGACAGTAGATGCTGAGGATTTTTTTGCTATTGGTATGACAATGGCTACTTTCCACATTTTAGGGAAGCATGAAGTTGTTATGCAGTGGTTAAAAATGTGCGTTAAAGTACTAAGTACATAAGGTAGAACTAGCTTAAGAAACTTAGCAGATATACCATCTTCACCTACTGCATTTGATTTAATATCCATGATGCTCTTATAAACTTCAAAATCATTCAGTACGTGAAATTGAAAGCTGTCAGCAGGGTCACAAAAGTTTTTAGAATCTGGATCAAAAGAGCAAGTATTATGAGAGCAACCATTAGATAAAAAATAATCATTCAAAGAGTTAGGCTCCACATTACAAATTGGTTTGTCGATTTTTTGTACGCCAAGTTGCCTTAAATTTTTCCATAACTGTTTAGTTGGTAGACTCGTGTTGAGTTTCAAACAAAAATACTCTTTTTTAGCACGCCTTACAAAAGATACAGCTGTATTACGAGCCAGTTTATAAGCATTCCAATTTTCAATAGTTGGACATTTCTTCCATTTCAAATGTAGTCTGTTCCTAAGCTTGAGCTTTAGTTTGACATTGGCAGTGAACCAAGGACAGGAATTTCTTTTAACTTGAAAAGTTCGAATAGGTACGAGAGTATCAAAAAGATTATTTATTTTATTTACAAAGAATTCCAATTTACGGTCAACGGAACTGTAAAACCAGCATTCACTCCAATTATGTCGAATCAGTTCATCATAGAGAAGAGGAAGATTTATAGAACTAAAGTCACGGTAAGAAACAGATGACGGCACATTTTGGTGACCAAAATTGATATCCAGAGTGCAAAAAATTAGGTCATGGTCCGAAATAAAGGAAATTTGGTCAAATATCAGAAGTTTAGAGATATCCGAAACCATAAAGAGGTCCAGTAGGCTAGGATATGCATTAGTAGCAAAACGAGTAGCAAAATCGAGTTGACAATTGATAAGCTAGAAGTACTCACAAGATCATGAAACCTTTCAGTAACATTGTCGCAAACAAGCAAATTATAGTTGAAATCACCACAAAGTACTAATTGATCATAGTCTATGAGGCGAAGGGTCAAATCCGAAAAAAATTAGTCCATAGGATTGCATCTATTTGGATTATATATGCAAGAAATCAGCACCTTCATGTTGCTATCAGACAACTCTAGGCTGATATATTCAATCGGCTCATTGCAAGACTTACCTACAACCCTAGCGTTGAGGTATGACCTACAATATATTGCAACACCCCCTCCTTTTTTGTTGGTTTTGTCATTTCTGAATAACTTATAATTAGGTACATTTAGGTAACAATCACTGATTTCATTACTGAACCAAGTCTCAGAAATACATATAACATCAACGGACGAGTTTTCAAACACATACTTAACATAATCCATTTTATCAGTATTCAAACTTCTGGCATTGAAATGTACAATTTTTAAACCACAATGTTGTTTACAAAGAACATCAACTAAGATTTTGTGACTACATGTAACACCATTCCTAGAATAAGAAATTACCTCCATACTGCATATGGCCAACAACAATAAGCATTTTTAACGGGCAAAAAATTAACAAAAAAAAATAATATTATATACTATAAAATCAAAAATGTAACAACGAAATGCATTTATAAGAACCGAAAAAAAAGAAACGAAATAAGTCATTTCAAAATATCCACACATCTTTACAAAGAAAACATAAATTAGAAAATAAAAAATTAGAGCTACTAGAAAATAAATTTTAAGAATTTTCAATATGTGAAATAACAGGGAAATTGTTAAAAACATTTAAATCAGTTAAACTATGAACAGCTATTGCAGTGCCATTCCTCTGGCTACGGACATGAACTACTCCACGAATAGTAAAGACGCTAAAAAGTTTACTTTGCTTTTTCAGCTTCACCGCAGATTGTATTATTCTTCTAGTATCATAGGGTAAACTTTCATTAGGTATGGAATAGTGACATATGGAGATTATTAATATTTGTATTTCAAAACGCTGGGACCATTTATTTTGTGAGGTTTGATAAAAAAATGCGTAAGCCAAAATTTTTCATCCTCAACACTTTTTGTATTTTGATCGGGGCAAACAATTTTATATGTATCATCATTAGCTATGGAATAGTGCAGGATTTTTCGATTTCGATATGCTGGGAACTTTTTTTTTGTGAGGTTTGATAAAAAAATGCGTGAGCCAAAAAATTAAGTGGATTGGAAAGGGCTAAATGGCGTCTCATCAAGGTCAAAGTTACAAAATTTGGGAGTTTTTCAGACAAATCAGCCCATAGCTGCTAAGGAGTAGCCCATAGACCAGTAGGTCGTATGACCGACCCTCAATTATTTTTCATCGCCAACATTTTTTTCAAACATACTTATCCCCTCTCTCCACCCCTTTGGGAGGTTTCCATACAAAAGGGATGTTTTTATGAAATTTACTCCCAACGTTCCCAATGCTACCAGGGTGTTCCTAGAAGATTCAAGTATATGCCCAACCCCCCCTAAGTTATTCTTCCCAAGATTTCTTCAGAATATACTAACCCCCTATCTCAACCCCTTAAGGAGTTCCCCATACAAAATTGAACTTCATACGGAATTTGGTTGACTACTCTTACCTTTCCACCGCTTCCAGCGTGTCCTAAGCGGGATTCCTTTGTATCACCGACACACATAAATTTTTCATCCTCAACATTTTTTGTATTTTGAACAGTCAGCAGCAGTGTTGGCATGTGACATGGATTTTTAGGTTTACGACAGTCACACGTCGCACGTTGGGAAGAACATAGGCAAAACGCACGCATTGGAGGTATTTCAAAAGTTGCAATGATGAAATTTTTTTTTTCATTTTTTGTAAGTTAGACACATCTGTCAAAAAACAATTTTGCAACTTATATGACCGAAGAGCCTTTGCAGAACAGCCATCTGAAGTTGAGCTTTTAATGATTTTTTTTTTAGAAAAAAGTATCATTATCAATGCTTTCTGTAGATGTTAGTAGAATCGACATTTAAGCAGGGAATTTTACCATTTTTTATGGGTAGAATAAAAATATTCCCATAATTGATTTTTTAATAAAATTTTATTTCAGTTGTACTTATTTACGCAGATATGGGTAAATAAAGTTAGGTGTAATTTTTTGAGATTTAAAAAAAAAGAAGTTTTTTATCGATTAGAACTTTTGTAGTTCCAAACGGATCTACTAAATTTCCTCGATACTGAATAGAAGAATCAATTACCTAAATGATGGTACAAAAGTCAGCAGCAGTCGTTTGCAGTAGCTCCAGATTTATCAATTTTAAGATGTCGACTCAAGTAAGTATATTTATGAAAAAATTAAAAAATTTTTTTTTGTATAATAAATATTTTTTTTTTCAATCAATTCATTAACAGTTTTTTACACTGAGGTTGACGTACTTAGACTTACAATATGGTCCACGAATGTTAAATTTAGGTTCGTCAGACCATAATACAGTCTTCATTATTTCTCGGGGAATAAAATAGTTATTCCTCGCAACATCAGTGTGCAAAGCTTAATCCCAAATACAGAACACCTAAAATTAAACACGGAGAACGTGATGGCGTGGAGTTGTTTCTCGATGGATAGAGTTGGGCCTATAAAGCGCATTGAAGGCACGATGATAGCAGTTGGCTACAAAACCATTTAAGGAATATTATTTTCCCATTTACTGGGTGGAACGAGCCACTTCCCTGGACAACTTAACATGATAATGGTCGAAATCATAGTTTGAAGCTTGTAAAATCTTGGACCGATTGAGAACATGTGGATGGTGGTAAAACGCATAATCGGAAAGAAAATGTTCACAAGTGGTAATGACCCATTCGCTGAGATAGAAAAAGAAAGGAACGTGATTTCACCTTATAAATAAATAAATTTATGAATCAATGTCCAGGAGATGTCATGTAGTCATCAGAAAAAATGGTTTCAGAACCAAATATTAGGATGGTTATTAGGGTGGTCCAGAAATTCCTTTTTTTAGTTTTCAACCGCCTTCTCGAAGCCATAGGTACCTTATGGTTTGAAATGAGGATCCTATTTTTATCAGAGGAAAAAAAAAATTTTTAGAGGTCGCGCTACTCGTTTTTGTATTAAAAATGAAGGTCTCATAACATTTTAATTTATAAAACATACTAGCTGTTATCTTCTTAAAGCTTTTATTTGCTGAAAATGTTATCCAATATTATGCACGCAATTTCAAATTTTTTTAGATACAAAAAAACAAAATGGCGACTGCACTGGTGTTAAACATAGCAAATACATAGGAACCATACCATATAAGTACCAATATGTACCCTTAAACATTTTTTTTCAGGTTCGCCAAAATTCAAGGATACTCTTCACACTACAGGGAAGGAATCTGATATAACAAATTGTTTTAAAAATTCAATGTAAAACTGTGAAAAATCAAAGAAACAAATTTTATTTATTTTGTAAGAAAAGTATTTATAACACAGGCTGACAAATTTTTAAACCAGAGACTAGACCAATCGTACCCGAAGGACTTTGATGCGCTGAACTCAAATCCGAGCTCAGAATTTCTCCTATACGTCATGTTTTTGAGATAGTCTAACCTAAAAGTGCAAAAAACACGGTTTTTGGCTATATTTGAGCTTATTTTACATTGCGAATAAATTTTTTTTTTTCAAAATTGGTTAAGGCATCTGAAAGTATTACTCTTACCCTTCAAAACCTTTTTTAGATTATATCGATAACTTTTTTTGTCTCCGAAATATCAAAACTTGAAATTTATTACATAGGCCTACATACAGATCTACATAAATTTAAATTTATAATATTTCGGTGATTAAAAGAGAAATCGGCATAATTTAAAATGGGTTTTGAAGGGTAAAAGTAATACTTTCAACTTCCGCAACCAGTTTTGGAAAACCAATTTTTTCGCAATGTAATATAACCTCAAATATAGCCAAAAACCGTGTTTTTTGCACTTTTAGGTTAGAATATTTCGAAAATCTGACGTATAGGAGAAATTCTGAGCTCAGATTCGGGTTCAGCGCATCAAAGTCCTTCGGGTACGATAGGTCTGGTGTCTCTGGTTAAAAAATTTGTCAGCCTGTGTTATAAGTACTTTTCTTACAAAAATAAATAAAATTTGTTTCTTTTCTTTTTCACAGTTTTACATTGAATTTTTAAAACAATTTGTTATATCACATTCCTCCCCTGTGGTGTGGAGAGTATCCTTGAATTTGGCGAACCTGAAAAAAATGTTTAAGGGTACATATTGGTACTTATATGATATGGTTCCTAAGTATTTGCTATGTTTAACACCTGTGCAGTCGCCATTTTGTTTTTTTTTACATCTAAAAAAATTTGAAATTGCGTGCATAATATTAGATAACATTTTCAGCAAATAAAAGCTTTAATAAAATAACAGCTAGTATGTTTTAAAAATTTAAATGTTATGAGACCTTCATTTTTAATACAAAAACGAGTAGCGCGACCTCTAAAAATTTTTTGTTTCCTCTGAAAAAAATAGGATCCTCATTTCAAACCATAAGGAACCTATGGTTTCGAGAAGGCGGCTGAAAACTAAAAAAAAGGATTTTCTGGACCACCCTAAGGGTTATGCATTATTTCTTGGTATTGTGATGAGTTGCACATGTTTTGAGCGCTTGATTTTTCGCCACATTTGCTTACCTTGAATTATTGTTGTTGTTAGCTAACGGAATAAAATGTGTTTTTGGTATAAAATCAGTACTAAGTGTAGTTAATAAAACAGACATAAAATAAAATTCAAAGTTATTGTTTCACTGAAATAATTTAATGTTTCTTCAAAAGTAATTTCAGTTGCAAAGCATTTGAACTCTTCTGTATATCATGTATATCAATTGCTTTCATTCCAAATATGTGCTCTGAAGAAGCCCAAGAGCATTGCAACAAAAATTTTAAAGTGTACAGAAGTCAGTATGCCCGCAGAAGTTCCAGAGTTGAAAATCTAGCAGATATTTTTAGAAAATTTTTAGTAATGTCAGATCCTAAGATAAGTAGCTTAAGAGCTTCTAACAAAAAAAAAAAAGGAAAGAGATTTACCGTCTGAAGTGCAAGCAATGCTAAAATAAATTGAGCTTTAAGCCTTCAAGATGAAAAGTTACATACTTTGACTATTGAATTGCTCTAGTTTTTTCTTATGATCATTTAGTACTTGCTGGACTACCATAGATGCCAAGGCATAGCGTTAAAGTGTTTTTGTTGTATAGAGGCGCCACCCACCGTTGTCCAAAAAATTTTAAACTATGCTCTAAGCCTTTTTGATAGCAAAGCAAATATAGACTGTTAATTTGACCTCAGTCGGCTCAGTAGTTTCTAGGTCTATACATAACAAACATACATATATTCATTATGCATATATTTTTATTGAAAAAATTACCAATCGTCTAAGGCAGGGGTTCTTAAACTTATGTAGTCCGAGGACCCCTTGTCGAGCTAAACTCTTTCGGCGGACCCCATCCCAACCCTAGATATTTGACGTCGTTCTAAGCATAGTTTCGTAAATGGGGATCATGTACGCAAATTATACGGTATGGGGGTTAAGTCCTAAAATTTTTCAGACATTATCCCCAGAAAATAGTGGACATAATCCCCAAAGCTGATGCGAACATAATCCCCATCACAATAATTTTGTTGTTGACAACTATAGTAATTCTACACAAGTGTTGGGGTAAGTGGGCGGCCTACGGCCGCAGCTCAGGATTTAAAAATCCTAAAAATCTAACATCCAGCTTCGCCGGAATATAACCAAAAAAAAAGACCGACATAAGACCCAAAACAGTTTGCATTAATTAAATTTTTCGGACATAACCCACATGGGGTTACCGAAGATGGGGATTATGTCCGAATAATTTGCGGACATATTCCTCGGATTATGTCCGAGGGGGCTATGTCCGGTAACCGTCAAACTCAACCAGACATAAAATGTCCAGTTATTTGACGAGGTTAAGGAACGAAGTATTTTTATTTTACTTTAATTTTTCTGGTTTTTAAAGATCCAATAGTTGACAAGCCTGCAGAAACTACTTTCTAATAAATATTGATACTTATCCCATATATCTCCGTATTTTAACAAATCTTGTGCATTTATAGAGACAAACATTTTTAATTAGGATTTTCATGCAAATACACAAATTCACAAAATTCAAAAATGTTCAAAAATTGCGTTAGGTAACACTTGAACGGCCCCTTATTTGCAAGTGCAGGGTAATCGGATTTTCGGAGTAACTAAAAGTTAGTTAGTTCAATTTTATTGAACTTAAGTGTCAAAGTATCGCAAGAGATATCCACGAGCATATCTTGCTCTAATGTCGATAATTGCTTAGCATTACTAACATCTATATTGAATGGAACCCTGATCCAGTCGGTGCCAGTATCAAGACAGGGAAAATACTTCAGGAAGCTGGCTTTTAGAGGCATTAAGTGTTCGAGAAAAAGCAGCTACGTTTCATTAACGATCTCTTTATTAGAAAATTCTATAAAATCGCTCAGTGTTGGAAAAGACTCATACACACATTTTTGAGTGCGTTTTGACCATAATTCGATGTTTTTATAATCGCTTCTATTTTATCTTCAACTTTAAATTCATTTGAAGCTGCACCTTGTAGGCTCATTGAAATTTACAAAATTTGATGATGTTGTCAAACAGTGGGAAGAGTGGAAACAGTTAGGTACTGGGCATCCCGGCAATGGCCATGTAGAATTTTTAGTAAATGAGTTATTTGAATATAGCGAAAAGTTTGATGATGTAAAATTATTGATGTCAAAATTGTTTCGCGGACCCCTCGGGTCTCCCAGGGGTCCGCGGACCACAGTTTAAGAATCGCTTGTCTAAGGAATTAAAAAATACTTTTTTTTTTTTTAAATCCATGCAGTAGTTTTAGCGTAATGCAGTAACGTAGTTATCATTTTATTTATATAGATTTTGTTACAATATTCCCACTTTGAACTCCTTTTTAAGTTTTTAGATGCCAATTTTCAAAATGCTGACACACGTGTTTACTTATTTTTGACTAGCTTCAAGAATCCGTTGACAGAACTGTGATATTTTAGTTTGTTTTAACACAGCGTAATTCTTCAAAAGTCTTAACTTCCGGCTGTAGGATGTCAGTTCCTGGCGTAGGAAATTAAAAAAAAAATCCAGATAATGCCGAAAGTACAAGTATCTAGCACTAACAGTATAGAAGTTATCGCATAAAATAGCCAATGCGCGCGTTTTGCCTATGTTTTTCCCAACGTGCGTCGTAAACTGTCGTAAATGTAGTAAATGTCGCAAACTCCAGATCAACGTCGATTTCACAACACTGAAATTGTTTGTTAAACAATTTGACCATCAAAACAATATACTATGGAACTTGAACATGATTGACAAACAATTTTATGATCTGAACCCCCTTACAGGTAATCGTGAAATGTCATTGAAAATTCAAATGCAAGAAATTTCATTTATTTGTCGGAAACTCAATGTTTGTCACAAAGGCTCGGCTTACGACTTACAGTCGTAAACATTTGTGACATGCCAACACTGGTCAATTTATTAAACGCATATCCGCAAGACCTTAATACCGATTTAGAAACCGAAGTGTCCGAAAAATGCCCAAAAAATGTTCAAAACAATGTCCAAAAAATTGCCAATAAATGTTTAAAAAATGCCCAAAATTTTTTAGCAAAACGAAGCTGCATTTGATTATTGAAGGTATAGTACTACTTAATAATATAAATATATTTTAATGCACCGTATAATTAGTTAATAGATATAAAATTTTTTTTTCAGCCATTATCAAAGAATTTCGGCAAAAACATGGATTACACAGGTTTACAAAGAAAAAAAGTTGTTGTCCATATGACCAAACCATATTTTTCCTAGGTAATTTGATGCCCTGAACTCGAATTTGGGGTCTATACAGCTCTATCACGTCAAGATTTTTTTCATAATGCTTCTCACGAGCGCTACGAGCAATATATACAACGGAAAAGTTTATATACGATTTTAGGGTCACTCAATCCGAACCCGTGGTTTATTACAGCAGTTGAAGATGACTTTAACCCAAATTACAGATTTGAAATACGTAACCATTATACTGGGACAACAAAGTGGTTTTACAAAATGTCCATGTTTCTTATGCGAATGGGACAGTAGGACTCCTCCTTCCTCCTTATGAGGATCGTTTGAAGTTACTACATATGCAATCTTTGAGCACGCGTAGAAATATTGCGGATATACTTTCTCTGCATCAACTTGTAACTAGGTCTCTTGCTGCACCAGAGCTTCTTAATTATATTCACTTAAACACTAATCGCAGGAGTAATCGTAACTCTAATCAGTTATTTTACCAACCTTTTAGTAGAACTAATTATATGGCTACTGCTCCTTTTAATCGCATGACTACTCTTATTAATAATTGCGATGTATATGATATTAGCTTGTCAAAAGGTCAACTCAAGCTTAGATTGAAAAATAACTATAGTTAATTTTGTAGCTTAATGGTTGTTGGTCTTTATGTTTGTGATGTCCGAGCCCCACAGCATGATGGGTAAATTTTTTCTAACATTTATGCCTTGGACCATGTTGATAAATTCATGCAATTGCATTCATGCAATTGTATGTTTATATACATATGTAGTGACTTAATACCAACACACATAAACAACAACACATAAACACTATACATAAAAACAACTTATAATATTTACTGTAAAATTTTTAAGAATATAAAATTTTTAAGAATTAAAAATTTTTTTTTTATGTAAGAAAATTAAATATAAAATTTTCATTCAAAATAAAAATCTAAAAAAGAAACAATATCAAAACTTAAATTTAAATAAAATTGCAATAAAAATATACATATAGAATCTTACAAGACACTATACTGGCGATCCCACCAGGCAACATATAAAAAAAAACCCTCAAAAAGCAGCAAATACAATCAATCCTACAAATATAACAAGGCCACCACAAATAATACCACCAATAATAATAACAACAACAACATTCGCAACAATTTTACTAGTAGTTCATCACCAAAGCCATTGGAACAAAACTTAGAGCCAAAAGCAACAACGGCAGCAACCATAACTAAAGAGACAATAAAACGCTTTAAAAAAAAAAATAATAATAGTCTAGCGTCAACTATAAACAACGTACGACGTTCATCATCACGTAACGTTAACAACACATCGCCGACATTATCACTAACTAATTTAACCCGAAGTGAACATCAACAACATCAACAACATCAACAACAGCGTCAACAACAGCAACATCAACAGCAACGTCAACAACAGCAGATCACAACAACCACAATCGGTACCGGAGGACAGCAGCAACAACAGAATAAGTATTTAGTTTATTAAAACGAATGTCAAACGATAGGGAGGGAAGAAACTTATCGTTTGCATCTCGTAGACACTACACTTGACATAGGTACACAATATTGTTAAATACATATTAAAAATTTACACATACATTTTCAAATAAAATCACCACAACAACCAACCCCTCCTCACACTACAATGAGTTTAAGTCGTACACCCCCTCACTCTAGACAAACCCCAACCCATTCCAACCACTCCTCTCACCATGGAGACGGAGACACACTACACAACCCCTTCGATACTCCTTTGGAAATCAATGCCACTTCGGTTAAGTTACCACAATTCTGGACCAATTGTCCAGAAGCATGGTTTATACAAGCGGATATGCAATTCAACACAAAAAACATCACAACAGACAAAACAAAATACGAATACTTAATCACTGCACTTCCACAAGACGTAATAATTACAGTTTTAGACTTCATACAGAAACCTCCAATGGATAATCTGTATGAAGGACTAAAACAAGCACTTATTGAACGACACTCTTTAAGTGAAAACAAGCGTCTCGATAAATTATTTTCTGACACTGAGAATGGTGACCTAAAACCATCTCAATTCTACAGATCGCTACTTCTTTTAGCAGGTTCTTCGGTAGATCCAGAATTTCTACGAAAATTATGGATCAGAAAATTACCGAAGAACCTAAAAATTGCTTTGACGAGTACAAATAATAATGAATTGAATGAACTCCTGAAATTAGCAGATAGATTATGGGAAATTATTTCCGAAAACGAAATTTCCGAAATACACAAAAGTCCAAATTTACCAAACCACACACAAAATGATTTAACAATAGCAATGCAATCATTAACACAAACAACCTCACAACTTCTTGATAAAGTCAACAAATTAACATTAGAAGTAGAATCAATCAGAACATCAGATCAGAACATACCAACAGATCATACCAACGTTCAAACTCTCGATCAAGAGGTTTCTCTAGAAACAGATACAACTTCCAAAACAACTCTTATCAACATTCCCCAATCCCTTTATGTCAATACCATTATAAATTTGGTAAAAACGCCAGACGATGTGAACAACCATGTTCATTCGTCCAACACAATGCATTAAACTAAAAGACTCCATCATCGCGACGGCTGATGGCGGAAGTCTCACAACACTTACACGCCGTCTTTTCATTCACGACAACACAAACAACTTAAAATTTCTCGTTGATAGTGGAGCAGAAGTTTCTGTACTCCCATCATCCAAATTCAAAAATCACAAACAAAAGTCCGACATTATTTTGACAGCCGCCAATGGCACCTCAATAGCAACTTACGGTAAAAAGTTACTAACACTAAATCTAAAACTAAGACGTGACTTACCATTTACCTTTTTAATTGCGGACATTTCGAAACCAATTTTAGGCGCAGATTTTTTAACAAAATATGGATTACTCATCGACTTAAAACACAAACGTCTCATTGATCCACTGACTAAACTATCCATAAACCCCATTTCAGCGTACACAGAAACACCATTACCAAAATTATTCTCAATCAACAACAAATACACTCAGTTACTCAAAAAATTCCCAGCACTCACAACAGAACCAGATTATACTGCACCAATCAAACACAAAACAGTACACCATGTTACAACACAAGGACAATTACCTTACAACAAACCTCGACGACTAGATCTACCAAAAATGAAAATAGCCAAACAAGAATTTGACTTCTTAGTCAAAGCTGGCATAAGCAGACCGTCTAACTCCATGTCAGCATCTCCATTACACTTAGTTCCTAAACATGAAACAAACGACTGGAGACCATGCGGAGATTACAGAAGACTTAACACAATAACTGTACCGGACCTTTACCCATTACCACACATACACGATTTTTCAATAAACTTACACAACACAACCATTTACTCAAAATTAGATCTAATACGAGCCTATCACCAAATACCAATGGCTCCTGAAGACATTCATAAAACAGCAATAACTACACCTTTCGGAATGTTCGAGTTCCTCCGAATGCCCTTCGGCTTAAGGAACTCAGCGCAAACATTCCAAAGATTTATAAATGAAGTTCTAAACGGGTTAGACTTCATTTTCGTATACTTAGACGACATTCTTATTGCAGCGAAATAGAAGAACAACATTTAAAACATCTTACACAAGCTTTCACACGGCTCAATAGCTACGGACTCAACATCAAACCAAATAAATGCATTTTCGGAGTCGATAACATAACATTCCTAAGTTACAACATTTAAAAACAAGGTATACAACCATCCACAGAACGAATACAGTACATTCAAGACTATCCACAACCAACCACAGTCAAACACATGCAAAATTTTATCGGTATGACCAACTACTACCACAGGTGCATTCCTAAACTTGCACATACACTAGGACCAATATATCAAATGGTAACCAACGCATCAAAAACCAAAAACAAACAATTACAATGGACAAAAGACACTATAAATGCATTTACTTCAATAAAAGATAGCTTCGCTAAGCAAACACTGCTTAACCATGTTAACAGTAAAGCGAAACTATCAATTGCTGTAGATGCATCTAACACAGCAGTCGGTGGAGTCCTGCAACAAGAACACAATAACAAATTAGAACCACTAGCATTCTTTTCTAAAAAACTTTCACCCACTGAAACAAAATACAGCACATTCGATCGTGAACTACTCGCCATATACTTAACCATCAGACATTTTAGACACCATTTAGAAGGCAACACATTCACAGTATACACCGATCACAAACCACTAATTAACGCACTTAACTCGAAAACAGAACGTAGTCCAAGACAAACACGTCACCTAGAATACATCGCACAGTTTACCAACACAATACTACACATTAAAGGTACAGAGAACACTGTTGCAGATGCTCTATCAAGATACGAGGTAGAAGAACTAAAAACACCAGACCTCAATCTAAAACAATTACACATCGAACAAACAAACGATTCAGAACTAAACGACATAATGAACAAAAACATATAAAAATTTAAACAAATCGATATTCCATTCCTTAACATAAAAATTTGGTGTGAACACTCGACAAAAGATACCCGTCCATACATACCACAAACACTTCGCAAAAAAATATTCGAACAGATACACAACATTTCTCATCCCGGAACTAGAGCTACCAGACGACTGATAACACAACGATACTTCTGGCTCAACATGAATTCACAAATCAACAAATGGTCCCAGGAATGTGTAAACTGTCAACGAGCAAAAGTACACAGACACACAAAAACACTACCTCATAAAATACATATCCCACACGGTCGATTTGAGCATATCCACATCGATCTGGTCGGTCCCTTACCAATATCAAATAATTACAGATATGTCACTCACTGCCATATACAGAAATACACGTTGGCCCGAAGTATACCCAATAAAAGATACTGATACCACCACAATTGTTGAAACCTTCAACAGAGAATTCATTTCACGTTTCGGAGTCCCACTCGAGATCACTTCTGATCGAGGACCTCAGTTCACCTCTCACACATTTAAACAATTTATAAAAACACTTGGTACTCACCACATCACAACTTCAGCATATCACCCACAAGCAAACGGAATAATAGAAAGATTCCACAGAACAATTAAAGCTTCCTTAATAGCCTCTAATAATCAGAAAAACTGGTATTCGGAACTTCCCCTAATTCTATTAGGTCTCAGATCAGCTGTTAAAGAAGACATTAAAACATCACCAGCTGAAATGGTTTTTGGTCAAACACTCAGACTACCAAAACAACTAACAGTTCAGAAAATAGAACCATTCAAACCATTAGAGACTTTGTCCAAACTTAAAGAAAACATAAACAACATACAATCAAAAATTTCACATCATAACACAAAATTCCAACAAAATGTTCCACAAACATTAAAAGACTGCAAATTCATTTTGTACGAAACGATACAATACGACACTCATTACAATACCCATACGATGGACCATTCAGAGTCATCGAAAAATCACCAAAATTCTTTAAATTAATAAAAAACAATACTACAACTACAATCAACATAGACAGACTTAAACCAGCTTTTCTAAATGAAGAAAATACACAAACACTCTCCCTTCCAAACCATTCTACCAAAAGAGTACACTTCAATTTACTAGTCAACACTACAAAATTTCAGAAAGGGAGGAGGGGGAATAATGTAGTGACTTAATACCAACACACATAAACAACAACACATAAACACTATACATAAAAACAACTTATAATATTTACTGTAAAATTTTTAAGAATTAAAAATTTTATTTTTATGTAAGAAAATTAAATATAAAATTTTCATTCAAAATAAAAATCTAAAAAAGAAACAATATCAAAACTTAAATTTAAATAAAATTACAATAAAAATATACATATAGAATCTTACAAGACTCTATACATATGATCTGGGTGGGTATGTTGAGAAAGTGTGATAAAGCTAAGAAAAAATTATAAAAATATAACAAATTTAATTGCATGTATAATTTTTTCATTTTCCTTAATATGTAAGCTTTTTACTTTGTTTTAAAGCTTCAAGCTAAATTGCTAAGAAAGCTAATAGCTGTAGTAGCTAAACTCTATTATTATTATTATTAACTTCTCTTGAGAAGTTATTATAATAGGTCCGAAAATCGAAATAGGTAATTTTGTGTTTTCTTTACGTTTCAAGACCTCGACAATCGTTTACAAGTATTTTTAGAGTGATGTCTGTGTGTGTGTGTGTACGTGTGTGTGTGTGTACGTATGTATGTACGTACGTATGTAGACATATTTTGGCTTTCGTTTCCTCAATAACTACCGGACAGAATTTTTTGATGACCCTATCCATCGATACGCCACGTCATGACTTAGGTCTGAAAGGAGTCTGGAAAAAATCGGTCCAGCGGTTCGTTTTTTATTCATAAAAACTGACTTTTTTATGCACGCAATATAAATTTCATATAAAAGTATGGATTCGTAGAGTTGAAATAGATATTCATCAGAATGCCTATGTATTTGTTTAATCTAGATAAATAGTGCCATATTGTAATCATAAGATATTCTCAAATGATTTTCGAAGTATCGAAACATTAAAAAAAAAATAATTGTTCTCAAGAGAAGTTGCTTGTACGGTACTTGCTGCCGAACCGATTTTTTATGATAGTTTTGATATGGCTGATAATCGAAACAAGCGTCAGTCGCCAGGCTAGTGGTGGAGCTGGTTGTGAGAAAATGCACATCCTGTAAAAAAAAGAATGTCCAAAACCCATTTCAATTCACTTGAAAATTTGCACAATTAATGTTAAGATGATCATAATAATAAAAATAATAGTCAGCTGCGTGTATAATGGGGGATTATACGTCAGCTATTTACATAAACGTGTACAAAAAAAAAATTTCTAAGGTCATTTCAAATTCAATGAAATTTATACATTTAGTTCATAATATAATTAGAATGATAAAAAACATAATCAGCTATTCTTATAATGGGGGTAAGACCGTCAGCTGAGTGATCATTAGGATGGTTTAGACACACATGGGAAAAATTAAAGTTGCCCCGATCTTCGCTCCCCGGGCACCAAAAGTTTTGTATTGATGCCAATAAGAACCACGTAAAATTTGGTCCATTTCAGAAAACAGTTGATGGACCCGCTACCGTTGGAAAGTGGAAAATGGTCCTTAATCTATCGAAAATCATTAATATCTCCCCGAAGCTACCTCGTAGAGGGATCAAATGTATGACAAGGTCCTATTATTTTTTCTCTTCCAACGTTTTTTCCGAACATACTTACTCCCTATCATCTATAAGCCCATTGTGCAGAGTAACAAATATATGAATAAAAATTGCGTCAAGAGCGATCCATTTTTTTCTCAACGGAATATTGTACTTTAATATTTTTAACATTTATATAATTTTTTTCGTGTTTCGATCGGACAGGGAAGACTGTTTTTCATTAACATTTAATAAATAAACATGTTTTAAACATTGAAAAATACTTTATTTAAAATTGAAAAGAAATTCATTTATACTCTATTTCAATACGAATCGAACACCGTTTAACTTATAAAAATCGTCGTATCCGTTCAAAAGTTATAAGCTTTTGAAAAAATTTTGTCCCCGAATTTCAATTGCCTATAACAAAAAAAAAATCATTTCACATTTTAATTTCTAGCACATACCACTATATAAATAACAAAATTTCATTAAAAAATAAAATTTTTTTGTTAAAAGTGGCTCAGTTTGTAAATTCTGACCCAGTTGGGACGTGCGATATCGTCCATATTATTTCTATACGTTAATAGTGCGTAAAAAATTGACACTAGAAAATTTAACGCAGAGAAATTGAACTAATTCTATTTTTTAGTGCAATTTGACAAGTCCCAACTGTGTTTAGCTATTTAAAATAGAAGCGATTATAATAATACGAATTATGTTCAAAGCGCATTCAAAAATGTGTGTATGAGTATTTTTCAACACTCAGGGCTTTTATAGAATTTTCTAATAAAGTGCTCGATAGTAAAACGCACCTGCTTTTTATCGAACATTTAATGCTTCTAAAAAGCAGCTCCGGAAGTATTTTCCCTGTCCTGATTCTGGCAACGACTGGATCAGGGATCCATTCAACACAGATGTTAGTATTGCTAAGCAATTATCGACATTAGAGCAAGATATACTTGTGGCTATCTCTTACGATACTTCTTTGAAACTAAAGTTCAATAAAATTGAACTAACTTTTAGTGACTCCTAAAATCCGATTACTCTGCACTTGCAAATAAGGGCATCCAAAACTTGATTCCGTTTTGTACAACGTATCTGTGTAAACAGGCTTTTCGGAACTATTATATATAAAATCAAAGTATAGAAATCAGCTTAATGTAGAAGCAGACCTGAAAATAAAACTTCCGAATACACTAGTTTACACAAAAAAAGATCTGGTTTCTCATAAAACTTTAACGATGTATTTTGAAGCGTAGATTCAAAAATGCCAAACATTTTTTTTTTCTTAAGAACCGTTTTCGAAATATCCTTAAAAAACCCGTTTTTTGGTACTTTTTTCATTTATTTGCCCATATCTCCGTCCAATTTTTTTCGACTCAAATACAATGTACACCATTCTAAAGAAATTTTTCTCTTTTTTCTAATGATATGCTGTTTGAGTTAATCGAATAAGATTTTCTGGAGTTACAAGCGATCATAGTTAAAAAAAAGTAACTTTTTTGGTCATTTTTAAGAGTCACAAAATTTCAATTGCTCCGATTGAATACAAAAAAATTAGCTTACATTTTTTTAAGGTTTAAAATGAAAGATTATTCTTTTATAAATATTTTAAGTGTAATTTGGTCGAAGTCGTCCAAAAACTGTGAGTGCTATTTTAAAATAAATGAAAATAGGTAATTTCCATATTTTCATGCATTCCCGTATACTAATAGGCTATTGACTACGTAATTAAATAACGAACTGATTCGTTAAAGATATTGTATTATCTTATATGTTCAATTGTACCCTATAAAAGATAAATCCAAAAGTACAAATACAAATTTAAGCTTGGACTTTTGAGGACGGTGCATATTTGTCCCATTTTTATTTTTTAATTATAACTCAGAAACTATACATTTTGGATAGATACTGATTACCTGATTTTTTGTAGAGAATAAAATCAAAACATTTATTTTTTCACTAAAATAACTTTAAAAAAATATTTTAAAAAAACCGAAAAAATTTAATTTTTTGTTAATTTTTGGGAATAATATTTTTTCTGAATAGAACTAGGGGTCTTTTTAGCACAAAAAAGAAAGCTGACGTTATTTTCGTCAAAATGGTGTCTAATAAAAGTAGTTTCTGATGAAAATTGGCTGAGGTATAGACGTTCAAAGTTGCCTACTTTTGTATGATTTTACAAATTTTTACCTTTACGCCATGCTAGTTTCAGTTTTTACACCCAAGAATATTTTTTATTCAATAAAAAAGTTATTTTCAGCTTATCAATGATAATTATGAAGGTATTTATTCAAAATTCCGATATAAAATATATGATCTTAGATATGAAAAAAGCTTCAAAAAATTTATATTTTTCGGATTTTTTAGATCAGTTTTTTAAGGTTATTTTGGTGAAAAAATAAATTTTTTGACTTTGTGAAGTGTCATTTCGAAAAAATCTGGTAATCAGTATCTACCCAAAATATATAGTTTTTGAGTTACAATTAAAAAAATAAAAAGGGGAAAAATATGCACCGGTCTCAAAAGTCCAAGCCTAAATTTAAAAGAACTTTCGGATTTATCTTTTCTAGGGTACAATTGAACATATAAGACATAAAAAACCATTATCGAAGTAGTTCCTTATTCTATTACAAAGTCAAAGGCCTATATACGGGATTGCATGAAAATATGGTAACTAGCATTTTCCATTGATTTTTGAATAACTTTTACATTTTTTGTCCGACTTGGACCAAATTTCACTTAAAATATTTGTAAAAGAAAAGTCTTTTATTTTAAACCTTAAAAAAAATGTAAGCTATTTTTTTTGTATTCAAACGGAGCAATTGAAATTATGTGACTTTTAAAAAAGACCAAAATAGTTACTTTTTTTTACTTTGATCGCTTGTAACTCAGGAAAAACTTATTCGATTTACTCAAACAGCATATCATTAGAAAGAAGACAAAAATATCTTTGCAATAATGTACATTAGATTCGAGTAGAAAATAATTTGATGGAGACATGGGCAAATAAATAAAAAAAGTGCCAAAAAACGGGTTTTTTTGGGGATATCTCGAAAACGATTAAGAAAAAAAATGGTTGGTGTTTTTGGAATCTACGCCCCAAAATACATCGTAAAAGTTTTATGAGAAACCAGATCTCGAGATGAAGCCCAAATTTGTAAACTAGTGTATAGACATTTTGGATTTGGTTTCAAGAAAACAACATCATCCATCTCCTTAAGTAAAAATTTTACAGAAGGAAATATAACAAACTTCGCTCATAAAATAACCAATAGTCACCAAAAAAATAATTTTCATTTTAAGTTTTATTATTATTATTTTATTTTTTAAAAAAGATATGAAGACCAAATCCATCTCAAACCATGCAGTCGGAGTGACTTCAAATTGCGGAATTGGTTGCCGATTAAATATGTTGTTTTTCAAAGTAATTAAGGGAATATGCCGTTCCCCAATTTGATTGAAAATTATTTTTTACAAAGCTATGCCCATTTAAAGTTTTAGTGTCAGAGCTTGAACAACAGCTGAAAATTGGTTCAAAATATTCGCATTTTTATTCATATCAAAATAATTAAATTGTGTCCTTTGATTTTAATAGAACTTCTGATTCTCTATCAGAATCTTTAAGAAATTTTGAAAATTGTTGAAAATGAATTGGCGGAGTTATAGCGCTTTTTATGGAAAAAAAACAAGACGGATTTTCTCAAAAGCCCCAATTTTATTTACGCTTAAACTTTTATTGTGGATTTGTATTAATATAAGGAAGAAATGACATGAGTTTAATGCTTGTTAAAACACGTTTGAGGTCAGGAGATTTTTTTCCCCAAAATCAAAATGTCAATTTTCTTTTTTCATCATTGCCAAGCCACTCTACGGAACTATTTTCAAAGCAAATAACAACAGCAAATTCCAAATTACTTTCTATAAATCCTGCTTGCATTCTGCATACTTTTTCTTACCGTTATTTTCGTAATAACATTTTATCATGGGAAATATGTAAAAATATTGTACGCAAATATAGCTTTTTCGCTGACTGTACTTCCATCGGTTTTCAATGTTTTGTTTGATTGACTTTACCAGCGAAAAAGCTAAGTGTGCGTACAATATTTTTATATATTTCCTATGATAAAATGGTATTACGAAAATAACGGTAAAAAAGTATGCAGAATGCAAGCAGGATTTGCAGAAAGTAATTTGGAATGTTGCTGTTATTATTTGCTTTGAAAATAGTGCCGTTGAGTGGCTGGGCAATGATGAAAAAAAAAAGACATTTTGATTTTGAAGAAAAAAATCTCCTGACCTCAAATGTGTTTTAACAAGCACTAAACTCATATCATTTCTCTATCATATTAATACAAATCCAAAATAAAATTTTAAGCGTAAATAAAATTGAGGTTTTTGAGAAAATCAGCCTTATTTTTTTTTCATAAAAAGCGCTATAACTCCGCCAATTTTCAACAATTTTCAAAATTTCTTAAAGATTCTGACAGAGAACCAGTTGTTCTATTAGAACCAAAAAACAAAAATAAATTATTTTTATTTGGATGAAAATGTGACTATTTTGAAAAAATTTTTAACGATCTTTCAAGCTCTGACCCTAAAACTTTAAATGGGCATAACTTTGTAAAAAATAATTTTCAATCAAATCGGGGAACGGTATATTTCCTTAGTTACTTTGAAAAACAACATATTTAATCGGCAACCAATTCCGCAATTTGAAGTCACTCCGACTGCATGGTTTCAGATGGATTTTGTCCGAAAAAAAAAAAATATTTTCTAGGCTTTGTTTTGACCAAGAAATATTTGTCTGAGTTTAATATACATATATTGACTTGAAACTTTTTTAATTCTTTTACATTTCCCCAATTTTTATTCATTTTGTATTTGAATTACATTAAAATCCTAATAAAAAATGTTTGTCTCTATAAATGTGCAAGATTTAATAAAATACAGAGAGATATATTGTATAAGTATCAATATTTATTAGAAAGTAGTGTCTGCATGCTTTTCAACTTTTGGATCTTCAAAAACTGGACATACTTACATAACATACATAGTGTTGAAAAGACCTTTAAAAATTAAAAAATTAAAACAATAAAACAAATTCTTCGTTCCTTAATCTCGTCAGATAACTGGACATTTTATGTCTGGTTGAGTTTGACATCGGTGTCTTTGTCATTATTGAGTCAGAAATTAAGCTTAGAACGACGTCAAATGTCTAGAGTTGGGATGGGCTCCGCAAGAAAAATTTAGCTCAATAAGGAGTCCTTGGACTACATAAGTTTCAGAACCCCTGATTTATCTCGTTATAATAAATACGAAAAAAAAAATGTTAAAGACTGATACTAGTTTACTAGTGGATAAGGGGAGGCCCTCAGGCGTGGATTGCTTAGTGTAATGATGTTCAACTTCGTTGCTCAAAACGTCGACTGTGAGTAGACTTGTGCAAAATGGGTTTCGCGCTATATGTGTATATGTGTAAAGAAATCCAAACTTAAAGAAAAAATTACCCAGTAGAAAGTCGTGCTTAACTGATGTTAATAAATAAATATACGTAAATGTAAATGTTTGCATAAAAAAAACAAATTTTTAAGCTCAAAATTCATCAATAATAACAAAAAGTACTTTTCCGAGAATTAAAACTATTTTTCCATGAATATGAGTTTTTATTACAACAATGATGCACACTAGATCAGTTTTTTGGTCTCTTATTTTTTTACAATTCAATAATACATACGAAAAAAATTGCCTTTCGCAGATATAATGTTTTTGGCCTGCAGTTTTCTCAACTGGCATTAAAAATACCTTTGCGAACATTTCTTTTGTTTTTGCACGTTTTATTCCGACTGGGCCTCTTGCATATTTATTTAACACACGTGAGAGAGGCTGCTATCGAAACGAGACAAATCGAGATACATAAAGAGGCTTTACACAACACATGCAAATAAATGAGAACGTGAATTAAATAAGAGCGAAAAAACCTCATCTCACAGTGTAACATATATATCAAACAATGACTTTATATTTAAATCCATATTTTGTTTAAAATATTGCAAATATAGAGAGCCTGGCCACTGTCGAACGTGACAGGCTGATCGCTTCATATTTAGGAACCTCTTCTTTGGATATTAACTGCACTGCTTTCAATATGCTGCTTTTAATAAAGTTACCATCTGAAAATGCATGGTTGTTGCATACTAACTGCTTTACTAATTCATAGCTGGCTCGGACTGCGACGTCGCAAGGATTCTTTCTAAATATATAATAACAGAGTCAAAGTTAACATAATCACATAAGAAAATTGTTTTCAAACTTACAATGTCATTTAATCTGAAACCTGTTTGAAGACTTTCATATAAAGCTTTTCTGTCTTCGCCTTGTAAACAGTCGTATTGCTGAGCATGGAAACTTTCGTAATTCCTCTTAATATTATAAACTTTACATATTAAATGTTTTTTGCATATTAGGCATTGGGACTCTCCGCCATGATCCCTACCAGAGAACTGCATTGAGTAGCTCACTGGGGGTTATGAGCCACTTCCAAAAATATGAGACGTGAGTGTGCATATTGCATGCAATAATGAGTGTGAATCTGAGTTGCGCTCACTAATTGTGAATGCGTAGATAGCATGCAGCTCATGAATGTGAGCTGCTTAATAGCTCTAGTCTCATGAATGTGAATGCCTGAAAAGCTCACTCACAGGCAGTCAGCATTCATGAATCAGTGAATGGCTTGAGCCACTTAAGTGGAACTGTGTCAAGAAAAAAATTTTTATTTGCTCCAATCGATAGGGAAAGTTCGAAAATGGCCTTTGGACATCACTTCGGCTCGGGACCCTGGAAGGAACTGTTTTTGTCCAGAAAATGGGTCCCGGACCATTGTACCTGTTTTTGACCCATTTTCGGAAAAATTTTTTTCTGTTCCAATCGATGGGGAAAGGTCGAAAATGGACTGTAGACATCACTTGGAGTATCTCCGGACTCTGGAAAGGAACGTTTTTGACCCATTTTTGGAAAAATTTTTTTTGCTTCAATCGAAGGGGAAAGGTCGAAAATGGATTTTGAACATCACTTGGAGTACCTCCGGACCCTGGACGCGACCGTTTTTGACCCATTTTCGGAAATTTCTTTTTTTGCATCAATCGATGGGGAAAGGTCGAAAATGGATTTTGAACATCACTTGGAGTACCTCCGGACCCTGGAAAGGACCGTTTTTAACCCATTTTCGGAAAATTTTTTTTTTGCTCCAATCGAAGGGCAAAGGTTGAAAATGGATTTTGAACATCACTTGGAGTACCTCCGGACCCTGGAAAAGATCGATTTTGACCCATTTTCGAGAAAAAAATTTTGTTTTTTCAAACGAAAGATAGCTGAAAAATATTTTTGGACATCACTAAGGAAGGCTCGGGACCCTGGAAAGAACCCTTTTTGACCCGGAAATGGGAGAAAAACGGGTACCATGCCCCAGGGACACAATTTCGGGTCAAAAACGGTTCTTTCCAGGGTCCTGAGCCTTCCTTAGTGATGTCTAAAAGTATTTTTGACCTATCTTTCGTTTGAAAAAACAAAATGTTTTTCTCGAGAATGGGTCAAAAACGGGTACCATGGCCCAGGGACACATTTTCGGGTCAAAAACGCAGCTTAAGCGCGCATTAATTTTTCTGTTCCTCTTTGTGCTTTGTTTGTTTACAATAATCTATTAAACTTACGTTGCTTTTTTGTTGTTGCTTTGTAATAGTGTCTATATTTTGTAAACATTAACACATTGTTTCATCTGTTTGCTAAAATATTTCAACTTTTGTAACCAAAAAAAAAAAAAAATTTTTTGATTTCCTAATTATTTATTTTTTTAATATTTTCTTTTGCTTTTTTTACATTTTTTTTATTAAATATGAACTATTTTTCTTCTGATAACTTGCTAGCTTGTTCCTTAGGTGATCTATGCAAAAGTCAGAATATCTTGAATTCCATGTTTCCTTGTTCAGGGCCGTGTGAGCAGATGTTTCACGCGTCTTGTGCGAACTTGACCACCACAGTAACAGAATTATTATGTTCTGACCGTTCGGTTTTGCAATGGTACTGTCCAACCTGCAGAGCCCTTTCCCCGTTGATTTTCTTCGACAAAATAAAACAATTTGGGGATAATTTAAACAATTTAAATACTAATTTTAGAGATATTTTAAGCAATTATCTTGTCTTAAGTCCCCAAATTGTAAACAATTTTAATGAAACCATTTCACCTAACGATAGTTTGCCATCCAATGAAACTATAATTGATGTCCCTACCGCTTCTGCATCCACTCCCTCGGCTTCAAATGGCACCAAACAAGCTAATTCCCTTAGGAAGAAAAAAAATCCAAAGAAGAAGACCAAGCCAACTAAAAAACGGAACTGCGAAGCCAACATCCCTGAAAGAGTTTCGCCAAATCCTCCCCTAGAAACTTTACCTGAAGCATTTAACGCCACTAATCTTAGTCCAGTAGATAATAGTCCCCTTGCTATAAGATCTACTGTTCCTATTTTTTTGAAAGCTATGCCTGAACCTAGATCCATTTTTATCTCCCGTTTACACCCTGACACAATAGCTGATACTGTTAGGGAATTCATAAGGCAACAAAATGTCATTCCTGCTGACGCTTTTATTTCCTGTAGGAAAATCGGTAACAAACCTACATATTCATCTTTTAAAATTACAGTGGCTTCCTGTCATTTTGCTGCTGTTTATAATTCGAAGATGTGGGTTAATAATATCTTTAAGTCTGAGTTTCAATCTAAAAAAAACAAGGCTTTCCAAAACGTCCGTTCTGGACCAAAAAACTAAATCGTTTATCCCTTTACTACCAAAATGTAAGGGGTATGCGTTCAAAAGCGCATGACATTTTTTTATCTACTCAGAACTTTTCTGAAGATATTATAATTTTAACCGAGACTTGGCTTAGCAGCTCTTTTCTTAATCAGGAACTGTTTGATAATAGCTTTAATGTTTTTAGAAGAGACAGATATATGGACGACTCGTCTCCTGTTGGAGGGGGTATATTAATTGCTATAAAAAATAGTCATACTAGTTCTTTAATTGATATTCCCTGTGCTGCTAGTATTGAACTTTTATGTGTTAAGGTAATTTTTTCTAAGTCCAATTTGTACATCCTTAACGCCTACATTCCTCCCAATAGTAGCACAGAAGTCTACGAGCACCTTTCGAGGGCCGTAGAATTTATCATAGATAAACTTTATACCAATGACGATATTTTATTGTTAGGTGACTTTAATTTGCCTGACTTAAAATGGAATATTTCGGACAACGGTACATATTATTTTGTATCTAGTCCAATAACTCGACAAGAACAAATTTTTGTTGACGAAATCCTGTCTAATTTACAACAAGTTAGTTGTATTAAAAAATCCCACAATCGACAACTGGACTTAGTCTTGACTACAGACAGTAGCAATGTTGTTGTGCAAAATGCTCCTCATGCTTTATCTGCGGTTGATGCGTACCATCCACCTCTGAGTGTGTTGTACCAATCGGATAGAGATAACATAGTGACTGCCAATTCTTCTAGCAGATTCTTTGAATTTCAAGAAAGCTGACTTCTTGAAATTGAATAATATCCTAAATGATAGATTTAACATTTGGCTAGAATTTTTTAATAATAACATCTTAGATGAATGCGTAAATTATTTTTATAAAGAACTTTTTTCTGCAATATCTTTGTCTGTGCCATATACTCTGAGGTATGTTAATGATTCCTCGTACCCCTGGTACACTTAGGATTTGAAGAAAATACGTAACGGCCGCAATAGGGCATGGAATAAATACGTTTGTAGTCAGGACCGCATTGACCTGGAAGCTTATCTGCAGCTTTTCCAAGAATTTAGGCTTGAATCAGCTTCAGCTTATTCTGGCTATCTGAATAAAATGAAGCTCAATATTCTTCATGACCCCAAAAATTTTTGGGGATTCATAAACTCTAAAAAAAGTCGGATGGTTTTCCATCAGAATTCAAAACTGTCGACGGGCTCACCAGCGATCCCCAAATTATAGCTGGGTTATTCGCTAATTTGTTCAAAAAATCTTTTTCAACTGAAGTGTTTAGCACTGATGTCAACTACTTTGAGTATATGAATACTGATCCTCAGGTTCCATTTGTTGCAATATCTTTTACCCCTGAACTTATAGTAAAATATATTGCATCCCTTGATGATGACTTTGGTTCTGGGCCTGACGGCATTCCAGTCACAGTTTTAATTAATTGTAGTCTTATCCTGAGTAAACCACTCAGTTTTCTTTTTAATAAATCTATTAATGATGGCTATTTTCCTAAATTTTGGAAGGAATCTTTTATAAGTCCTATTTTTAAAAAAGGATTAAAAAATGATATTTCTAATTATAGGCCTATAGCCAAGTTATCATCAATACCAAAGCTTTTTGAGCAAATTATTTATGATCAAGTTAAGGTGTGCTGTAGTGAAGTCATAACAACTCGTCAGCATGGTTTTGTTAATGGCAGATCTACCGTTTCTAACCTTCTTGATTTTACGTCTTTTGCTTTAAATTCAATGGCTTCTGGGTCGCAAGTAGACTGTATCTACACAGACTTTAGTAAAGCATTTGACAAATTACCACATAGTTTGATTTTGTTTAAATTAAATAAACTAGGATTTCCTATAAATTTTGTCAGATGGATTGAATCTTATTTATTTGATCGTTCTTATCGAATAAGATTTCGAGGGGTGTTGTCCTCTCCTTTTACAGCGTTTTCAGGTGTTCCGCAAGGAAGTCACCTGGGGCCGCTCCTGTTTATTTTGGCTATCAATGATGTTACTCATATAATCAAAAACTCTCATCTGCTTATATATGCTGATGATATGAAAATTTACAGGACTGTAGGGGTGGATAATGACAACTTTGCCCTTCAGTCTGACCTGAAATCATTTGAAGTTTGGTGTTCTAAAAATAGATTACATTTAAATCCTGATAAATGCCAAACTATGATCTTCTCTAGAAAGAAAAGTAATGTGGAATATGATTATACAATTAATGATATGAAAATCTGTCGTGTCGATATAGTCAAAGATATTGGTATACATGTTGATGCTAAATTGACGTTTAATCAACACATTAATATAATCTGTAAGAAGGCTTCGTCATTACTTGGATTTATAAAGCGGTGGGCAAAAGAATTTAATAGCCCGTTAGTAACAGTAACTTTATACAATACTATTGTGCGTCCTCACTTAGAGTATGCTAGCCAAGTATGGTCTCCATATTACAATATACATATAGATAGAGTAGAACGAATCCAAAAAAATTTTGTTCGGTTTGCTCTCAAGGGCTTAAATTGGAATGACCTCTTAACCCTTCCTCCTTATGAGGATCGTTTAAAGTTATTACGTATGCAGTCTTTGAGCACTCGTAGAAATATTGCGGGTATAATTTACTTGCATCAGCTTGTATCAGGGTCGCTTACTGCGCCAGAGCTTCTGAATTATATTCATTTTAACACTAAACGTAGGAGTAATCGTAACTCATATCAGATATTTTACCAACCAGTCAGTAGAACTAATTATATGGCTACAGCTCCTTTTAATCGCATGACTACTCTAATTAACAATTGCGATGTATATGATATTAGCTTGTCAAAAGGTCAACTCAAGCTCAGATTGAAAAATAACTATAGTTAATTTTGTAGCTTAATGTTTGTTGGTCTTTTTGTTTGTGTTGTCCGAGCCCCACCGCATGATGGGTAAATTTTTTCTAACATTTATGCCTTAGGTCATTTAAATAAATCCATACAATTGCATTCATGCAATTTTATGCTTATATATTTATGATCTGAGTGGGTATGTTGAGAAAGTGCGACAAAGCTAAGAAAAAATTATAAAAATATAACAAATTAATTTGCATGTATAATTTTTTCATTTTCATAATTTTTTAATAAGCTTTTTACTTGGTTTAAAGCTTCAAGCTAAATTGCTAAGAAGGCTAATAGCTGTAGTAGCTAAACTCTATTATTATTGTCCCGAGCCTTCCTTAATGATGTCCAAAAATATTTTTCGTTTGAAAAAACAAAATTTTTTTCTCGAAAATGGGTCAAAATCGGTCTTTTCCAGGGTCCGGAGGTACTCCAAGTGATGTTCAAAATCCATTTTCAACCTTTGCCCTTCGATTGGAGCAAAAAAAAATTTCCGAAAATGGGTTAAAAACGGTCCTTTCCAGGGTCCGGAGGTACTCCAAGTGATGTTCAAAATCCATTTTCGACCTTCTCCTTCGATTGGAGCAAAAAAAAAATTTTTCCGAAAATGGGTTTAAAAACGGTCTTTTTCAGGGTCCGGAGGTACTCCAAGTGATGTTCAAAATCCATTTTCGAACTTTCCCCTTCGATTGAAGCAAAAAAAAAAATATTCCGAAAATGGGTCAAATTTCCCTATCGATTGAAGCAAAAAAAAAAAAATTTCCAAAAATGGGTCGAGGAGGGTCCTTCCAGAGTCCGGAGTCACCCCAAGTGATGTCCAAAGTCCATTTCGACCTTTCCCCATATTTTAAAAAAACACACAAATTTTATTGTACAATCGCGTTTCATGAATAGCTCACGCAACACTCATATCTTCATACGAAAGCAAACGAAATGAAACGGCATTCACTAGAAGTGAATGTGAATCACACTCGCATTCACAGACTTCGCTATGAGACTGAATACCATTTAGTTCACAAAATTTTCTGTGAGCGTGAATCTGTGTGAATCAGCTGAAAGTTTCAACAGATTCATGAATGCCAAAATGATGAGTGGCTCACTGCAGTTCTCTGATCCCTACATATGTATGTAGGTACATATATCAATCCCCATTTTTATTGCAGATAATTTATTTTTTACATCAATAGCACTTTCACACATTTTCACTAGTAGAAATAAATAAGCTTAAAATTTTAACTATTTTCATTCAATTATTCACAGCGAATGAAAGAAAATATTATATACGCACAATACACAGCATAATGGTATTCCCCGAATTATTCGGGTCTTATATTTCATAAGAATTTGAAAAAAAAAAAGAAACGTACAACACAATCGCAAGTTAAGTTGTCATGGAAACGACGAAAAAAGTATAAGCAAAAAACGTTCACAAAATTTTTAAGAAAAGAAAAATTCAGTTTGACCTACTGTACAGAATAATAAAGCGAGAACATAAACAAAAAAATAATGACAAGCCAACCGCACAAATGCTGTGAGTCAGGTCGTATACCTCCCCGCAAGCAGCCACTACACCCCGCATTTTTTGGACTAGTTATCCACACTTCATGAGCTACGCTCTTTTTTATATCGGTGTTTTCTCTTGCTATTTAATACCCTCTGAGAAAAGCTGTTTTATTGATGATATTGTAGACAAAAATATATACACACCGGTTTGGCGTTCGTTTCAGTACCTCACATATACATGTTATTTTCCCATAATATGTGCTGAAATGGACATCACTAGCTTAGTGCACCAAGTAGTCTTAATCCGGCACTGTTGATGGTATATTGTTTTTTCGTATTTAAAAAAATTATTATCCCTAAGGCAAAATTCTAGAAATTGTCGTCTTGGATTTTTGTTGTAAGTTTTATAATGTTCCATTGTCCCATGATGTTTTTTAATGCTAAGTGTATGGGGATATTTGTAAATAAAGATATCACATCAAATGATACTAATATGTCTGTATCTGTTAATGTGTAATTTTCTAGTTTGTGTTTAAGTTCAAAAAAGTTTTTCACGTCATATTTGTCCGAAATTACGTTTCTTAAAATATTTCCTACGTATTTTGAAAGGTTCTAACAAGGGATATTAAATGACGATGAAATAGATCGTAAAGGAGTGTCAATTTTGCGGATTTTAGGAAACCTGTTTATATATCTGTTGTTAGGATTTCCTCTTTGGTTGGTATAAATATTTGCAAATGTCAAATGTAAAATAAGTCACAAGATGCGAATGTCAGGGATGAATAGATGTGCCTAATAGGTTAAAGGCATAACACTAGTTTTTTTTTCTGTATGTATGGCATTATCAGCGTTGCCATATTTACAGTTTTAACTGCAAATACAGTTTTTTAGACAACTTATGAATCAAATTTTAAAAATCATATATAAAAAAAAATATCAACTTTTTCGTAAAAAAAAATTGTACTTAAACTTTTATTATCAAGCAAATAGCAAAGTTGATTAAACTATCATGTTCACAATTATGAAATAATGTTTTATCTAAGAAATTTTTTTCAAATCGGATAGGTTTTGAAATGTTATTTTAAAGAATTTTTTGCTTATTTTTTTATGTTACTTTCTATGCAAAGAAAATTAACGTTATTTGTGTTAATGCATATGTACATATATGGGAAATCCACGAAACCTTTACTTTTTGGATACTCGGTTATCTACGCGTGAAAAAAGAATTAAAAGCATGTACCAAGCCTGTAGATCTTTAGTTCGCCTACACGACTATCCGATCTAATGATATGCATAAGGACGACCGTTGTTAAAATGTTTCTGGAAAGCTTTAAAAAATTAAAAACCTCGAAATTTACACTTTTTGAAGCGATATCTACTCTGCAAATAATTTGTTTCTTTTTCTAGATACATTTTTGAGGCGTGAATGAATCGTTCTGAAATTATAATGAGACTTTACTTTAGGCAATGAAAATTCAATTCATAAGCGTAATATCAGTGTGCCATTCAAAGATTCATAATGATTAGCACTCAAAGTAGCGATACTCGATTTTGTGCAATCAGCAAATTTCACAGTTTTTTGTGTGAAGTCTTTTGAGGCATTTACAAATTGAAATTCAGGTTGGACAAATTGATTCTACATGAGTGAACAAAACAATCTGTCGTTTTAAAATTCATGTGTCATCCCAAATATTGAAACTGGAGGCACCATATTGAAGCACAACGTCCGCGAAACTTTTTTTTCTAAATTAAAATTCTAAATCAACATAAATTAACAATAATGACACCAGCAAGTACCATGCAGGAAACAACATTAATACCAGCTATAACTTCGCCAGCGACAGCAGTCAATAATATCATTGCAGGCAGAGCTGTACACACCGACAACAGCATCCAGATAAGTAATATAAGTTTTATGTATCAATTTGATTAAATATTTGTTAAAAACATAATTATATATACACTCACGCTCACAATTAAGTATACGGTTACCATTTTCTAACAAAATTAGGTATATATCGAATTTAAGTAATAAATTAAAGACATTTTTATAATTTTTTTGATATTAAGATGTTCTGTCACATATTCTCAGTCAATTCAACGGTTTTTAAAATACATTTTCATACTAATATGGACAAAATAATGCCTCAAAACCAAATATCAGTTTATACAAGGCCGTATCCAGGATTTTATTTCGGGGGGGGTTTAGATTTGAGATTTTTGAAAATCAATTTTTGCAGCAATATCTTTAATTTTCCAAACCGATAACCTTTTTTTTTCTTAAAGTAACTCACTTTCAAATTTTGTAAACACTAAGTATGCTATGCACTATTGCTCACTTACTTCAAGACTGACATAACTCAAAAAACCTAAAGTGGGAGAAAAACTCTTAAAGTTTTCAATAAGTTACTTTTTATATGAAAATTATGAAAAGTGTGTCTACATACGTAAACTTTTCTCACAAGGTAAGATTATTTGATATCTTTCTGATTTTTTCACATAAAATAAAACATGAAATGTATATTTCTGCATCAGTAAATCAAAAATCACTTTTTTTGAGTTACACCAGTCTTGAAGTAAGTGAGCGATATGTACATATATAGTTAGTTCGTTTATAAAAAACATGTTTCTGGTTTTAAGGTTGTATTCTTTTCCAACCAAAAATTTTTAAAAAAATCGTTTACAGAAAACTTGAAAATCCTTTATTCTAGCTAAAAAAATCAAAACTAAATTATTTCATATATTCAGTAACTTGGGTAGTTCTTTTTATACTTATTCATAGTGAACACTTTTGTGACTTAAGCTACTTAAAACATTTTAAATAATTTATGAGGCCGTCCTGGTAGAATTCATAAGCATTTATTGGCCAAAAACTGGGCATTAAAAATGTCCACTGACCGAGAAATGGCCATTAAAATAGGACAGTTTTATGGCATATATGAAAAGGTTTTTCTAACCTTTTTCGAGCATTTAATGGCCAGTAAACCGAAAATAGGAAATGGCCATTTAATGCCCAATAAACGCCGGAAAAATGCTATAAAACTAGTCATTAAATATCACTATTAATAATGGCCAATAAATTTCTAGAAAATGCTCGAAAAAGATTCTAAAAATGCCTAGAAAAAGGTTCTAAAAATGTCCAAAAACTAGGCATTTAATGGCCAGTATTTTTATTTATAAGTATAAATTATGACATAAATTATTTATATTGAGTATTACAAATAATTCACTAAAAATATCTGCAGCCTTTTTCACGAAATTATTTAAAAATATATCAGCTTCTTGCACTATTTGGACAGCATTTTCACGCAACAGCATTCTTATAGCAGCATGCAAATTCATTAAATTATCATACATCGGTAATATTATAATTTTTAAGAAATTTTTCTATAATTTTTCGAGCATTTTTGGAATATTTTTAGAACATTTTTCAAGCATTTATTAGCCATTTTTAATAGTGACATATTTAATGACCAGTTTTAGAACATTTTTTCGGCATTTATTGGGCATTAAATGGCCATTTCCTATTTTCGTTTTACTGGCCTTTAAATGCTTGAAAAAGGTTAGAAAAACCGTTTCATAAATGCCATAAAACTGGCCAGTTTTAATGGCCATTTCTTGGCCAGTGGAAATTTTTAATGCTTATGATTTCTACCAGGGCGCTTTTGACTGGCATTTTCGCTATCAATTTGTCAAGTACTTGAGTACTGATCTCCGACCACTGTCCATTGGCGACGTTCCATAACCAGACCATACTGAAAACTGGCACATGTAAACTGATTTCAATTAAAAATTTAGAGCTCAAAATCAATATTTTCTCATTTCAATTCTCGGACAAATATTTCGACAACGACGAAACGAGACATTGCAATCATTAAATTTTATCGAACTCTTTTTCTAATATAAGTAAGCTTCTTTTCGAAGATAGCTACTCAAATCGATATTTCCTCAAAGACCATTGCCTCCACAACCGATTACAACTCAATAAGGTGCCTGGGTTTATTCAGCTGTTTATTTCGCAAGTCATTTCAAAGATATGTTTTCTGGGTACTCTCGATGAAAATTAAGCAAAATGTATTGACGAAGCCCGAAATACAATTAATTTACCGAATCTAAAAATGAATTCGCGATTTAAAAATAGTTTTTCGCGTTCATTTATCTAACAATCACAAACCAAAACAAAGACAAAAGGCGAATCTCTCACTGATGTTTTGGAAACATTTGAATCAATCCGCCCTAGACTTGAGGCATTTCGAGTAAACCACAATTCCTCAGGAAATTCAATTATGTGTTCGATCTGAATAAGTACTAGGCTTGTCAAATTCAAAGTAATTGTAGGCATTCCAAACACGGGTGAATCCAACGATTCCGACGTGGGAATGAAGTATTCAGATATGTACCTTAAGCATCGCGTGATGTTGAACGTACGTTTGCTGCGCATATAAGAACCTTGGAAGATTACCGTTGATCATTTTTGTTTGAAAATTTGAGAAAACTTATACCCATTCATCGTAAGCGTTTCCATGACTTTCCTGAGCGTTAATAAAAAAAATTAAAGAAAATATATTTGTTTTTTTTTCGTAAACATTATCATCAATAATTTGCCTACTTTTCGTCCATAATTAAATAAATATTTCGTAGGTTTTTCGTAAATATTTTATGTTGCCCTGCTTATAACTACAAACATTTTTAATTTTCAAGTTAAATCTGCATGTCCCACATACTGACGGTACTAAAACATAAAGATAAATTAATACAGATCGATGATTATCAACTACTTCTAATCAAAAATCATTTAAAAAATCTGATGACCTTTTTTTCACAAAATCGATTTTATATAGTGTGTTCGTATGAGAAAACCGTTTTTGTATTGTGTTTTCCTCTCAAAGTCAATTTTACATAGTGTCTAATCTTTGCAAAATCGTTTCTATATAGTGTCCGTCAAAAAATTTCGGGGGGTTTCTATCCCCCCAATCCCCCCCTAGATACGGCCCTGAGTTTATATGAAAAAACATAAAAAATACAATGTTCGAAAATAGTTAACTAATTCAATTTTTTTTTTAAATTTAGTAATTTGTGGTACCGCCTTTAGTATTTATTACGGCCTGCAATCTTTTTAGCATACTTTCCACCAAATTTTTTTGGCTTTAACGGGTCAATTTTATCCCACGCGTTCTGAAGCTACGGAAAGAAAGCTGGCAAATGTTGCCTTTTACTTCTAGGCTCATTGGAACCCAAAATTGTCCAAAAATGTTCAATAGGGTTTCAATCGGGATACTGGAGCGGAAATTCAAGTTTTTCAATGTTTTCTTCTAGAAAATATTGATTTTCAACACGTAAGACGATGTCATCGTCTTGCTAGAAAACAAAGTCCCTAAGTACAAATTTCATCGCAGAAGATTTTAATTTTTTTTTTTTTAATTTAAACAGTGTCCACCCAGTCATCCTCCATTTGATATGGAAACAAATGTCCTACTCCAGCCCAGCTAAAACATCCCCACATCATAATTTAGCCGCCTTCATGCTTAACATTGTGTTGCAAAAATCGCTAATGCATACCTTAATACGCCTTTCTCCAGCTAATCGCTTAATCTTATTTTTCTAGCTGATCAGTGGCTTATTCTTCGCCAAGTTAATTTGAAATTCAGCATTATTCAAGCGCCGTTTTATTGTGGGCGAAGAAACTTTTTAGTAATGTTTCCTTAATATCGGCTGCTGTTGCTGATGGGGTTTTAATAGCTTCTCGTAATATTCAAGCATCTTCTTTAGGTTATGTGGAACTTTTTCTGCCCTGCCCAGACTATTGCTTAACTGAATTTGTTCCAGTAACTTTGTCAAAAACTTTTTTTATGCCCATTTTTTGATAAATTATATTTCTCTGCCAACTCACGGTAGGGCGGCATACCATTTTGGCGGTCGGTTCCGATTGCTGATTTTACAAATTCCGATTTATGAAACATTTTTTTGCACCACCTTGTATAAAGCAATAGAAATCACAATTAGAAAGCCAAAAATATAATATTCTTACATACAATTTATTCACAATACACAAACACAGCTTTTGTATTAATAAAATATTAGAGACCTCCAATTTTTTTGAGTAAGACGTGAACAATATACCCGTATACTTAATTGTGAACGCTTACACTATTTCGGAATTAACATTTTAACCACCTGACGGCGCTACAGAAACTAATTGCTGCATCATTCAAACGTACAGCTTATCCTTGTATTGCGTACTATTAAATTTGAATTTATTTTATTTGAATTTTAGTACTCAAGATTTGTCTTATTATTAGCACTAGCATTATAATGACATATTACATAGATGTTAAAAAAAGAATACATAAGATAAAGAATAAAGATATAATTCTAACCTAAATAGAAAATTTTTAAGCATGATGGCAGATATAAGTATTTATATGCGAGAAAATATAAAAAAATATACAATATAAAAAAGATACATGAGGCTAAGAGGCAAGACTACATGAGTGACAGATGGGTAGTGAGTTTGTTTTTAAATTGCGTTGCGTTGCTGATTGTTTGGATATGGTGAGGAAGTGAGTTCCAAAGACGGGTAGTATGTACAAAAAACTGACGTCTTGATATAAGATATGTATATTTCGGTAAAACGAGGTTCTTACCGCGGTTAGACCGTGAAAATTTTAATTTTTCAAAAAGATAAGGCTCAGAAGTGAATATGATCTTGTGTAGCATGATTAATGTTCTTAAATTAAGAAGATTGTCAAAGGTCGTGTGAAAAATATTCTTAGCATGTTGTGAAATATGGTCATACCTTTGGAGACCAAAAACATATCGAGCGATATTATTGTATACCATATTCAATTTTTGCTTGCTTACAGCATCACAGTTTCCGAAGATTTCGCAACCATTTAAGTGTTGGAACAAGATACGCTTTAGCGAGTTGCATTCTTATTTCTAAAGGAGTAAAATATTGGGTGACCCAGAGAGATCGCAACATTCCATATACTTTCTCAATAGAAATGTTTATGTGATTTGCCCAAGTCAACTCACTGTTAAAAGTAATACCCAGATTTTTTGCCGTAGGCACTATTTCAATGTTTAAGCCATTAAGCACTATGTCTGGATAGCTTTCTATATTGCGAGGTTTTTTATGAATTACCAGGCATTTTGATTTATTGGGGTTTATACACAATCTATTAAGTGTCGCCCACTTTTGCACACGATCAAGATCTTCATTAAGCTTGGTAGCACTTTAAATCATTGGGGGAGCGGCTTATAAGTAACTGAACATCATCGGCGTACATTTGGATATTACAATGTTGAAGGACGTCGGGCAAATCATTAATGTACGTAGAAAATAGCAGAGGTCCGAGGATTGAACCCTGTGGCAGACCTCTATTGACAAACAATAAATTCGAAGATGTAGAGTTTACATTAACTGATTGTGATCTATTACTAAGGTAGCTAGCTAGCAGATTAGTTGCTGATTTAGAAAAGTTAAACAAACATGACAGTTTAGTACAAAGTACTTGGTGATTAACTGTGTCAAAAGCTTTAGAGCAACACCAAAAACATGAGTTTGTTAAGATCGAAATTGGTTCGTATCGCTTCGGTAACATACAACAGCGCTGTTATGCAGCTCCGTTTCGGCCTAAAACCTGATTGTTTATCAGAGAGGAGCATCTTTGTACTCAAATAGTTACTTATTTGATTGTGTGTCAAAATTTCAAAAACTTTTGACATATATGGCAAGATTGCAATGGGATGGAAATCATTGCCTTCTTTTGGGACAGCTATGATTTTTGCTTTCTTCCAATCAGCAGGAAATCTGGATGAAGTTAGAATTGTATTGAAGAAGTGGGTGATAAAGGGTAACAACCTAGGAAGCAGGGCTTTAATAAATACAGGGTGCATATTGTCAAGACCAATTGCATTTGATTTAATTGCGAGGCAACCTTGCAACACATCGGCTTGGTCAGCACAAGCAAAACTAAATTTACTGAAGTTGTGAATTACCGGGTCAACAGCGAGCGACAGCGAGCCGACTTAAATTTATCACCAAAGTAGGACAACTTGGCTGCCTTAGTTGCAGTGACAACTTCGCTTCTTAGTACCTTGAAATAGTCATAAAATTCAGGAATTTAAAATCTCTTCCAACGATTATAATCTACGTTTCTCTTTTCAATTAAGTTTTTTATTGTACTTGAGAACCATGGCGGTTGCCCATATTTGATAAGCTTTGATTTTAGGGGCACATGTTTTTCGAAAAGTTTATTAACATTATTCGTCAACAAAAGCAATTGGTCATCGACAGAAATCATGTTGTAAATATCGGTCCAGTTCACATTTTCCAGGTCAGTGGTAAGTGAATAATAGTTAATGTTCTTAAAATCACGATATTTTATTTTTTGTTCAAAGGTATGAAGCTGGAAGTCATATGCTAGGAAAATTAAATCGAGAACACAGGAGCAGAGATTTGATCGTACAGCAGGACCTTTTCAATGTCACCCACAAAGAACAAATCTAGTAATGTATTTGTGTCCTTAGTGAAGTGAGTGGGCATAACACAATTTACTGAAGTGAGGCCTAAGGCTTTCATATCATCTACAAAGTGGCTTTCCTGTAACACATTGCTATTGAAATCTCCAGAAATTATAATATTTGTATATGAATGTGCTAAGTTTTCAATTTTTTCACGTAAAATATCAGTGGGTATGTTTCGGTTGGGTCCATAGACATTGCCAATCAGTACTTTTTCCATTACATATGTTACCTCAATAAACAAGTATTCAATTATATTATTTGAACCTGACTTACAAATAAAGTTGCATAGTATACCCTCTCTTACAAAAATTGCCACACCGCCTGCATGACTATCCCTGTCTGCACGAAATATTTTAAAGCCATTCAATTTAAAAATGGAATCATTCACACAAGGCTGAAACCAAGTTTCCGAAACGCACACCACGTCAACTCCCGAGTTTTCAAAAATATAACGAAATTCGTCAATCTTATTGTTTAGACTTTGTGCGTTAATGTGGCACACTTTTAAGCCATTTTTTTGCTTGCTCAAAATGCGTATTAGAGAATATATACTGTCCCTGGAACCACTCCGCGTGTTATAATCTAAATTTATCATTTAAAAAAATAAACTCAACTGCAACGCAATCATCCAAACAGAATATCAAAGAAAAATTCGCTCGCATTGCTTTCATATTCTTTTTTGGATTAAAAATAAAAAAATAAAAATGTAAAATAAAATGAAAAACTAAAATTAGGTTAAATAAGAATATATGAATAAGGATATAAAGAGTATGAATATTATCAAAACAAAATTTATGGCATATATTATTATCTCCGGAATTAAATTTCGGCATTGGCGGCATCATTGGAGATATCGGGAGTATCATTATGAAATCGAGAGTCGTTTCGAAAAAAACTCCCCATACCCACTTGTTGAATTTGTTGTTGTACATCGTAACTTAATTGAAATTGGTTTAATTGTTCTATACTGTCTACGTGTAAAACAGTTTCATTTTGACTACACTTCACGTGAACCAGTCCTCTCATCGTAAAAGCCGTGTGTAAATATTTTCGCTTTTTTAGTTCGAGTGCAGCGCGATAGATTTTATAGTTCTCTTTTGTAAGACTTTCATTGACGAGGAATGTCGCTCTTGAATTAAAACCAATATCATTTAGGCGTAAGAGATTGCATCGCGCGCGCTTGTAAAGTGCAATCGATTTTAGCAAATTATTTTTATCAGAGGGGGATTTGAGTTTTGCGATTATGATTTTGTCCGGTGACGCGTTTAAGTTGTTGTTTTAGACGCGGTAAATATTTTTAAGCTTTGTTGCAATATTGATTTTACTGTACAAAAGCTGAAACATATCTTGGAGGTTCTTATTTTCTGCAAAAGGAATGCCCACGATTCGTACCTCCGATGCGATAGCCGAATTCTCTTGTCGAGCTATTTGTAGCTTTAAGGAGCAGATATCAGCTTTGAGGTTCTTAATTTAATTTCCAGCAGTTTCCAAGGATCCACTCTCTTAATCATAGACTAATATAGACCGGAAACTCTTGTTCTTCTTCTCACGTATTGATTGTCAAAATTTTTTAGATACAAAGGTACCGTATGTTAAAAAATCAATTTACGCGGAATTGCGCCTGATTTGTGGGGATTTTCTGGGTAAATGTGATTTTTTCAGGGAAATATGATGAAATTGGTTAAATTAATAAAAAACGAAAATTGTTTACATAAAAGAGAAATATTTGGTTGTTTTTAATTTTTTTACCTTTTATGTGTATGTATACGGTTTTGCGATACTTTTACGCTTTATGCCTGAAACAATTCAGTGTGATAATGCTATACGCCATTTAAAAATTTTCTTATTAGCTGCAGTTCTCGAAAAATTTTCGGTTTGTGTAAAACATTACGGTTCATAGTTTTGACATTTTCAATTATCATTTAAATGGAAAATTGAAAGTAATACATTACCCCCATGTCTGCTCAATTATATCAAATGTTGGTTTTCATCTCCAATAAGACTTTCAAAATTAGTATTATTATTTATTTAAAATAAATTTGTTTCGAAACTTAATAGATACCTATAAAAATTATCATAAGCTCACCCACTCTACTTTTGTAATACTCGAAGCTGTTAAAAAGAAAAAGTTTAAAACTTATATGGGAAAAACCCGGAAAACCCTTATATTGGTTTTTGCTAAACATTTTCTCTCTTATTCCTGTTTTTGCAAAAATAAAAACAGTGGCAATCATTACTCTAAAAAGGTGAGTACACCGCGCCCCGAGGTGAATACACGGCGCCCCACAGCTGTTTTGGTGAATACACGGCGCCCCACAGCTGTTTTTGACATTTCTCATTTGATTTTTGCAATTAAAATTCTTTGTAGAGTACATTTATTTATTTTCGTAAAGAGAAATCGTCATTTTACTTCTTAATTTTGCAGTAAAAATTATTAAAAATAACGTACGAAGCTGAGCAAAACCACTCCTTAATTTTGCAGTGAAAATAATTAAAAATAATGTACGAAGCTGAGCAAAACCAAAATAGTGCAATTGAATTGAACGAAATTCTGTTTGCGAAATGGAGATTGAAATGGATTTTGGCTGTTGTCTGGCAGATAAGGTACATGGCTTCCAAGTCCCTTACACTTCCTATGATATTGATAAGGGTGGCAATGCAACGCTATGGCACCAGAAATTATAAATAAACAACCTGGTCCATTTGCAGTCTTAAATTATGGGCGCTATAGTATATGAAATTTTTGGCCTTAGGAATTTCTTTTATTCCTCAAGCGGTGGTTTGGTTGCAGCAAAGGGAGAGCAGAAATATTCATTGCGCAATGTTAATTACAAAGAAGATGATTTGCATGTGATGGTGCAACAATTAATTTATAATATTTTAAATCCGAATCCGTCAAAACGTGTCAGCCCAAACATAGCGGCGAATGTTATGCAGCTATACTTATGGACACCATCGCATTGGTTGAAATTGATTAGTCTATGGTAAACAAGAATTGCAAAAGCGAGTTCCAGCGACCAAAGATAAGGTGCTGCCGACGACTCAGGTGCTGCTGCTCCAGTAAATTGCTTCACGAGATACGATCCGAATTACTATCGCTCGAGTAACAACAACGATAGCAAAACATCTAAAGCGTTTTACATTGCATATCTGTTGTTTGTGCGATTATATCAGTTGTATAATTAATTAAATAGAATTTGGCAACATGTCGCAAATCCCTAAATCAACTGGTTCTCTATTGAGCCGATTGGCTAAATCAATAAAGGTAATAAAACAAAAATCTAATTGAGTTTCTGTAACATTTTTAAATTTATTTCACGTCAAAAGGAAAGTTGTCTTGGCTCACTATGTGTGGCTAATTCATCCATTTGTCCTTTTTCAAAGTAGGGAATCGCAATATCTACATGGAAAATAGAATAATTATGTGCTCAGAAAATTCATAAACACATCAAGGTATTTACTTGTCCAGCGCCGGCACATAACGTTTGTGACAACGAACGTTTGGTAGCGAAATACATGTTGTAGTTATACACAAAAACATAGCTATCGTATCGAAATAGTCTTGTATGCTGTCAAGATTTTTCTAAATAAAAATTAATATTAGTTAATGCAACTGCGTATAGTAAAACAAACAAACTTGCAAAATAAACCAAATCCAAATAATTTTCCGAAAAATATATAAATTATACAGCTCGAAAGCAGCCAGATTTTGATTTTTTTTTTAAATAAACAATTCGTTTGATTTTCATTTTATATCTTTAGAAATTGAAACAAAATGTTAGTGCTAACGTTTTCTTGAACATTTTATTGTGATTTTCTTTAAAAAACATACGATTTTTTTCATTTAAATCCTTTGAAAACTTATAAATTCCCTAATTTATGGAAAAATATTCACTAAGTGGCACACTCGCAAGAGCGAACTCACCGCACAAGGGTGAACTTCAATTTTCACTCACACTACCAAAAAGTACTTTTCCCGCCGAAAAGACTTTCCGGTCTAGATTAGTCTATGCTCTTAATCACGTCGTTCAAATCAAGCTCCAATTTTTTTTTTTTTCATGCAACTCATCGCGAATTATTCTTTCACTCAATTTTATTTCTGAGGAGATGTATTCCTTTTGTTCCGCAAACCGCTGTTCCAGTAGTTGATTCTGTTTGAAGAAACGCTCATCCAGACGGTGTTACGCCTGGCATTTGTTAGGAGTACGCTCACGGATTCAGCGTCTAGCGTTCAAAATCACCCTGGCCAGGGTCGCGGTCCTCCCATACCAATATAAGCGCGAACATAGAAAAATTTAAAATTTATCAAAAAAAAACTTTCTCTAACGGGGAGCAGAAAAACCCCAGGTCCCTTCCTCAAACTTTTACGGTGGCATCACGGTAAACCAACTCATGGCACCTCCCCTAAATCTAGTGCCTAGCACATCGTCATAATTTTCAAATTAAGTAGAATTAATTTTCGTTTTACTATAACTTTTTTTTGTTTTATTAAATTATTCATTATATTTGATATAAATTTTGTTTTCTTTGTATTATAACTATAGCAATTAATATAAAGCAAATTAATAGCACTTAAAAATACTTAGCTGGATATTGTCGATGACGACTGGCTGCTGTCGTTGATGACGGAGCTGACGTTGTTGTTGTCGTTGTTGTTGGTGTTAGTTGCTGTTCTTATTTATTATACATGTTTAATTTGAAGTCTTTTTGTTGAAATTTTGTGATTTTATGTCTCTATGTAGGTTTTGCTTTATTGGTTATTTAAAATTATATGTACTAATTTTTTTAGGCACTATTCCACTTAAATTAGAAATTTGCTTGGTTTATTAGTTTGTTAGTCTAAAAAGTTTAGGGTTTTTTGTTTGCATATCTTTTAAAGTACTATTAGCAATATTGTTTGCTCAATTTTTAAGATCTCTTTTGTAAGAGTAAATCAATTGAGGTTTTTGTTTTTATTTTTTTCATTTCTGGGGAAATTTTCACTTTTTTCCACTGTTCACAGATGCGCTGACGTCGACGTCATGCAATCACTTGGCAGCCGCTGCTTTGTAGCGCTGCGACACAATTCGTATTAAGCACATTTTGAAAGTCAGGTTTTTATTATAATTTTTTTAATTTTCAATATATTTCTTTTTTCGCCATCGTCGTCGCTATGATTTTATTTGCTTTTAATCCGATTGTCACACTTTCGTTTGAAAACGCTTTTTACAACTTTAAGCCTCACACGCACTTTTCGCAGAGCACTCAAACAATATTCGCTTGTTTTATTGTTGGTTTTAATACAATTTTTATGATAATTTTCAACTTTTTAGTGCTTAAATTTTTCTTATTAAAAATTTGCTTTTCAAACGACACCATGCGTTTTTCCTTCGCCGATGGACAACGAACAACCGACTTGAAAAAAAACCACCTGCAAGATTTTTCGCAACTTGCGACCGTACGCACTAAAAATTTTCCGCAACTTTTGCGACCTTACGCGTTTAAATTCTTCGGCAACTGACGCCTGTACAAAAATCCACACAGCAACTGTTGCTTATTTGTCGCCTGATGCCACTTGCTAGCCGTCCGCTACCAACACTACACACATGTACATACGTACATAAAAAAACCAAACGGCATCCTTGGCCCATTGGTGTCTACTATTCCCTTTTAACCTGTTTGACATTTCCGTTTGTTTGACAGGTGTGATACATATAATATTTTAAAAAAAATTCTTAATAGAATTCATTTAAGGATACAGGGTGCTTACAATTGTTTTTCTTTGCGTTAATTTTAGTAGGAATACTTGGAAATAACGGGCAATGGATATTGAAAACAAAATCAAAATTTCTTAGAAAATTTTTCCTTTCAACAGGAGATTAAAGTGTTAATAGAGACGCCGTAATGTGCGTTTCTATAGGACAAAAGTCAGAAAGAGGTGTCAAACTGCAATTGGGCGATTTTATCGGCTGATTTTTAAACGTTTTCATATCTCAATTGAAGTTTCTACTATAGCCGACAGGTGGCTGAAATTAAAATTTGACATTTGCACTTCAATTGAGGTATGTTGCCGTATCTTTTAATAAATTGCAATCGCGTTGACAACTTCTTAACGTGCTTCTAACGTTTTCAAAAAGGAAATCCGTAACAACGGTTTGGATTTTATCTGCTTTGATGCCAAAACTGCAGCTGAGACTTTCCCAAGTGGTTGTTTCATTGCAGCATTTTGATGGGTCTTTATAACTCCAGGCTCTGCAGGTGATTGCTTTGTAGCGGGAGGAGGTGGTGGAGGTTGCTGGTGCATCATTTGACGACGACTTTTATTGCATGCTTCGCAATGATAATCAAAGTTGAAATACCGTCAAAAACTCTTGAAAAATAACAGTAGTTTTGAATATAATCGAATATATAGTAAATGTGCGTTGCCGTATACTTCATTTTGAGCGCGAGTGTATTTCTGTTACACACGTACCTAACGTACCTTATTTTCTTACAATTAAACTAATTCAATTCTACAATGTTTAAATAAGTACATGAAATTTAAGCTATACATTAACCTAAATAGTAAATTCGGAAATAATTCACATTTCATCTATTCGTCTAAAACTTTCCACAAGACTAAAATTTTTTTTGTACAATTATCTGAATTTTGAGTAAAATTCTATCTAAATTTAATTTCAAGAAGGTACATACATACTGTGAGTGTCAAAAGTAAGTAAACACATATTTTTCATGTATTACTTAGCTTGTTAAAACTACATTTTTTATTTATGGATAAAATGAATGATACAGAATCAAGCATTCATTAAATGATATTTTATTTTGTTATAAACATAATGAAAAAATAACTCACAATTGTAAAAAAATTCATGAAAACCAACAAAGTATCAATTTTTACGCGTCAAAAAAAAAGTAAACACTTCCAACACTTTCCTTTGAATACGTTTTAAACTTCGGGGAAGTCTCACCAACTTGTTCATAGAACCTTGTAGTTTATTGAGGTGAATCTGAAGAGTGATTTTGAGTATACTTTTTTGTTATTTTTTTTTTTGATTTTTGGAAAAAATCAATTAAAATATAAAATTTTATCATGGGCTAGGAAACACCTACAGAAACTCAAAAAATAATACTCGATTTGAAAGAAAAAGGAAAGTGATTGCGTGAAATTGTTAAAATTGTTGGAAGAAGTCATTGCACGGTAAAGCATAGATAAATACATAAACCACCACCAAATTGATGATTTTCTGCGAACTGGAGGGTCGAAACGACTAAGCCAGATCGAAATAAGAGTAGTAATCAGAAAAGTGAAAGCGGAGCCAGCCTTCAGTGCAGTCAATATGGCTGAAGATATTACCCAAACATCAGGAAAACCCGTAAGCGCAAGTACTGTCAGGAAGGTTCTTCACAAGAATGGTCTACATGAAAGAGTACCACGCATGAAACCATATTTTTCCAAAAAAAAAAACAGCAAAAACGTGAAAAATTTGCCAAAAAATATAAAAATGAACATTCTCAGTTTTGGAAAAATATTTTGTTCAGTGATGAAAGCAAATTCGAATTGATTGGCACCAAGAAACCTCCAAAAATATAGCGAGCGAGGAATAAAGAGTTCAGTGAAAAATGTGATACGAATACGATTAAACATGATGAAGGCTTGGTTATGGTCTGGGGCTGCATAGCGGTAGCAGGTGTTGGAAATCTTGTTTTCATCGAGTCAACAATGAATAAGATGGATTATCTGAACATTTTGAACAAAAAAAAGGGAAGTGTTCAGAAACTGAGCTTATCGCCAAACTAGATCTTCCAATAAGACAATGATCCAAAGCATGCCTCGAAGTTAGTCAAAGAATGGTTGCTATACCAGACACCTAACACATTGGATTACCCGCCACAGTCGCCCTACCTTCATCCAATAGAGCATTTGTGGGCTCATCTTCATGGAAAAATAAGACAAAGAACTATTTCAAACAAAAATGACTTAAAAATGGAGATAACAGAAGAAAGGAATAAAATATCGCCGGATGTCACCAAAAATATTTTTGGATCTATGCCTAGACGGTGAAATGCAGTGCTTAAAGCCAAAGGAAAGAAAACTAAATACTAATTGAAATGGTTTTTTAATTGTTTTAATTTTAAAGATGAAGAGATATTTTCTGTTTACTTTTTTTTGACTGATTTTTGACGCGTAAATTGTACATCATTACACTGTGCGGCAAATGGTAGGGGTCAGTGATCGGCGGGGGTTCTGACTACCGGGAAAAGTTAAACCGTTAAAAAATAATTGTACGTGTCCCGGCGTTTCGCTGGGTCACGTCTAGGAATCGAGATATATCGATTTGAAGTTTGCAAGTATCATATAGGGGAATTTTGTTTGACATAACTCGAGAACGACTAGTCCGATTTTGCTGCAACAAACTTAGAAAAATTAAGAATTACAATTACTTCAATCTATTGACAAACTATTTCTATCCATGTTATGGATCAACAGTTTTGCAGCAATAAATAAATTTATGAAGAAAAAAAAATTATTTTTTGCCTAAAAAATTAAAATTTTTTATTTTTAAAAATCATGAAAAATCTAAAAACGGAAAAAGTGTTATTTTTTTCTTCATAAATTTATTTACAACTGCAAAACTGTTGATTATGTAGAGAAACAGTATATCAATAGATTAAAGCAATTCCAATTTTAAATTTTTCTAAGTTTATTGCAGCAAAATCGGACTAGTCGTTTTCGGGTTGTCAAAAATAATTCCCTTATATGATACTTACAAACTTTAAATCAATATATCTCGATTCCTAGACGTGACCCAGCGAAACGCCGCACAGTGGCGCCTTTTGCGATTTCGCGTTGCTAAAATCATAACTTTTAAACGGGAAAAGATATTTGAGTAAAGTTTTTTGTTTTTGTTTGCTATGACATATATAAGATTCAGGTTTGAGGCTTAGCCATAAATACTTTTAAAAAGAGGTGAAAGTCCAAATTTCGAAATTTTTGGTTTTTATTGGTATGAATTCAAAAAAAAATTTTTTTTTATAAATTTTAGTGCGCTTTATTCAAATAATGAACTTTTAATAATTTAAAAATTTTTTAAATACTATTTAAAAAAAAAAAATTTTTAATTTTTACTGCTTTTACTGCTCAAAATTCGCTTAGCGGTAGAAGTCTTGGAGTCTAACTTCAGCTGATGTTTCTGCCACCGTACAGTACCAGGAACCGCTTCCTTTTTGGCTTCTGACACAACTTTGTAGCTGGAAAAAACATCTACGTTGTGGCTTCTTAATGAATTTCTCAAGTTGTTATATTTTTCCTTTGAAAGCCCCAAATCTAGGAAAAGCACTAAAGCACTGGAACCGTCATATTTTATGGGATCACATTGTGGAGTAGGAATACTTTTTTTGATTCGATCGACTCTTGTTGGGCTTGCCAATAAAACTGTTTTCGTTATTTCTGCATTTCATGATCTTTGTTGTACTTCATACTGAGCGCATCTGCTAAGTTCTCTTTTGAAATGTTTCCAGTGGCGACTGCAATTTTTCTCTTTTTCGTAAATTCCCCACAGTTTTCAATTTGTTTTGCTGGCCTTCCTCTGGAGGCCTGTGATGTGCTAGAAATATCATCAAGTGATAGCTCAAAGTCCTTTTTAAGAAAGTCTGCATACTTTATATAAAAATTCGCTTTGGTTCTATTACATGACACCCAATATCTCTCTGTGTTGCAGTAAAAGTTTTTTAACTTTTGAGTATGCTCATCCTTAATATGTTTCGGGTATTTGTTTTTACCGCAACCACAAATGAATCTCAATTTTCGCTGTTTGCAAATATTTCAAACAAATTTGCATTTGAAAACTTGCGTAGCTCACACCTTAAATAGTCAGAAAAGACTGAGTTATTGAGGAATAACGGTTATTTATTTAATTTCTTTGAATATTTACAGTATTGTCTTAAATTACATTACATAACATTTTATTTTTTCTTAACATACATTCGTATTTATCTAAGAGTTTATTAATTAATATTTCTTATTTTGTAAAAATAACAAAGGTTTTATTTTACTACATAGTATTAATTATAAGATACAAAGTTTACATTAAAATTTATTTTTCCAAAAAGTTTAAAAAAGGAAATTTCATTAATATATTTTTACTTAAAACTAGACAATAACTTATAACTACCTATAACTATATGACAACAGGTAAAGAACTCTTATTTTAACTTGTCACATGATACGTGAATCATTAATATTATAGAAATTGCCCAGTGCTGTACACTGTATTTCTAACGTCAAGTGTTTTGTACCTTCTGTGGTAAAACAAGAGTTTTTTACCTGCGTGCAGATTATTATTATTATTTAATACACTAAATATATGGGTGACATATAATTTTCTAAAATTTGGTATACTATATCTCTTTCCTTATTTAGGTAGTTATCTAGTAGATCGTTACTAACGAAAGGTAATTTTCCTAAGAATTTCAATGCTAATCCTACGAGAAAGGAATCTATTCTTTTTGTCCTACCAAGGTCGTAAATTATTTTATTGGGAGTACTTTTAAAAGTGCCATCCGAGCATCGCTTAGCTGGAATACCTAAGCAAACCCTGAGGATGTATCTTTCAAATGTTCTAAGTCTTTCCATTTGGGCTGACGAGATATCAAACTATATGGGGAACGCATAACCTATAATGGGCCTAATAATTTGCTTGTAGCAATTTAATCTTATCTCATGTTTAAGGTGTTTTGCCCTTCGAAACAAGTTCGAGTAGCAGAAAAATATTTTTTGGCTTTGGATAGGGTGTAATCAATATGAGACTTAAAAGTGAATTTTCTATCAAAAATGACTCCTAAATACTTAATTTTTTCACTGTGTCTAATACATTCTCCGTTTATTTTGATATCGGGGATGTATTGCCTAGCATCGGGATATAGGTGTTTTTTAAGGCCTTTGATAATTGTGCTCTCAAACTTATCTATGTTCAACCTTAGTTTCCATTTTATAAAGTTTCTAAGTGGTCACTTATGTTAATATTAGCCGTTGAGGCCCGAGTTATTGAGGCTTAAAATCTGACTTTTATACAAATACAGGTACAAGATATTGTGTTACAAACCTCATACATAATGCTTGTTCAGCGAAAAAATTGAACTACCTAATGAGCTAAATTCCTTGTATGATATCTACCGTAATAAAACAGGTGTCTATAAAGTTGGCCTGCACTAGAGTTCACTGTTATCAGAAGTGCATCTACCTGTATTCTATACAAAAAATACAGCTTTATTCTATTTGACATTACTAGATATTTTTAAATTGCATTAAAAAATTAGATATAAATATCTGAGGCAAGTATTACTATTTCGCTATACAAAAGCAAATTTTCTTAAAAAAAGTGAAATGATTTGGAAAAAGTGACAAATCAAGCGTTTTGGAGGTGGGGGGGCAAAGCCCATATTATATGGACAGAAGTTTTCTAGGTACTCTTTACATATGCATCTATTTGCGTCAAATAGTTTTGGAAATAGGAAGAATAAACTAAGAAAGGGGCGTGGTAACGTCCATATTTACAATTTTTAATTTATTTTGAGTGATGTCTATATTCGCTGCAAACATTCTATCAAATTCAGATTAATAATTTCCAAGTCAAAATATCATAGACTGAAAATCGTCATCACACAACATTACTTCATTCACCAATACTTGATTGACATTGATTTGTGAATTATAGGCCAGGGTAAATTTGAAAAACTATTCTAAAAACGACCTTTTTTAAAAAATTCATGAAAATTACTAACTAAAATTTTTTTTCTACATCTTGTGGAAATTATTTATTTTAATATACCATAAATTCAGAGAGCATACTTCAAATTCCAACGTTTTTTCAAACTTTTGAAATTTTCCATTTTTAATATTGCGAAAAATGTAAAAAAAATGATATTTTAATGAAAGATAAAAAGTTCTCCAACTTTGAGCACCCATAAAAACCAAAATACTAGTCATAAATCAAAAAAGTTTTCGGCTTTAGAACCTTTGGTCAATTATCTGTCAAATAAAAAAAAAGTTTCGAAAATCAGAAATCGGAAATTTGATTTTAGCAATCACTTTTTGAAAAAGGAGCCACTGTGCGCCGGGACACGTATAACTTTTTTTCGACCGATATAGCTTTTCCCGGTAGTCAGAACTCCCGCCGATTTTGGCTGTCGCACAGTGTTATTTAATAGGTATTATTTTCTTCGTTTTTGAGAAACTTGAATGTCACTGTCATCACTCAGAATTTCAACTTAATTTTCAAGCTCATGTATTGTTAAATCGCGTTAATTCAAATCAATTCGCGTAAAAAAAGAACGCAACACTTTTTTTGAATCGCGTTAAATCAAATTCGCGTAAAAAAAATTCGCGTAAAAACAGAATTAGGTGTACTATACTTACATACATATATGTTATATGAATATACTAAGAAATAATTGAAATGTTAGCTTTAAGTATGTAGAGCTTTACGTTGCAAAAACAGTTTGGCATGTAAAACAACAAGAACTGTATTTCAAGAACTGTATTACAAGAATCGCAATAAATAAAAAAGAATTATCAAAATTTAAACTCGCGCGCACTTTCAATGTTCAAAAACTCGAAAAACCCATTTTTATCCCATTTTTAATTCTTGATATTCTGAAAGCTAATAAATTAAGCTTTCATGTAAGCCTAATTAAAAAAATATTAAAATTTGTGTTTTTTCAAGAGACAAAAACATTTTTAAATTGCAAAATTTTTCTAAAAAAAAAATTTTTAAGCAACAAAATATTTTTTTTAATAAAGTTCATGAAAAAGTCTATGAGAATCATTCATTACAATTTCTAATTTACAAATGAAATCCAAGTACTGAATTTTAAAAAAAAAGACGTCCGTATAAAAAATTACGAAAATTACCAATTTTACACCTCTGTATTTTAAAAACTAAAAATGTTGGAGCAAAATCCTACCGGAATTTAATCGATCGCTACTAGAGCTACAAATAGCCAAAATTTGAACAAGATCGGAGCACAAATAAATTTAATCTGGTACGCTTGGCAAATTTTACCCGCCTTGAATTCGGCTTTACATTTTTTGCAAAAACGTTTTTTTCCGATTTTTAATAAATAAAACATATCCGATCAATAGAACTGTTCAGTAAGAACTTTCAGCGACATAACACCAGATTGTAGTACCATGCTAGAACTAGCAAAGCGAAAGGTACCTTAGTTCAGCTCCGTAATGTCTGGTAGTCTTTGTTCCTGTTAACGACAAGGAAGCTCATAATATTTGGGCTAAACGTGAAGCCAGTTCTGTTGTACGGTTGTGAAACCTGGTTAACCAACAGCACTCTGCTACACAGTTTACAAGTTGTCTTCCCGGATTTTAAGAACTTAGGAGTTCTGGACCATCTCCAATGTCGAGTTTCTCACCAGATGCTGACAAGATCCGATTTCCATTCGAATAAAACAGCAAAAATGAAAATGAATTAAATAACACGCACGCAAATCACCAGCTGAAGTTAGGTCTCTGCCAAGGCTTCAAAGTATACTGCAACTATCCCTTAACGATCATTGGGACATGTTACGCGCGGCTAAATTATTACCAGGACTATCTAGCGGTGAATTTCCGGCTAGGGTCGCGGTTTCCCTAGGCCGCCTCATTGCGCACGCATAGAAAAAAAAATCAAATTTAATTTTGATTAACAAAAAAAATCGCTAACGGGGAGCAGAAAAACCCCAGGTCCCTTCCTTAAACTTTTACGACTATAGCATCACGGTCAACCCACCTATGACATCTCACCCAAGTTACTTACCTAGCAAATATCCATCTTTTGTTAACTAAAATAATAAGAAACAATTCTTAGTTTTTGTTAACTTTGACATTTAAAGTCAATTTCAATACCAAATTCAAAATTTTGATTTTTCTTTTGTTGCAAATTTTACTGGAATATTTCATATAAACGAACATATATATTTTTATTAACCGTATATACGGTTACTTAAGAAGTTATCTACAACTAAAACTAGTTACTTAGGTGTTCACTATTAATTCTAGAGGTTAAAAAAAAAAATTAAGACGTTTAGTTTTCACTTTAATAGTATAATTTAAAGCACTTCTTTTCTTAAATTAAAATGTGCATACGGCAAAAAATTTATAAATTTTCTTATGTATTTTATACAAATATATATAAAAGAAAAAAAAACCCATGAAATTAATTTTTTTTTTGTTTAAAATTATACGCACATTGAAAGTTAATTTAAACGTAAAATTAAATACAACTTGAAAGTTAATTTTTCACATATTTAACACCTGTAACTTTGTTTTTTTTTAAATACCAAAATAAAAAGCCTAAATTTTATTAAATTTCGATAAGCTAATATATATACATTAAACTTAGCTTTACTTCAGGGTACCCTGCCGCATCTTAGTGGATTCTGGTTGCTGTTTTTCTGTGTTGAATGTTGTTATTTATTGAAGCTTTTATTGTTGTTGTTTCATCGTCTTAATTTTAGTGTAGATTTAAATTATTTTATAATTTCCTTTTTTATTTGGCGTAAATGTGATTGCGCTTCATTGTGGAGCAACCTTTAGTCCTCATAGACTTATTCTTTTTTATTTGTTTTATAAATTATTTAATAAGTACAATAACTCACTTTATTTAAACGCGAGTAGTTTTTAATTTTACTTAGTAACGTTAAAATTGCAGGTTTTATAGTGCTCTGTTTACCCGTCGGCTTTTTATTCTTTAATTTGTCAAACGCCCACACCATTCATTCGTGGATTGGATAATTTTTTTGTTTAAAATTAAATTTCCAAAAATTATTAATTTTTTTCTTAATTACGTTGTTTCCACTTTATTCGTATTGAATTTAGTTGAGTTGCCAAGAAAAAATTTTATTTTGTTATTAGGTTTGAACCTTGAGGTAAAAGAATGAACTTTCTGTAGCTTTTAATTGTTTTTACTTGCACTTTGCTCGTTAATTAAGCTATATGGAGAAAAAAGCAGAAATGCGTCTTTAATTATTGTATACGGAAAAATTGATTCACTCCACATTTAAAATCCTTTTAGTTAGTTAATTTGCGAATTTCGTTCTCGCGTACTAATCACAATTTCATTTTTTTATTATTCCAACGTCAACTGAAGTTCGATTGGCTTAAGTTTACTTTAGCTGACATTGTCCAATTTTATTTATTTTTTTAAAAGTAAAAGAGGGTTAAAAATAAATAAGAAATATGAAAAAAAAAGTCGCTCGTATCTAGTTTCGGAGATATTGCCATCGGAAGTTCGGGATATAGCTTTTGTAAAAACAATCATAACTTGGGAACCCCTGTACTGATATCAAAAATATGGGCGCCATAAGAAAGATAATTTAATGGTCTTCATTAATGGTCTGTAAAGTATTGAAATTCAACCTATATTTTTGGAGATATGACGATTTTTCTGAAATTTTGATCATCTTTTTTTTAAATATCCACTTTTTTTTAAATTATGTTAACGACCTATAGTTTTTTTAGTATGTTGTTGTTACTGAGTTTTTATTGATTTTGTCCATAAATACATACTTTTCATAAGAGTTCATTGAATATAATTTTTTGTTTTCCGGTAAAAAAATGGGTAAATAATTAAAAATTTAGAACAAACTATATAGCATTGTAAAGGGAATAAACTAAGCTTTCTTATCATACTAAAAAAATTATAGGTCGTGAACACATTTTTTAAAAAAAAAAAATTTTTTTAAAAAAAAATTGGTCAAAATTTCAGAAAAATCGTCATATCTCCAAAATTAAGGGTTGAATTTCAAAACTTTACTCAACATTATTGAAGCCCAACAAATTATCTTTCTTATGACACCCATATTTATTGAGACAGAGTTCCCAACTTATTATAGTTTTTACGAAACCTATATCCGGAACTTCCGATGGCTATGTCTCCGAATTTAGATCCGAGCGACACTTTTTTTTTCATACTTTTTATTTATTTTTAACCCTCTTTTACCCCTAAAAAAAAAAAGAATTGGACAATGTCTGCTAAAGTAAACCTGTTCCGCTCGATTTTTATTTTTTATCCATTTTTAGTTTCTTTTTGTATAAAACTATTTAAAAAAAGTCTTTTAGTTTCTTCGATAGTTTTACTTTTTTTTCCTGTTCACCCGCACAACTAATCCGACGACAACTGTCCGCTTTTAAAAATTTTCAGCAACTGACTTTTCTCTAGTCGCTGATGCCGCTTGTCCGTCCGTCCGGTAACCCGCTATACATACGTATATACATAACAAAAAAAAACATAAACGGCATCCTCGGCCCATTAGTGCCTACTTTTGATTCCTGACCTGTCTGCATATTTAACTTTGACAGGTTTATATCTAATTTTGTTTTACAAGTTTTTTCTTACGTTAAGAAGTTGTCAACGCGATTGTAATTCGTTAAAAGATACGGCAACATACCTCAATTGAAGTGCAAATGTCAAATTTTAATTTCAGCCACCTGTCGGCTACATTGGAACCTTTAATTGAGATATGAAAATGTTTTAGAATCAGCCGATAAAATCGCCCAATTGCTGTTTGACACCTCTTTTGACTTTTGCCCAATAGAAACGCACATTGCGGCGTCTCTATTAACACCTTGATCTCCTGTTGAAGGAAAAAAGTTTCAAAAGAGTTTTGACTTTAATTTTCTTACAGTATTAGTATTATTCCCACTAAAATTAACGTAAAGATAAACAAATGTTACCACCCTGTATCCATAAGTATATTTTAACAAAAAAAAAACTATATGTACCACGCCTGTCAAATAAAAGAAATGTCAGAGAGGTCAAAAAGGCTAATGTTGGCACTAATGGGCCAAGGCTGCCGTTCATTTTTGTAGGTATGTATAGGTGTATATGTAGGATGGCAACAGACGGACGGTTGACAAGCGACCTCACGCGATGCGAACAAAGAAGCGAGTTGCTGTGTGGCTTTGGCGTACAGGCGTCAGTTGGCAAAACATTTTATCGCGTGCGGTCGCAAGTTGCGGAAAAATCTTGCATGCGGTCGGGAGTCAGAAAGAAAAATCGTTAGAGTGACGGCGATGCGGTTTTTTTTCTGGTCGGTTCGCGGAGACTTTAAACAAGAAACTTTTGTTTAAAAAATTAATAAATTCGAGCGAAAAATTTTGTTAAAAACTGACTGTTTAAAAAGTGAAAAAACGTGCTAGAAAATTACAAATATTTTAACTTGAACTTATTGAAAAATACGACACCTGTAAATTGATTTTGGAATAAAATTTTCTAATTGTGCAATGCAGCTGTTGGCATAATTTTACTAAAAATTTCAGTGCATTTTAACTTTGCAAGAAAGAAAATCGCGCGTAGTTGCAACTCCTTCTCGAGAAACAAAAATTGGAAAAAAAATTTGACAAAAACACTTCCGCAGTTTGTTAATTTCGACTCGGAAAAATGACGCCGCAGAAAGAACGTTTTAACATAAGATCAAAATGGAGCATGAACAGCAAAAACTGTAATATCAGCATAATGAAAAGTATGCTTTCAATTATTTATTGTAAAAATATCATAAACAATTAATTGAAAACATGAGTTATAATCTTTAACCGCATAAAACATGTTTAAAAATAAAATTTTCAAAATTTAAATTAAAAACTTGAAGAAAAGGATTTTGGAAAAACTTATGAGTGTTTATTTGGCAAAAAAAGTCAAAGTGCATACAAAAAAAGAGACAACACTCAGTTTAGCCTAATTTTTATGTTTGATCTCTAAATTAAACAAGCAACAGTGAGGAAAAAAGTTTTATTTTGAAAAAAGGAGAAAATTCCAACCAAAATTAACATTAATACACAGCAGAACAACAAACCAATTAAACTGAAATGCGGTGTTAACATTTTGTGAAATAAAACAAAACATAAAGGCGCATATTCATAGTCATATTTGGTTTCAGCTTAAGCTTGGCGATGGCGGATACCTGGCTTCTCCAATTATGTTAATACCTCTATGAAATCCTTTAACAGATAAGGTACAAAGGTGCCAATTGCTGTTTCAATTTGCAAACGATTAATATTGCGATTAATATTGCTCCAGGCTTCCTTCTTCTGATCAAAAATGCTCATGTCGTTTTGCGTACTGTCTAGTACCGCCACATTATTTGAAATGAACTCCCAAAATTTTTTTTCGAACTGAGTCCAATTGCTCCTCGTTCCCTCTAAAAAATAAAACCATTGATATCTATACTACTATATAAAGAGTTGAAGTTTGTTTTTTTGTATGTAGAGGGGACTACTAAGCCGATTCTACAATTTTTTACTATTAGAAAGCTACACTATCCCTGAGTAATATAGGTTGTATTTTATTTTGATAAGAACGAAGGGCGTGGCACATTCCATGAAATAAAAACATTTAATATGCCATATCTTGGCTTCTTTGATAGTAAAAGTTTTTAAATTTAGTGTTAAGATATATATTGTCTATATTAAGGATCTTACAAAATATGGACGGGATTCGACAACGTAGCGTGGCACCTTCAATACAACAAAAATACTTGAAATGCTATATCTGGGCATTTATAACAGTTAATTATTGTTTTTGCAAAACTACTCGCAAAATGTAAACGGGATTGAAAATTGGGGCGTGGCACATCCCGTACAACAAAAACACTTAAATTACTATTCTTGGTTCTTATACCAAGTTGTGAAATTGGGAGCAAGGACTGCGTAAAATGTAAGCGAGGTTGTAAAACAGTGAGGGAGCGGGCAAAGCCGCTGGAGCAGCTAGTTACGTAAAAAAGTCTGCATTTGCTTAATTTTACCTTTGCGTTTGCTTCTATCGCACAAAAAAACAAATGTTAGTAAAAAGTTTTGACTGCAATTTAAAAAAAAATTCAAATAAAAATATGTTTAGCTGTTAGTTGTCAATCAAAAAAATTAAATAAAAAAAATTTTATTTGTTAAAAAATAATTTTTTTGGACTAATTTTAAATCATTCCTCTTTTTTATATATGAACTGATTTGAAACTTTTTTTCACTAATATTATAGCTTAATAAATTTCTTATCAACTGATATCTATATTGTTTAAATAGAAACATAAAATTGCTAAGCTTAATCAAAATAAAAAGTTTGTAGCGAATTAAAATTTATTTTGAAAATCGAAAAATCGTAATAATTTAATTTTCGTTTTTGACACTTTTTTATCTTCTTGAGAACAATTGCGCTCTTCTCGCTCAAATTATTCAACTTAGCTTATGCCAGTTAGTCAATACTAAAAAATCGACTATGAATAGAAAACAATTTTTAGTCATAACCAAATTTGGTTAGAATTTAGTTGGTTTCAGCTTAGAAAAACGCCTATGAATATGCGCCTAAATCTTTAACGAATGAATCACAACTAATTGCAACTCTACAGCAAAAAAGAAAAAGGGAAATGAAGTTAGTTTTATGTAGAAAATTCTTTACTTTTAATAATGCAAAGTGAAAAGCACAACAAATCAAAATTTTTGAACACATATGTACATCTTAAAGCTTTTGTTGTGAACAAAATCTTTTTCCTTTTGTTTATTAAGTTTAATTTTAATAATTAAATAAATGAATGGAGATTAATATAAAGTTATTTTTATATGTATAACAATTAACATTTAGATAAATAAATACAAAAAAAAAGTTATTTAAGACTAAATAATAAAAACCAATAATCATAACATTTCAACAAAACAACATAATGAACGCATACCACCAACATCAAAGCAACAATTTCAACAACAATAGTAGCAGCAACACCAACATCTACAGCACTGACAGGAGCAGTAGTCAGCAGTATTACCAACCAGAGCTGTCGACAACCACAGCCACCAACTAAGTCGTTAATTATTCGATTTTTTTTTTATTTCTACCTTTATATATATATTTACGTATATTTTTATTCTACTTCTCGTTAGTACTTGAATTTATTTTCTTTTTGTAGTGAATTCACTTAGGCTAAATTTGTATAATGTAAAACAAGATCTGTTCAAAAGAAAATTAAAGAAAAGATAATGGTAAAACTAAAAATAATTCTTCTTAATTTGAAAATTATGACGATGTGCTAGGCAGTAGATTTAGGGGAGGTGCCATGAGTTGGTTCAAAATGTCTTTAAAAAAAATTCAAACAAAAGGAGTTTAAGGTGTTAATGTGGGCACCTGAGTGCGCATGTCTATTGGACAAATTGTCAGAAAAAAATGTCAAAATGTGATTGGCACTCTCATCGGCTGATTTTACTCAGTTTCATAGCGCAAAGTGCAAGTTTTTTTTTTTTGTTAGCCGACAGATAGCTGAATAAAATTTAACAATGTAACCTCAGCTTTGGTATGTTGCCATATTTTTTTTTTTCAAATCGCAATCGCGTTGACAAGCTGTTTGTGCCTTTCTTAGGTTTTCAAAAGGAAATCAAAAGAAATAAGTAACAGACATTTGAAGCCAAAATTGAAACCGCACAGAAATTGGGTCAGGCAGATTTGTATGTCTTGAAAAACTTATTTGCAGGAAATTGTTTACCTGAATTCTGCTTATCACAGAGCATTAAGTAGACTTTTAAAAAACTTTGTGTGAATCAAAAATATTTTAATTTTAATATGCCATATTTCAGAAACAAAGCATCATATTAATGAGGTCAAAATTAGGCCTAGCTGCTTTTAAACCCGACATTAGTTAACAAATCAGAATTATTATCCTCTTGTTTGTTTTAAATATGTTTCAAGTGATTATAAAATTTTTTAATTTTACCTTATCCCGATTTTGTCCGGTAATTTTGTCTTGTATTTCAGTCTGGGCGAAAACTGTGAAGATATCGGCGATTCCCCCATTTGAAATCCATATTTTAGATCCATTTAAGATGTAGTGACTTCCATCGGGCGATTTTATAGCCCGACATCGAATCGAACTCGCATCAGAGCCAGAACTTGGTTCAGTTAATGCGAAAGCGGCATAAACTCCTTCAGTAGCAACTTTGGGGAGGTATTTTTGTTTTTGAGCAGCAGATCCGTATAGCAATATACCTTTAAAACCAATACTTTGATGAGCACCCATAGTTATTCCTAATCCTAAATCGTTAGCACCAACAATTTCACAAAGTCTCGCATATTGAGTGTTATTTAAACCAAGGCCACCAAATTCATCTGGTACTTGTAGGCCAAATGCGCCAAGCTGCCAAAGTTTTGTAAGAGTATCTTTATCAATCTTAGATTCCAAATCGTTTCGGGTTGCATCATTATCATCCTGAAAATATATAAATAAGATTTTAATGTTGTTTCTTTTTATGCTTTTATTTATTACTTATAGAACTGATTTTTGTGTGTATACTAGGGTGGTTCAGACATACATATATGGCAAAAATGAAAGTTGCTCCAAACTTCGCTCCTCGGGCTCCAAAAGTTTCGTATTGGTGTCAATAGAACCACGTAAAATTTGGCATATTTCAGAAAACATTTGATGGACCCACCACCGTTTTGAAAACTGGAAAATGGTCCTTAATCTATCAAAAATCATTAATGTCTCCCCGAAGCTTGTGACGGCACAAGTCCTATGATGGCATCTAATGTGCACTGGCATTGGAATGCGAAAAGCATACCAAAAATGTCAGTCTGAAATTTTTGGTCTTTTATGCGAAATGTGGCTACGTGCGTTTCGAACCTCGACAAATGGCGGAACAGCGCATCATTTCGAGCTTTTCCTTTGTTTGCGATAGTTTTGGCAAACAAAGAAATTTTACTTAACCTAACCGAAAGTTCGCGGAAGCGCCAGCGTTCCGCTACATGCTATAAAAAAAAAAAATAAATACACATACATACATTCATAAAAATTTTTTGGACAATAAGACAGTTCCAAAACCATAAGACAACGGGTATAGTGACAAAAAGAGACATTACATTAACATTAAAAATCTTGACATTGAAACAAGTGGACATTGAAAACGAAAAACCTTGACATTGAAACAGTTGGCATCGTGAAACAGAAATAATGACATCTAAGGCAAGATAAAAAAATAGAGATAAAGAAAAAGAAGTTAAATGGACAGCAAAGAACGCGTCCCTCTGTAAAATCATGTGTTGCACCATTTTTCTTCGAATTGTAACTCAAAATCATAATTAAACTATTTACATGTCGTAGAGTTAGCACCAAAAAAACGAAATATTGGTTGTTCACAAAAAAAAAAAAAAAAATTTCTAATTCTTCGTAGGTTTGGTGTTGAAAAGAAAAAAAATGTGTTGTGTAAAGAGAAACGCGCAAGGAGTAAGCAAAAAATTGTGACACAAAACAAAAACAAAACAAGAAAATTTATTTTTCACACAAAGCTATTTCTTCTATGTCCACGCCCAACTAAAACAATAAACACTAACTATTTTTTTTGTGATACTGAAATGAAGTACGGATAATTTTGAACAGAGCAACAACTTCGATATTTTCAATCAGCTTGTTACGGATTTCTTTTTTTTAAAACTTTAAAAATAACCAGAAATCTATTAGTGTAAGGTCATAAACAACCATAACAACTTTAAAAACAAACAATCTAAAACAACTAAAGAAACATACAACACATTAAAAACAACAACAACAACAATAGCAATAATAACAACTATGACAGCAACTACTCTACTCAGCTATAACACGCAGACGCAACACAACAATAACCTTACACAACGATGGAAAGCGTGAGCGTTAAATTATCTTATTAAAATAATCAATTTTGCCTTCCATTACACAAAAAAAAATATTATTGAAATTAGAGCATTAAGATCGTAAAATGAAACACAAGTAACGCACAGTTTTAGTTTAATGTTTTATTTTTTTTTCTTTGTTTTGCAAAAATAAGAAAACATTCTGTTTATAATACAATTTAAAATTAACAAAACATAACATTACACTTTTTTTGACGCGCCTTGAACGGAAAACAAAAAGAGCAATTTATATAAGAAATTTATAGTTTAAGCATGACAAAATTTAAAAATAAAAATAAGTGTTTGAATTAGATATGTTAAAGTTACTGGAAAAAGTAAAAAAAAATGCTAAATAAAAATGTAAACATTTTTTTTGTAATAAACCCCCACCTCTCCCCCTTAAAGGTCTTACATAAATTGAAAATGTTAAGCTATTGCTCATAAATATTATATTTTAGTTACATAATCCTTACAAATGACTAAACTGTACTAAATACAAATCCGAAATAAAAAACAAAGAAAAAACGAAATATGAATTAAATAAAAGAAAAAAAAATTATTTCTTTTTTTTATTTAATAGAAGATTACGGGAAAAAACAAAAAAAAAAATGACAGCTTGAACAAAATAAAGGCAGGTCCTATGTAGAGCTGCACTCAGTTTAGGGTGGACCACGAAAATCGTCCCAAAGGTCCACATAGGTAGGGTGGGTAAAGTAGGGACACGAGCTTAGTAGGTCAATCAGGAAAGGGGAATTAGGGAGGCCCATTTTTGGTTAGAAGATTTTTATATTTTTTTTGGTAACTTGTCAATTTTTGGAATTAGAAAGATTTTTAATGCTTCAGAGGGCAGCATCCCCACATTTGCACGAGTTTTTATTTTTGTAAGGTGCAGGTACACCCTGGGTAGCAGCGATCCCACCCCAACATCCCGAAACTGATAGCATCGGCAAACCAGCTCGTGCAGCCGCTGCCCATGATGTCCGCGTTCTAAGCACCAATCGCTTGCGCAATTACAAATTTTGGCGCCCAACGTGGGGCCGTTTGTTGCTGGAGGCTAAAAGAAAACTGTCAATCAGTGGACAATTATGCCCCTTAAAAATCTTTTTTAGTATTTTGCCTTTGGGTTTTTTTTGGTTTCATCCGATTTACCCTCGCTGAGCTCTGGATTTTTGAAGATTTTTTGTAACAACCTATTAAAGGGAAAATTTTTTGTGTTTTGTCATTTGAATTTTAAATTCAAGAATTTAATAATCAAAGCCTGTAGCTGGATTTATCAGTCCGGGAGGATTCTGTTCTGATCCGCTCAGACGCTTTTGACCCTATTTATTCCTTTTTGTGAAAATTACCCTGTAATGGAAGACTTAAGTTTTTTTTTGAATAAAGTAAATTTCATTAACTTTTTACATTTTTGATATTTTGGTTCACTCTTTTAGCTTGAATGCGAATTGCGGCTGCAAGTCAAGGTGGACCACGAAAATCGTCCCAAAGGTCCACATAGGTAGAGTGGGTAAAGTAGGGACACGAGCTTAGTAGGTCTATCAGGAAAGGGGAATTAAGGAGGCCCATTTTTGGTTAAAAGATTTTTATATTTTTTTTGGTAACTTGTCAATTTTTGGAATTAGAAAGATTTTTGATGCTTCAGAGGGCAGCATCCCCACATTTGCACGAGTTTTATTTTTGTAAGGTGCAGGTACACCCTGGGTAACAGCGATCCCACCCCAACATCCCGAAACTGCTAGCATCGGCAAACCAGCTCGTGCAGCCGCTGCCCATGATGTCCGCGTTCTAAGCACCAATCGCTTGCGCAATTACAAATTTTGGCGCCCAACGTGGGGCCGTTTGTTGCTGGAGGCTAAAAGAAAACTGTCAATCAGTGGACAATTATGCCCCTTAAAAATCTTTTTTAGTATTTTGCCTTTGGTTTTTTTTTCGGTTCCATCCGATTTACTCTCGCTGAGCTTCTGATTTTTGAAGATTTTTTGTAACAACCTATTACAGGGAAAATTTTTTGTGTTTTGTCATTTGAATTTTAAATTCAAGAATTTAATAATCAAAGCCTGTAGCTGGATTTATCAGTCCGGGAGGATTCCGTTCTGATCCGCTCAGACGCTTTTGACCCTATTTATTCCTTTTTGTGAAAATTACCCTGTAATGGAAGACTTAAGTTTTTTTTTGAATAAAGTAAATTTCATTAACTTTTTACATTTTTGATATTTTGGTTCACTCTTTTAGCTTGAATGCGAATTGCGGCTGCAAGTCAAGGTAAGCTGCTGGATTTTGCGATTAAGTTGCATTTCACTGCGCTTTTCGACCGCTTTACTGAGATTTGCATAGGTTGTACTTCAATTTCATGTTTGAAATGAGATTTAAATTTTGTAGATTCAGATTCTTCCTCCCTAAATTTTTCTTCGTGGCTGACCAAACAATTAATAATGAAAATTTGAAAAAGTTCTACATGGGACCAAGCTGTCATTAATAATTAAACTTTTTGTAAAGAACATTTTCTTTATGAGAAAAACAAAAATTTAACCAATTAAATTTTCAATAAATTTGAGAAATTTGTTCAGTACAGTTTTTTATAAAAATTTACACAGAAATTTGAATTTTTTTTTAGAAAAAGAAAATTTAACAAGTATAATTTTCAAGTATAATTTTCTTTGGAATTTGAAAATTTCCTTTTTTTTATTTAAAGAAATTCAACACAATTTATAACGAAAATATAAGTTTTTTTTTTGAAAATTTGTTTTTGATGAAACATTTTAAAATTTTTTTTGGCATAATGTAGCTATGCTAAAAATTTAAAACGATAAAGATTTGACATTTGAAAAATTTTTTTTTTGCACAAATGTAGATTTTTGCTAAAAAAAAAAAACGACATAATTTAAAATTTGATATTTGGTAATTTAGTGGAAATTCCACGGGGTATCTAAAAATTTAATTTTCGGCAATTTTTTTTTATTACAAAATTTTAATTTTCGGTCTTTCGATACCTTTTCATCTCGGTCGCGAATTCGGTTTTTGAGTTTTATGTGAAAAATGCCTCTGCATCGTAGCAATGAGAATTTGTCCATTCTGGGTGAAATCCCTGACAATCCCTGTGTGGTGTGCAAGCAACAAATGATAGATGGTGAAAATTTTAGTATAACTCCCTGCTTCCACATTTTTCATTCTGAATGCATTTCCAATTGGTCTCAGGAGACTCGCAACTGCCCTTTCTGTCAGGCGTTGTGCAGTACGAAAAAAGTTAAGCCATACAAGCCCATTCCTAATTTGGGATTGGAGTCTTTTACAATAACACCAGCTACTACACACACAGGTACGATCTCTAAAAATAGTCGTCCAGTAACCCGAAGTTACAAAAACTTAATGGATCAAAATATTTCCGTGACACCTGCACATAATCTCAACATGTCAGGAGTGCATCCATTATCCACAGACTTGTCCAATCACGCAAGTGCGCAACCTAATGTATCTCAGTTTTCAGACGCACAGTTGCAAAAGTTGATTGACGAAGCTGTGAAAGCTCAACTGGCTAAAATGAATTTAAACTCAGTCAGTAATGCACCTCCTGATCTGAATCGAGATCCAAATCCACCTGTGACTTGTGGGCGTTCTTCTGGCATACACCAGGCTCCTATAAATGTGATCAACAATTCTCCATTTTCACTTGGACTTCCTCTATATAACCCACAGCTTCCTCCTCCACCTGTTTTCCATCAAAACAATCACCAACAAGCAACCCACAGCAATTTTGCGCAAGGCACTTCAACTCACCATAGGTCAGTTCCAACTTTTATGGCTTCAGAGAAAGTCTCAATTCTTATTTCGAATTGGAAAGTCACTTTTATTGGCAAAGAAGACGCTTTGTCCGTCGATAAATTTATTTACCGAGTACATTCTCTGACCATTTAAAGTTTGCGAAGTGATTTTGAAGCTTTGTGCAATCATGCACACATTTTGTTTGCTGGGAAAGCGTTGGAGTGGTTTTGGCGCTATCACCATAGTGTGACTCAAATAGATTGGGAAACTCTGTGCACAGAACTTCGTGGTCAATTTCGAGATCGGAGAACAGATTTAGACATAATGGATTTGATTCGTCAAAGGAAATAAAAATATGATGAAAAATTCGATGAATTTTATGAATCTGTTCTTCAGCTCTGCGATAAATTGCAACGTCCTCTTGAACCAGCAACTTTGTTGGAAATCATTCAACGAAATTTACGTCTCGACGTTAGACGCAGTCTTCTCTGTCTCCATAGAAAAAATTAGACAGCTTCGAACATTTGTTCAAAAACGCGAATTGTTGGATGAAGAGTACGGCAGGTCGACCAGAAACTTCCAAGCTACACGCAACGTATCGGAAGTAAACGTTAACACAGAAGATCTCTTGAATAACCATTTTTTACAGTTGCCAACCGCACCACCACCACCTTAAAAAGTGATGCGGCATGCCAAACCACAACATTTATTTTGAAACAGTTAATTCTAATTTGAAATCTGAAAATAAACCTGAAATAAAACCATCTCCTACAGTTTTGCCTATTCGGAAATTTAAACCTCTGCACATTCGTTGGCAAGAATATAAAGCAGCCCGTAAGCGAATTTTTTCTGATGAAGGCATTGCTTCGCCGGGGTCAACGCATAAGAAACGTTCTACTTTGAGATTGAAAAAGTTTTGGAAAAATTTAAAAGCGAAGAAAAAATTTATTTGTTCTTCAGTGGTTTCTGATAAACCTAAAGATGATTTACGTCAATAATCTCAAAATTGAATTGCTAGTCGATACTGGTGCCTCACAGTGTAACACTTTCATATAAGCTGGGGCCAAAACTATAAGAAGTTGTCGTAGAGTAATGAAATTTGGTATTGACTGTTTTTTTGTAAAAATTAAGAAATTTTGTGAAAATGAATAAAATCGGTTCATAATCAAGCATAGCTCCCATACAAAAAAAAATTTTCATTTTTTAAAAATTTTTTTTTTTAAAAATTTTTTTTTTTTTTTCACAAGTAGGTTTCTTTCTTCTTTAAAACTAAGGCTGAAAAAATGTGGTCAAGTTTTTACCTTCTTTAAAAGGAAATAAAAAACCATTTAGAACCAGTTAACAGCTATTTTTTTGAAAAATATGCATATAAATGGGGGTTTCTGGGGTCGCTGAATACGAATCCAAGGTCAGAAATTTAAAATTCAAGATGGCGGATCGAATAGGGCGGAAACTCCATACCCTAATGCACCATATTGGGTCCGCCATCTTGAATTTTAAATTTCTGACCTTGGATTCGTGTTCAGCTTCCCTAGAAACTCCCGTATACCAAATTTGGTACTAATCGGTTGATTTCTAAACAATACGTCCACCATATTGAATTTGAAAATTTTTAAAATATAGCCTCAAATTCGTAATCAGCGACCCTAAAAACCCCTGTACAACAAATTTGGTACAAATCGGTTGATTTTTAAAAAATTCGTCCGCCATCGTGAATCCGCCATCTTGATTTTGTAAATTCTGACTTCGGATTCATGGTCAGTGACCCCCCTTGTATTATACCGAATTTGGTGCAAAAATTTGGCCACCATATTGGATTTTTGACCGCCATATTGGATCCGCCATGATGAATTCTGTCAACCAATTTGAGCCAAAAAACGATCCGATCACGATTACGATTCGAATTTTCCCTGGCTGATGTACAAAATTTGAAATTCTTAAATATAACATATAAAATTTGTATGGATTTTAAATAGAATTTACCATATTTATGTGGTCACGTTGTATGGGGGGTAGGCGTGGTTTTCGTTCGAATTTGATACAACTAAAAGTGAGAGTGGACAACTAAAATCAAATTATATGTGCAAAATTTTAAGTCATTCAATTCATTTTTGTAGAATTTAAGGCAATTTAACCGTTTTTATGTGTTCATTTAAGGCAATTTTCTTCGAAAAAGTGCTATAATTAATTATTGAATTTTGTACATATAACGCAAAAGTGCAAGTCTATTCTTTTGTCACCTATTTGTATTGAACGTATAATCACTATACGGAAGTTTAAGCAAAATCCAAGAATAAGTTTTTTTGCTATTCACACTTAAAGTTAGGAAATATTTCCAGTTTTACTCACTTTACTATATAAAGGGTGTTTTTTTTAGAGGTATACAACTTCGAATTGAAATAAAACACAAGAAAATCGTTTTAATGTCCATCAATTTGGCTTTATTGGAAGGATAATTTTATGCCATTAATGTTTAAATATGATTTCGGGCATGTGGCCGCCGCGGCTGGCTCGAATAAAGCCAATTCTAGAGGTCCAATTTTCAACCACTTTTTCGAGCATATGGGGCCGTATGTCGGCAATAACGCCACGAATGTTGGCTTCCAAGTCCCCTAACGTTTCTGGTTTGTTGGCGTAGACGAGCGACTTCACATATCCCCAAAGAAAATAATCCAATGGTGTCAAATCACACGATCTTGGTGGCCAATTGACAGGTCCATTCCGCGAAATTATGCGCTCATCGAATGTTTCCTTCAATAAATCGATTGTGACGAGCGCTGTGTGGCATGTAGCGCCGTCTTGTTGGAACCACAACTCATCCACATTCATGCCATCCAATTCGGGAACAAAATAGTCGGTTATCATGGCTCTATACCGGTCTCCATTACCGGTAACTGACTCTCCAGCATTATTTCGGAAGAAGTATGGCCCAATGACTCCACCAGCCCATAGAGCACACCAAACAGTCAGTTTTTGTGGATGTAATGGCGTCTCAAGGGTCTCATGTGGATTCTCTTCACTCCAAATGCGGCAATTTTGCTTGTTGACGTAGCCATTCAACCAAAAATGAGCCTCATCACTGAACAAAATTTTGCGATGAAAATCAGCATTGAGATCAATCTCATTTTCGGCCCATACACCAAAATCACGACGCATTGCATGGTCTCGCGGCTTTAATTCTTGCACAAACTGGATCTTGTAAGGTCGGAAGCCAAGATCTTTGCGCAAAATCTTCCATAAAGTTGATGGACAAAGCTCCAATTGCTGTGCACGGTGGCGAATCGATTCATTCGGGTCCTCTTCAACATTTTGCTCTACAGCGGCAATTGTTTCTTTGGTGCGCACTGTTCGACGTCTCTGCGGATGCGTATTATCACATAGAGTAAACGTAGTGCGAAAACGATCCATGGTTAACCGAATTAATTGCTCTGATGGACGATTATGTCGACCATAAAATGGACGGAGCTTGCGGTAAACTTCGCGAACTGAACCATTATTTTCGAAATAAATTTGCACGATTTGCAAGCGTTGTTCTTTTGTCAACCTGTTCATGATGAAATGGCAAACCAAACTGAATATAAATGACATTAGAGTTGCCAGATTTGACCACAAAATCCCAGTTTTATCTCTATTCGAAAAACAAACCTCTAAAAAAAACACCCTTTATCAAGAACATCGAAACATATTTTTAAATGCACAACTGCTTTTAAACTATTGAACGGAATTAAGCAAACTTAACAGATTTGAAAAACTTTTTTTTCATATTTTTAAAAAATATATAACATGACCTGCATCAGTGAAAAATAAATATCCGAAAATACTCACCAAACATTCGCATAACTCACTCCATTTGCATATTTTGGTTTTAGACATTTTTCTGCGAAAAAGTGGTGTAAGATATTATTGAATTTCATACATATAACGCAAAAGTGCAAATCTATATTTTCGTCATCTCTTTGTATTGAATGTATTATTATTATACAGAAGTTTAAGCAAAATCTAAGACTATGTTTTTTTGCTTCCTTCCGATAAACTTTGTAAATTCTTGCAAATTTCTTTTTCTTAAGGAAGTTTTCTTGTAACTGACCTTGAAGCCAAACTAATTCTTCAATATTCTCAAAAATGCTATTTTTGAAAAACAGAAACTTCAAATTTTTCAAAACTGTGTATATGTTTGTAAATTGACTGAATAGTTTTGGAGATAATAACAGCTAAACTTGAGATATTGAATTGCATAAAACTAAAATTGTAAATTTTTAGAATAAAACTTCAAGTTTTCGTGCATGCTGTTCATTCAAATTTCCACATATTTCCAAAATGCTTATAGATTACTCTTAGTTGAAGATTTTTTTGTCGATCTATGTATGAATTTTTACACTGTGTTACACTGTGCGCCTCTGTCAGTTGTTTAGCCAACAATTTAGCTAAAAAGTTTTTAGAAGATAACCAACACCCTTGGCACAAAGTTAAGACTAACCTTAAAACTGCAGATGGAACAAATCATTTTGCATTGGGTTTCGTTGAAACTTTTATTACCTTTAGAGGACTAACTAAACCTCTCAAATTTTTGATAATTCCAACTCTTTCTCAAGACTTATATTTGGGCGTTGATTTTGTGAAGACTTTCGGTTTGGCAAGTGATCTTTTTCATCAAGATATTCCGATTTCTGTTAATTTGAACATCATGTATTAAATGCTCGACAGCAAGCCAAATTTAAATGCAACCATTTTATTAATTCCTTCTTTTTCTGAAAAAGGCTTAGGCCGAACAAATTTTATAAGCCATGTCATTGATGTAGGTCAAGCGAAGCCTATCAAACAAATGCATTTTTCTGTTTCACCAGGCGTTGAAAAACTTTTTTTTGCGGAGATTGATAGAATGCTTTCTCTTGGCGTTATCGAAGAATCTCAAAGCGCATGGTCATCTCCTGTTGCACCAATCGTCAAACCGAATAAAGTTCGTATGTGTCTCGACGCACGTAAAGTCAATGAGGTCACAGTGAAGGATGCTTATCCTTTGCCGCTCATCGACGGAATTCTCAGCAGGCTCCCGAAGGCACAGTTTATTTCAAGCTTAGACCTGAAGGATGCTTTCTGGCAAATTCCGTTGGATGAAGCGTCAAGGGATAAGACAGCCTTCACTGTCCTCAACCGACCTCTATATCAATTTGTTACAATGCCATTTGGCTTATGTAATGCGCCACAGACCATGACCCGTCTCATGGACAAGGTAATCCCTGCCCATTTGCGAACTAAAGTATTTGTATACTTGGACGATTTTTGCTAATAACCGAAACTTTCGATGACCATATTTCGCTCCTGCAAGAAGTAGCATTTTGCATTAAACGTGCTGGCCTTACAATTAATATAGAGAAAAGCAAATTTTAGCTCAAACAAATTCACTACCTTGGTCATGTCATTGGACATGGAACAATAAGTACCGATCCGGACAAAGTAAAAGCGATAAAAGAATTTCCTCGTCCGAAAACAGTCAGACAACTTCGTCGCTTTCTAGGTGTCTGTGGATGGTACCGAAGGTTTGTGCAAAATTATGCTTCAATTTCTACCCCTTTGACAAATATGTTACAAAAGGCTCGTAAACTTGTTTGGACCGAAGACGCAATTGCTGCTTTCGACTCCCTCAAAAATAGTTTAAGTAGTGCACCAGTGCTACACAGTCCTGATTTTTCTTGTCCGTTTTCTATTCAATGTGACGCTAGTCAATTTGGCGTTGGAGCGGTTTTGGCACAACGTACCGATGAAGGTGATGAAGTTCCCATTGCATACATGTCCCATAAGTTCAACCAAGCGCAAAGAAACTATACTGTTTCCGAACAAGAATGTCTTGCGGCGGTTATGGCCATAAAAAAATGTCGAGCTTATGTCAAAAGACATGAATTCGAAGTTATAACCGATCATGCTTCGTTAAAATGGCTTATGAGCCAAACCGATTTGCATGGCAGACTTGCGCGCTGGGCACTGAAGTTGCAGGGCTTCAAATTTACCATTCTTCATCGGAAAGGCAGCCAAAACGTGGTTCCTGATACTTTATCGAGAATTTTTTCTCAGGAAAGCCTCCACATTTCGTCTCTGACTGCGTCAGAAACAGAACAATTTTTCGAAATTGATTTTAATTCAGAATTTTTTAAAACCGATTGTTATTTAAAGATGATTGAGGAATTTCAGAAAGAGCCAAGTAAGCAACCAGATATACAAGTTATAGATGGTATAATTTATAAGCGTTGCGAATTCGCTAGCGGTGATCCGATTCAGGAAGAGCAATCATGGAAGATATGGGTTCCTTTGGAAATGAGACAAGATCTCATTCTAAGAGCACATGATCATCCGATGAGTTCTCATGGTGGAATTGGTAAAACTTTAACCAAACTTAAAACTTTTTATTTCTGGCCACGTGTGTCTAAACAAGTGCGATTTTCTTGAAAAGCGAATTTTTGCCATTTTTGGTGTTCCTGAAGTCATCACCTCTGACAATGGTGCTCAATTCAGATCTAAACTTTTCAAAGACCTTTTAACGAAATATGGGGTGACGCATAATTTTATTGCCAACTATTCTCCGCAATCTAATGCCGTTGAACGAGTCAATCGTTCAGTCATCGCTGCTGTTAGAGCTTACATTAACCCAAATCAAAAAGATTGGGATGAAAAATTATTTGCTATTAGCATTGCTCTCAGAAGCTCAGTGCACTCGTCCTCTGGTTTTTCTCCATACTTTGTTGTCTTCGGTCAAAATATGATCTGCCACGCAACTTCTTTTGAAGTTTTGCGAAAACTAAAACTTATAGAATATCCGACCGCTGACATCAAACACGAAGAAAAAACTGAGTTGATTCGCGAAAAGGTGCGAGAGAATTTGAAAAAGGCATATGATACAAATGCTAAAAATTATAATATGCGTTCACGTCCAGTTCGTTTCAAAATCGGTCAAATTGTGTATCGTAGGAGTTTTGCTCAAAGCAAAGCTTCCGATCACTTTAATGCAAAATTGGCAAATGAGAAGGCTCAGGTGATTAAGAGAATAGGTACGGCTTATTATGAGCTAGCAGACATGAACAATAAACGACTTGGCATTTTTCACGCGAAGGATATTAGAAAGTAGTGCCTTCAGTTTTTGTAACCAGCCACAGCAGATTTCGAAAAACTGTTTTGTGACGGCACAAGTCCTATGATGGCATCTAATGTGCACTGGCATTGGAATGCGAAAAGCATACCAAAAATGTCAGTCTGACATTTTTGGTCTTTCATGGGAAATGTGGCTACGTGCGTTTCGAACCTCGAAAAATGGTGGAACAGCGCGTCATTTCGAGCTTTTCCTTTGTTTGCGATAGCTTTGGCAAACAAAGAAGGAGTTCGAAAGAACGCATGGTTGGTTGAGTTTGAACGTTTGAAGAATGCGGTAGTGCGATCGTGCGTTCGTCGGATTGTCTTTTTGTTGTCGCTGACATTTTTATAATTAAAAAAAAATTAAAATTGAATAGCAAAAACTTTCGTAAATTTTTTGAATGTGCTGCAGTACAAAATACCAGAAAAGCACGAATATTAGTGAAAAGTAAAAAAAAAAAATAAAAAATTAAGCTTTTATTTGAAAAGCTAAAGTCTAAATCCTTGAAATAAGAATAATCCTTGAAAAAGGAAAAGGATGGTGAAGCACTAGCGCTGCTCCCTGTAATAAAAATTGCTAGTACTAGAAAGTAAAAAATTTGTGTGTTAGAAATTAAATTTAAATTTTACTTAACCTAACCGAAAGTTCGCGGAAGCGCCAGCGTTCCGCTACATGCTATAAAAAAAAAAAAAAAATACACATACATACATTCATAAAAATTTTTTGGACAATAAGACAGTTCCAAAACCATAAGACAACGGGTACAGTGACAAAAAGAGACATTAAAAATTTTGACATTGAAACTAGTGGACATTGAAAACGAAAAACCTTGTCATTGAAACAGTTGGCATCGTGAAACAGAAATAATAACATCTAAGGCAAGATAAAAAAATAGAGATAAAGAAAAAGAAGTTAAATGGACAGTAAAGAACGCGTCCCTCTGTAAAATCATGTGTTGCACCATTTTTCTTCGAATTGTAACTCAAAATCATAATTAACTATTTACTTGTCGTAGAGTTAGCACCAAAAAAACGAAATATTGGTTGTTCACAAAAAAAAAAAAAAATTCTAATTCTTCGTAGGTTTGGTGTTGAAAAGAAAAAAAAAGTGTTGTGTAAAGAAAAACGCGCAAGGAGTAAGCACAAAGTTGTGACACAAAACAAAAACAAAACAAGAAAATTTATTTTTCACACAAAGCTATTTCTTTTATGTCCACGCCCAACTAAAACAATAAACACCAACTATTTTTTTTATGATACTGAAATGAAGTACGGATGGTTTTGAACAGAGCAACAACTTCGATATTTTCAATCAGCTTGTTACGGATTTCTTTTTATTAAAACTTTAAAAATAACCAGAAATCTACTAGCGTAAGCTCATAAACAACCATAACAACTTTAAAAACAAATAATCTAAAACAACTAAAGAAACATACAACACATTAAAAACAACAACAACAACAATAGCAATAATAACAACTATGACAGCAACTACTCTACTCAGCTATAACATGCAGACACAACACAACAATAACCTTACACAACGATGGAAAGCGTGAGCGTTAAATTATCTTATTAAAATAATCAATTTTGCCTTCCATTACATAAAAAAAAATATTATTGAAATTAGAGCATTAAGATCGTAAAATGAAACACAAGTAACGCACAGTTTTAGTTTAATGTTTTATTTTTTTTTCTTTGTTTTGCAAAAATAAGAAAACATTCTGTTTATAATACAATTTAAAATTAACAAAACATAACATTTCACTTTTTTTGACGCGCCTTGTGTTTTATTTTTGAACGGAAAACAAAAAGAGCAATTTATATAAGAAATTTATAGTTTAAGCAAGACGAAATTTAAAAATAAAAATAAGTGTTTGAATTAGATATGTTAAAGTTACTGGAAAAAGTAATAAAAAAAAATGCTAAATAAAAATGTAAACATTTTTTTTGTAATAAACCCCTACCTCCCCCCCTTAAAGGTCTTACATAAATTGAAAATGTAAAGCTATTGCTCATAAATATTTTATTTTAGTTACATAATCCTTACAAATAACTAAACTGTACTAAATACAAATCCGAAATAAAAAACAAAGAAAAAACGAAATATGAATTAAATAAAAGAAAAAAAAATAATTTCTTTTTTTTATTTAAAAGAAGATTACGGAAAAAAACAAAAAAAAATGACAGCTTGAACAAAATAAAGGCAGGTCCTATGTAGAGCTGCACTCAGTTTAGGGTGAACCACGAAAATCGTCCCAAAGGTCCACATAGGTAGGGTGGGTAAAGTAGGGACACGAGCTTAACATCCTTGCTCGTAGGTCAGTCAGGAAAGGGGAATTAAGGAGGCCCATTTTTGGTTAGAAGATTTTTATATTTTTTTTGGTAACTTGTCAATTTTTGGAATTAGAAAGATTTTTGATGATTCAGAGGGCAGCCAGCATCCCCACATTTGCACGAGTTTTTATTTTTGTAAGGTGCAGGTACACCCTGGGTAGCAGCGATCCCACCCCAACATCCCGAAACTGCTAGCATCGGCAAACCAGCTTGTGCAGCCGCTGCCCATGATGTCCGCGTTCTAAGCACCAATCGCTTGCGCGATTACAAGCTACCCCCCTAGAGGGGGGTAGCTTGTATGACAAAGTCCTATTATTTTTGCTCCTATAACATTTTTCCTGAACATACTTATCTGTGCTATATCGCGGGCCCCCTACAAAAAACACAAAATATTTCGAAAAATAATTCATAACTCCCCCGGAGTGACCCGTAGAGGGTTCATAAGTATCACCAGGTCATATTATATTTTCTTTTCCAATAATTTTTCCGAACTTACCTACCCTCTATCTGCTACCCTTTTGGGGTCCCCCTACAAAAAAAAAAAAATAAAAAATTAAGAAAATTTCGAAAAACAATTCATAGCTTTCCCGGAGTGACCCGAAGAGGAGTCAAATGTATTACCAGACCATCCCTACATTTTTTTCGAACATACATACCCTCTATCTAAACCCCTTTGAGGCGATCCCTTTGAAAAAATGAAGAAAATTTTTAAAAAAAAATTCATATCACTACTAGGTTCTATTAAGGACTGTCCAGAAAAAACTTACGTTTTCATTTTTAAGATTATACTCTACGTGATAATCTTATAGGTCTAAAAAGACACAACATTTGTTCTATATAAAGTGACGTTTGATATGATGTATAACACTTAAAGATAGCACTTCTAACGAAAAAGATGTCTAGCAAGCAAGAAAAAGTCCGCGAACTGATTTTGTCCACATACCTGCAAAATCCAGAGATAAAATATTCAGCCATAGCAAAAATAGTTGGTGCATCACATAAAACTGTCTATAGGGTTGTTTCCAAATATAAGAAGGGTGTACGTGTTTGCCGAAAAAAAGGTTCAGGCAGAAAACCAGAGTTCTAACCCAAAGGTAGCGGCGAAGGTGAAGGACCTTTTTAGGCAGAATCCCAACACCTCAGTGCGAGATATGGCGGCTAGAATAGGTACATCAAAAGCTACTGTACAAAAGATAAAGGAGAAAAGTAAGATAAAGACATATAGCGTTCAAAAAGTACCAGACCGTTCTGATGAAAAGCAGTTGATGGCTCAGATGGGAACCCGAATTTTGTATGAAAGGTACCTGACTAAATTTGATTGCTGTGTTATGGACGACGAAACTTAAGTTAAAGAAGATTTTAAGCAGCTACCTGTGCACAAATATTATACATCACCGAAGAAGGGGCGAGACTGCAAAAAATTTACAAGACTTCAGATTTAAGTGGAAAAGATCGTACCGTACTGTCGATGATACAATTGTGCAAAATTTAATGAAGGGTATTAAGAAAAAAGTAAGAGACTTTTATAGAAAAAAAAAATTGTTAATTAGGTTTTAGTTACAGTAGAATCCCGATAATTCGTAATCGCACGGGACAGGCGATTCGATTTAACGAGGTTAAAATAAGAAAAATATGGAATAACGGGGCTTTTTTTAATTTATTTAATAAAAAGAAGAAACCAAAACAATTATTAATAGCTTAATAGCTGCAATACATTTCGCTCATTTACTTCACGACTGGCATATCTCAAAAAACATAAAGTGGAAGAAAAACACATTTAAAGTTTTCATTAAGTTACTTTTTATATGAAAATAATGAAAAGTATATGTACGTAAACTCTTCTCACAAGACAAGTTTCTGAGATACTTTTTTGATTTTTTCACACAAAATAAAACATGAAATAGCGGATATTTCTGCATCTTTTACTCAAAAATCACGTTTTTTGAGTTATGCCTGTTTGGAAGTAAATGAAAGATATGTACTAATTCACTCATACACTCTCTTCTTTCACAGATCTCTGGTGTGAAGAACAAACTGACCACGAAAAACACCAAAATTCCAAAAAAAAAGTGAACCGTAAACGTAGCCGTAGCTTTTTACTACGATTGACTTTTTTTTCAAACCATAGTTCCGTAGAGTTTTGGTTTTCATTACGAATTATAAGAGGTTGTCAAATCCAATTTCGATTTATAAGAGGTTAAACAGAACGTATATTGAAAAAATAATACGAATTATCGAGGGGCCCAAAATGTATGGAATTTTTACGAATTAGACCGATTTTTTCAAGGGACCAACAGTTTGTTACGAATTATTGAGATTTTCGAATTAACGGGGTACGAATTATCGGGATTTCACTATATTTATATTCTGAACACTAGCCATTATTAATTACAGAAGCAAGAAAAAAACCAAAAACATTATTGGGTATTTTTTTTATAACTAAAAAACAAAACGTAAGTTTTTTCTGGGACAGTCCTTTTATTCATTTTTAGTATGTTCATTGTTTATATTAACTTGCTCTCTTCACAAAAGGGATACTATTTACGATAGTTGCTGTTTTTGTTCGCCACCATTTGACAAAATTTGGTTGTAGTCTTTCATAAACCCAATACATACCTCTTTCAGCGGTATCATTTACGACAGCTAAGCTTTGCAAAAAGAGAGCACATCTTTGAAACCATCGTCAGACTCCCATGTAGATGGATGATTATTGAGAAATTCTATAATCAATCCAAAGAAAACAAAAAAGTTTCTGGGTGCAGACAAAAATAACAGCTCTAGCGGTGAAAATAATTTCATAGCAGTATATAATATAATACTACAATGGAATATAGTCGATGATGTTGCAGCTATGGGTTTTGATACGACTCCCAGTAATACAGGCGAAAGATCTGTGCAATTTTTTACTTCATTAATTGTTTTTAATATAAAAATCACAGCTTAAACCACATAACATAACTTTACGGACTGCACAAATTTGCCCTAGCAAAATTACATACTTTTTCACATTACGAAAACCTCATGGGCCCTCTACACAGTACAGTGCAATTCGCTGTTTTCATTTACTACAAAAAAAAGTACACAAAATGAAATAAATATGCTACATGTACTACATATGCTGGTACGCTACTGGTAATAATTTAGTATTAAATATAAGAACTATTTAGTAACTCAAATAAAATCTTAAAATCAGTACCAATTGTTTAAAATCAGTAAATTTGCGTAAAGGTTTCAACATCTTGAATAAATCAGTATTTTTAAAGAACATTAGTAAAACTCAGAAAATGTACTGATAGAATCAGTTCGTATGACAACCCTATGGGTCCATTGTGTTAGTCGGAAAAATATACAAATATTTTAAGCAGCAACCAGACCACTTTCTCCCCCTGTTTTAGGGGACGCTGAACACGATGGTGGTATTTAAAATTCTTTTCGAGCATGCCACACCCCCCAAAATGGCCAAAAACCGCCCCCAAAAGGGGAAAATCGCATATTGCGCGCCTTCCATCGGTATAATATTTGTCACCCCCCGTTTTTGAGGAAGCTGAGCACGATAGCGGTGTTTAAAATTTTTTTGGAGTTAGCCACACCCCCAAAAATGACCAAAAACCGCCCCTAAAATAGGGAAAAAGCATATTTCACATCTTTCATCTGTAAAATATTTGTCGCCCCCAATTTTCGAGGATGCGGAACACTATGCCGGTATTTAAAATTTTTTTGGAGTGTGCCACACCCCCCAAAAAAACAAAAACCGCCCCCAAAATTGGGGAATCGCTATCGTGCTCGGCTTCCTCTAAAACGGGGCGTGACAAATATTATACCGATGTTCAGCGTCCTCGAAAACAGGGGAGGTTTTTTCCGACTCACACAATGGACTACTAGGTCAGAACGGCTTTCAAAGTTTCTACTTTTAACTAAGATTTTTTATCTGTCCACGTCTTGTTTATGGGAGCGAAAAATCGTTCTACAGAGGCGGTGGTGCCGGGTACACAAATAACATATTTCACTATTGTTGCCAGTTCTTTGTAATCGCAATTCTTAGTTTCCAAATGAGTAAATATTTCAACCCGTCGTTTCGAAATAAACACAAAATTCTCAAAATTTGGAAAATAATTGATATGGTAATGCCTTGTTTTACAACTTTTTTTGTAGAACAGTTTTGATCATGTTATCACCGTAAGGGTTGACGAACACAAACTAACAAGAACAAACTGAGCGAGATAATTATCGTTTACTTTCAAGAGAAATGCAAAGTTTAAAATCAATGGAAATAAAACAGGATATTTTCAGGATTTTTTACAAGTCATTTTTTTACAGGATATTCGCTGAAAATACAGGATAAATGGCATGGTTATGTATACATGATAAAACGCATTTGTCTAAAAGATCATTTATCAATGGTAATGGGTAAGCGTCACTTTGTTCAAAGACCGATAGTCAACGTAAAATCGTAATTCCCCCGACTTTTTTTTCGCAAACACAATCGGAAATGCATACTGTGAGTCACTAGGGCTTATAATTTATCTAGCTAAAATATCTCCAGCTATTTCGCAAAGCCCTCGGTGTACAGTGGAAAAGCTTAGTATTGCTCATTGACAACTTCATTTCGTATTTAAAATCTAGCAAATCAGGACGTTCACAATTTACATAGCATTGTTCAAACATATTATTTAATATTTCTTTTGCGATTGTCATTTTTTGTTGTTTTTTGCACTAAAACTACTGAACATAAAAGCTCTGTAAAATACACTTGTGCTCAAGTAATTAAGTCATTCGTATGCTATATAACATTTTTGTTAAAATTTATTTATTAATTTTTTTTCTGATTCTTTTATTATTAGTTTTTATAATCCTGCTATGTAAGCATCAATTTACAGCAAAAAAATCAAAATAAATGTCTTGGTTTTAGCCCGAAAAATGCAAAAATGTAAATAAAGGTCATATATGGTGTGCTCATATAATTAAGTCATCGGAAAGAAAGTAATTGAAATTGTGTGAGTCCTATTTTTTTTATTACTTTAGCTTAATAATGAGTAGTTTGTAGTTCGTTTCATAAATGTTGAGAATCGGTTTGGCATGCTGCCTACCAGGCGTGCACTTTGGTCTGGAGTCATTTTATGCCACTTTCTTGGTGGCAAAGCTTTCAACGGAACGCTCGTTAAGAAATGTGTAATATCAAAGAAGCTACAAAAGCAATTGAATATGAAGGAGGAAAGAATGTTTATGTTTTTGCTATGATTCTTAACTGGTCAATGCAGAAAATAAAATATAGTGTGTTTGCAGACTATTAAACGTCGGCTAACAAAGCTTACTGATGAAATGACGTAGCAGTCATGGAAACTAGTCTAAGCAGCTCGTTTCCCATTTTTTGTTCCTTTAATGCATTTTGCGATCGAAATTTTTAACTTCATCATAACTTTTTAAATTTATCTTAACATGAAAATAGTTTTTTCTTAATTGAAAAACAGGCTGTTAGGTCAATTTTGTTTCTATGAATAAAACACTGCTAAATTCATTTGTTCACCCGACGTTTCGCTTATGGGTTTTAAGCATCCTCAGGGGTATGTCAAAATTCTTTATTGAGTATTCATATCACACTGTTAATGAAATTTAAATTAAAACATACATATTTGTTATGAACTATCAAAAACTTACAGTAGGAAAAACATTTGAATTTGCAAAATTACAATTATAAAATACAAAAAATAAAAATTTTTTTATTTAAAAGCATATAAGCTTTACAGCACCACACTAAGACTAATTTTGTCAAAATCTTCCTTTATGTTCATTGCAGTTTTGCAATGTTGCCTAATTCGTAGGCTCTCTAGCGTATATCTAATGTTTTCTCTTTTTTCTCTGTCCAGTATTGTAATGTTTTCAAAATCAGCTGTGTGTTCGTTTTCATCCATATGTTTCGCTAGTGCTGTCGTATGTCTATTATGGTTTACATCGGCTTTATGTTCTCCTATTCGTGTTCCTAATGTTCGTTTTGTTGTTCCTATATAAACTCTGTTACATGTTTCTCCTTCTTTGCCTTTACATTCTATTTTGTACACTACGTTGTGTTGTTGAGATTTTTCCGTTTTGTCTTTTGTTTTTGTAAATAATGCTGTAATCGTTTGGTTTGATTTGAAGGCAAAAGCTGTGTCATCTGTTTTAAAATGTTTAAGAGTTATGTCGTCTGTAAGTGTAGGTATGTATGGGATCGCGAAAAAGTGTTTAGGGTGGCCAGATGTTGTAGTATGTAATGTTGACTTATGTTGTGTTATGTTATCAGTGATTGTGTTATATTTAATTAAATGTTCCGTAAGTTTTTTCGGATAATTATGGAGTGCAAAATATTTTTGATTTTATTTATGTTTTGAGCTCGAAAAGTTTTGTCGCTGATTGTTAATACTGTTTTTATCATGTTGCTTGCAGTATTGCGTTTTTGTTTGAAGGGTTGCGTTGAATTAAAATTAATTATTCTTCCTGATGCTGCTGGTTTCGTATACCAGTTAAAAATAATGCGACTATTTGTTCAGTGAATTGTTGTATTTAAGTAAGGTAACGTGTTGTTTTATTCCTCTTCATGTGTGAATTGTAATTTGTTGTGATATCCATTGAGTGTCGTTAAAATCGTGGTCAGGTGGTCTTTGTCGATTATAGCAAAAATCTCATCGACATATTTGACTATAAACTTGAACTTGATTCCTACCTTTTGTAGGTCGTCTATTGCACATTTTAAAAGATCATCTAATACGATGTCTGCGATTGTCGGTGATAGAGGGTTTCCCATCGGCATGCCAAAGGTCTGATTATATAATCCGTTTTTGTATTGGAAGTAATTATTTTTTTGCAAGCAAAATTTCAATATCGTTAAAAAAGTATTCTTTTGTATTGTTGTGTGTCCTTCAATTATCGTCCAATTTTTCATTATTAGTTTTATTGCCAGGGTTGTTGGAATATTTGAGAAAAGTGAAATTGCATCAAAGGAATAAAGTCTGTCATTGGTACTGAGTGTTATGTTTTTCATTTTATCTTGTAGTTCTTGAGTGTTTTTGATGTTAATATCTGTTGAAATCATGTGTTTTAATATGCTACCTGCATATCTTGCTATTTTGTAGCAGGAAACACTGACAGACGAGGATATTGGCCTGAGTGGCATGTCTTGTTTGTGTACTTTTGGGAGGCCATAAAGTCTGGGTGCGTTGCTGGCTGAGCATGATAGGCTAAATTTTGTTTTTAAATCTATGTGTTTGTCCTTGTACAAAGCGTTTACTATGTTGTTGTTCGTTTATTGCAATTTCTGCGAGGGATCCGTGCGAATCATTTTGTATATGTTTTTGTCTTCCAGAAGTTTGCTCATTTTTAGGTCGTATTCTTCTTTGTACATGATTACAGTTTTGTTGCCTTTGTCTGCTGTAGTAACAATTATTGTGTCCTTGTGTTTGTTGATTAGATAGATTATCTTAACATTGTTATCTGCGGCTTTAGGTTCTTCGTTTTCTAAAAACTCATAATTTTCGATCTTATCTAAATTTTTTGAATTCGACTTACATTATTAGCTATGATTTTATCACAATTTGTAAATTGTTTAGTTTTTTGTAAACTCAACTTTGCCATAAATACAAAAACTCTGCCAAGCACGACGGAGTATCCCATCATTTCATTAGATACACCAACAATTCCGAACGAAATTACTTATTTTTCCAACATAACATTTATTTAAATTTTTCTAAAAGTTACAAGTTTAGTTTGATTAATTCCAAAATATTTAATTTCATATTTTTTTAAAATTAAATGATCCAGTAGAAATTTTCGGCGAATGAAACAATTAGGCATTCTAATAAAAAATATTGTTAGAGTTAAATATTTTTCCATTACATTGATCTGCATCATTGGCCACTCTTTTGTTTTCAGTTTGGTTACTGTTGGTTTTGTAGTTCTCATTTTGAAATTATTCGCTGTTTCCGTTAAAATCGTGCTTGCACGTCATCGCTTTTTTCTTTCTCATCATCATCGCCACGTTTTCCGCTTGTAACATCTTCAGTCAGATCGTAGTTTGCTTGTTCTTCTTTGTTGCTGCTTACAGCGATGACGACGCTATATTCGATTGCATCACGGAACATGTCATTCTTAGAATTAACTGCGGCCGCAACAGCGTTTCACATACCCTCCAAATTTTCACTTACGAATTGCAAAATAATTTTGGCTTCTCCGCAAAATTAATGCGTTGAGTTGCATCCGAGTGCCTCCAACCAATTTTTTAGTTGACACACCGAAAACTGCGACAAATCTGCTTGACAAATATTTTTAGGAATTTTTTCTTTTCTTCTTCTTTATTTTTTATTATAACGCGTTTCTTTTTATTAATTTTTCGTTAGAATCCCACTTCTGAAGTTTTAGCAATAACTAACACATTCTTATGGCTTATAGACTTTTTATTATTTTCACACTCTTCGGTTGTTCGTTATACACTGACGCTTGTCGCGCCTACAATTTGTGTGTACAGTGGATCTCACTTAAATGCCTCCCCGCTTAAGTGCACATCCCGCTTAAGTACCCACTTTTTTTGGGACTCTATGTTTTCACACCAAATCTCCCCTTATAAGTACCTCAGGCTTAAGTACCTCACTCACTTAAGTACCCAAACTTTTTATATCTCAATTATGATATTAACCAAGTTTTTTCCCTTTTAAGTGCGTTTTATTAAAAAGGGGGAAAAAAATTTCAAAACACAGCAACGTACCGTAAACGATTAATTACACACATCAGCATGTATAGCCAGAGAGCCCACTGTAGAAAAGTCGAGTTTATAAGTGTGGCATTTTTAGGCATCGGGACGGGCTTTAGTAAGGCAACCCTGCTTCTTTAATTTCACCAAAAGGATTACAGGATATGATATCTTTCTCGTATATCTTATCCTGTAAACTTTTTGGTTAAGGCTCTGCAATCCTGATTCGTTAATTTCACCAATTTTCATTAATGAAGATAACAGCTTGAAATGTGTACCAAATAATAGAGCTCGAAGAGTTGATCCAAAAAACTGGTGGCAACCCATTTTTTGGACAGGTTTCGACAATGCAACCCTAAATATTATATTTAGGCCTCTTCGAGTTCTATCATTTGGCATACATTTCGAGCTGTAATATTATATATTTTTCATCTTTCCCGTATATCTCATCCTGTAATCTTATACACTTGATTTTTCTACAGACCAGAGCTATATCAGCTGAATCCTGAATAAAATAATTTTAAAATTTATTTTCAATAGACAACTTACAATATACATACAACGCGCTCAGAACAAAAGTGATTTTATTAGCTAGAGGAAAAACGCACCAAGAAATTCCAAAGAACAGAAACGAACCTTCATTCTGCTTTGTTTATTTAATTTTGTATATATGCGTAATAGCTATGGAATAGTGACATATGGAAATTATTAATATTTGTATTTCAAAACGCTGGGATCATTTATTTTGTGAGCCAAAAAATAAGGGGATGGGAGGAGGGTAAATGTCGTCTCATCAAGGCCCACAGCTGCTCAGGAGTAGCCAATAGAGCGATAGGTTGTATGACCGGCCCTCAATAATATTGCATGCTCAACATTTTTTTCAAACACACGTATCCCCTCTCTCCATACCTTTAGGGGGTTTGCATACAAAAGTGGTGTTTTATGAAATGTACTCCCAACGTTCCCAATGCTACCAGGGTGACCCTAGAAGGTTCAAGTATATGCCCCACTTAATTTATTCTTCCCAACATTTCTTCAGAATATACTAACCCCCTATCTCAACCCCTTAAGGGGTTCCCCATACAATATTGAATTTCTTACGGAATTTTGCTATTTCCAACCCACCAAGGCGCTATTAAATGTTGGATTTTATTATCAATCTCCATTAATTTTACACCCCTATAACATTTTTTATCAATTTAACCCTTTCTGCTCCCCCTAAAAGGTTTCCTAAACAATTAAACGTAAAAACTACTTTGAAACAAATTAACCTAAGGCACAAAAGGCAAAATAAAGTACATTACTACGGACCTAGTATCTGTTTTGGAAAGATGTAAAATAAGGGACGTACCAGCAGTTCGAGTACTGATTTCAGTTGCACGGTCGTTCGAACTCGACTCAAGGGAATAAATTATATATCGTGCATCCCTTCGAGAGTGCCGATCACAAAATCAAGAAAAGATCGCTGAATGCATGAAAGAAAACCAACCATAAAATTATGCTATTATGTTCTCCTTTTTTGTTCAGCTCCTTTTCTGGTTTGCACCCATTCCCGATTTCTTACAAAACCCCTAATTCCGATTCTGATCAACTTCAAATCCTCCGCAAATTGGGAAACTCCAAGAAAAGTTGGCACCACTTATCTGCACCTCATTATATATAATTTTTTAGTTGGCTGAAGCAAAATTTTCCAATGTGCACTGGGATGGAAAAAGGCTGCTGGACTTGCTAGGTACAAAAAAAGTTGATCGATGTCCCGTTATCATCACTTATGATGGTAAGGATGAGCTCTTGGGCATGCTGAAGGTACCGGCAGAAGATTGAAACAATCTAAAAAACAAAATCTTCAGTCCTGGCATTGAGGACGATGTAGTCGCTGCCGAAACACCTGTTCATGTCCAACTTCAAATAGTTATTTTGTTTGGCTCAACTGAATGAAAAACATCCCAGAGAAGATAACAAGGAGTTCCTGGAAATCGTTTTCTTGTTCCTTGGCGAAAACATTCCCAATTATCGTGTCAGACCACCAAGAGCCACCAGTCATGCTCTATGCACCAAAGCTATAAAAGCCCCCAATCAAGCATTTATTAGATCAATTTGTTCCAAAGTGCCAAATTCCGTAAGAAATTCAATTTTGTATGGGAAACCCCTTAAGGGGTTGAGATAGGGGGTTAGTATATTCTGAAGAAATGTTCGGAAGAATAAATTAAAGGGGTTTGGCATATAATAGAACCTTTTAGGGCGACTCTGGTAGCATTGGGAACGTTGGGAGTACACTTCATAGAAACACCACTTTTGTATGGAAACCCCCTAAAGGGTTGGGGAGAGGGGATAAGTGTGTTTGAAAAAAATGTTGAGCATGCAATATTATTGAGGCTCGATCATACAACCTATCGCTATATGGGCTGCTCCTGAGCAGCAGATCCCTGATTATTTTCTTGTTTCTCACAACTCAAGTAATCAGCATGATTTAACTATTAAAGTTCTCGCAAGCTGTTTAACTACAGAAAGCTTGAGTGTCAAAATTGATATTCAAAGCAAAATACGAAAAAAAAAAATCCAATACAATTTGACACTAGACCTACTTTTGGAAGAAGCAGCATTCCATGTGTAATGGATGAAAGTTTGTTTATTTGATCATATATTTCCTTTTTTTTAAAATATATTAACAAATAACTGCATTGTTTATGTTTGAAACTTCTAATTTATTTTAATAAAATTAATTCACTACAAGAAAATAATCAGGAACCAGCAAACATTGAATTTATTATTGCTGCCGACTATAGCGAAATAACCGAAGACGCACGAAGAGTTATAGCTTTCGCATACATACAAAATTAAATAAACAAATCAGAATGAAGGTTCGTTTTTGTTCTTTGCAATTTATTGGTGCGTTTTTCCTCTAGCTAATAAAATGGATCACTTTTGTTCTGAGCGCGTCATATGTTGTGACGGCGATTTTTTCACGTGATACAAAAATTACGGCACATATGTATAAAAAAAATTTGCCTTTAGAAATATTTTTTTCAGTAATATAGAAGTCAAAAAATGAATTCCTAAACTTAATTTCATTATTTTATTTTATATCACTAATGTATTTTCTTTAATAAAAACAATTAAAAAATTAACAAAATGCTCAACTTAAGTTAGAAGAGTAGGAGAAAAGAAAAACAACCACAACATGAATGACTACAGCTTCAATAGGCACGACTGTATATATGTTCATACACAAAGTAACAAGCAACCACAACATGAGCGACTGCAACATCAAACAACACGATGGAAAGTATGTTCATATATGCAGCTACTAAACTGCACAAACAGCTGACTTGCAACAGATCTGCAGTGTTAAGCGACAATTGAAATCGAACTGCAAGCGTTAACATCGTAGCTTCGCTAGTAGCGATTTAGGTCCTCCACGATTTAGGTCCTCTGCTTGTTCAGCAGAACACATGTACAATTAACGCAAATAAGAAAATACTAGTGATAACCACCGAAAATCGAGTGTGTGTGTTGAACACACTAAACAGATCTGAATGTCAGACTTGGTTTGTGGCGAACCTTTACTAGTCTTCCCGGTCCCGGTGGAGTTTTTCTACAAACACAAAAAACTTAATGCAATTTCCGTTTACATCGCGCATTCATTGGAAATAAGAAATCTAATTTTGATTTGATACAAATAATTTGAAAATGGATAGTACATATATGTGATTTTAAAAAGCAAGGACTGTTTTTGAAATTTTTTTACAAAAAAAAACGAATTTATAAAAAAAGTTTCATCAACTTTTTCCTGCTCCGCGTTTTGTTAACAGATATCTGGTCACGTTAGCTTAACTCAATTTCGAAAAAAAATTACTTACCCCTCATATATAATTTTTCTCGGTTTTAAATGATTAGAATATGCGTTTAACAAAAATAAATATTTTTTTTGAGCCAGGTTTTTTTTTTACCAAATTCAGTTAAACATTTTACATAGCTTCCTCGTTCAAACACGGTCTTACAATTTTCGTGAGCCATTATATAAGAAAAATCAATTTTTACATAAATCCATGGGACAATAAATCGAATGTTTTGATACTTAAATCTTGTTATTTCATAAATTTATAGATTTATATTAAACCTTTAAAAGTCCCAAACATTATTTAATCGAACTTACAGTCATTAAGCAAAGACCAATATTGTAAATTTTTACTTATTGATCAATGCTATTTTTCAACAAACATGACAAAGATAACAAATGGAACAATTTTAACCTGGTAATTGGTGACATGTTTCGGCTATTACCAATAGCCTCATCAGACCAGTTTGGTTAATTCTGTACATGTACTCGAACCCCTGACCGTTCATGCATTGCAATTGCATATTTTGCGACGGCCGCTCTAACACTTGAGCTACTGAGGTACTTGTCATGAGGTGTACAGAGTGCGCATATTCCATTTGTCATCTTTTGTCACTTTCTCGCTTGCTGCCATAGCCGTTAGACCGTCGGCCTAAAGTCATGCTATGATTTATTTTTCGAAATTGTGGTGTTGCCAGCCACATATTTTTGAAATTCGGCGTGTTCTCCATATGGTTTTAAGAAAGTTGATTTTAGCGACTGATTATTTTATAATTAAACATTATTTAATCGAACTTACAGTCATTATAAAAGTAAAGTAAAAATTTACAATATTGGTCTTTGCTTAATGACTGTAAGTTCGATTAAATAATGTTTAATTATAAAATAATCAGTCGCTAAAATCAACTTTCTTAGTCCCAAACATTTTTATCAGTTATTCCTTCTAAAACTTTATTTGGAATTTTCCTTGAATTGTTTCACTTGCGACATGCCACGTTGAAGGCATTTTGACCATAAATATTCATCCGAGGGTTCTTAAAACATGCAGTTAGAATTTTTTAAAAATGGGGCGGAATACTCAAGAGTATATGGGAAAATCCACGAAACCTTTGATTTTTCACACAAATGAAACTCAATTTTAAATTTTGAGGCACACATTTTTAACTTCGGTAGACATGTTTCTTAGACGTTTTGAAGCAATAATATATCGGTGGTTTTCCTTTTAATCATGCCACAAAAAGTTACCTTGATATGGGCAAGTTCCAGAAACAGTCCACCAACCAAAATTTTTTAAAATTAATCCAACTTTATTTTTTTCTAGTGGAACATTAGACTAGATATATAATTTTATAAATATATAAAAAAAAACGTATATCGATGATCATTAATACAAAAAATATTACCAAATCCTACCCAACCTCAGATCTCTTAATGTTATAATAAAAATTAACATTTTTTAGGTGATCATATCATTACTTTAGTGTTAACATAGATGGTCCGATTGAAAGCCAAATTTTTATTCATTCAATTCTCTTTAATTTTAGAAAAAAAAAATTTTTTACTATTTTGGAAAGGTTGAAATTAGATATGAAATGTCAGCTCCATGCGTTGTAGCGTGCGTCATGGAAAATAAGGTTTTTCTTATATTGTGAGTAGAATAAAATTACTTTTTGCAAGTCGCCTATAATTTCAAATCAATTTCATATCCTGCTTTTAATAACTCGACAAGAACAAATTTTTGTTGACGAAATCCTGTCTAATTTACAACAAGTTAGTCGTATTAAAAATTCCCACAATCGATAACTGGACTTAGTCTTGACTACAGACAGTAGCAATGTTGTTGTGCAAAATGCTCCTCATGCTTTATCTGCGGTTGATGCGTACCATCCACCTCTGAGTGTGTTGTACCAATCGGATAGAGATAACATAGTGACTGCCAATTCTTCTAGCAGATTCTTTGAATTTAATTTCAAGAAAGCTGACTTCTTGAAATTGAATAATATCCTAAATGATAGATTTAACATTTAGTTAGAATTTTTTAATAATAACGTCTTAGATGAATGCGTAAATTATTTTTATAAAGAATTTTTTTCGGCAATATCTTTATCTGTGCCATATACTCTGAGGTATATTCCTCGTACCCATGGTACACAAAGGATTTGAAGAAAATACGTAACGGCCGCAATAGGGCATGGAATAAATACGTTTGTAGTCAGGACCGCATTGCCTGGAAGCTTATCTGCAGCTTTTCCAAGAATTAAGGCTTGAATCAGCTTCAACTTATTCTGGCTATCTGAATAAAATGAAGCTCAATATTCTTCATGACCCCAAAAATTTTTGGGGATTCATAAACTCTAAAAAAAAGTCGGATGGTTTTCCATCTGAATTCAAGACTGTCGACGGGCTCACCAGCGATCCCCAAATTATAGCTGGGTTATTCGCTAATTTGTTCAAAAAATCTTTTTCAACTGAAGTGTTTAGCCCTGATGTCAACTATGTATATTTATTTATTTATTTGAGCCAATTGAAACAGAGTTCTGTAGGCTAGATATAAAATAATATTATTTACAAAACTGAAATTAAAAATAAGAATTATTAATTATTCTTTTAAATATTTCCTTAGGCCAACAAAAATCAATTTCATTTACTATTGTTAATTCATTTAATTCAATAAGTGATCTTATAATAGGTTGATTTAATGCATAATTAGTCTTATGACATTTTATAAAAAATAACTTATTCTGGCGAGTAGTTCTGATTGGGACAAAAAAATTAATATTACTTAACAAGCAAGAACATTCAATATTACCACAAATGATATCATAGATTAACATAATCGAATTTATCATACGTCTATTTTCAAGTGATTTTAAATCGATAAGCATACATCGACTCCTATACGAAGGAATAGGTTCAGTGAAATTTAACGAAAAAAGAGCAAATTTCAGAAACTTCTTTTGGACTCTTTCAAGACGATTAATATGAATAGCATAAAAAGGGTTCCAAATGAACGCAGCATATTCCAGCCTGGAGCTTACAAATGCTACAAATAAAAGCTTATATGTATATGGGTCCCGAAATTCGGAACTATTACGACGTACAAAAGCCAACATGGTATATGCTTTTGGTATTATATAATTGAAATGATTTGCCAATGTTAATTTGGAATCAAGTAAAACACCCAGATCCAACATTTCACTGACACTATTTAAGCGTGTACTTGCGATAGAAAATTTAAAAATAATATTACTGCTTAGTTTAGAAAAAGTAATATGAAAACATTTTTTTACATTTAAAGCTAGGCGGTTATTGAGTCTATTTAAGTCAGATTGAATATCCATTAAATCAGTGATACTACTAACTCTGAGATATATTTTTAAATCGTCAGCGTATAACAGATAATTAGTTTTCAAAAAGCAAGAACCAATATCATTTATGAAGAGTATGAATACTGATCCTCAGGTTCCATTTGGTGCAATATCTTTTACCCCTTAACTTATAGTAAAATATATTGCATCCCTTGATGATGACTTTGGTTCTGGGCCTGACGGCATTTCAGCCACAGTTTTAATTAATTGTAGTCTTATCCTGAGTAAACCATTCAGTTTTCTTTTTAATAAATCTATTAATATTAATTGTAGTCTTATCCTGAGTCAGCCACTCAGTTTCCTTTTTAATAAATCTATTAATGGCGGCTTTTTTCCTAAATTTTGGAAGGAATCTTTTATAAGTCCTATTTTTAAAAAAGGACTAAAAATGATATTTCTAATTACAGGCCTATAGCCAAGTTATCATCAATACCAAAGCTTTTTGAGCGAATTATTTATGATCAAGTTAAGGTGTGCTGTAATGAAGTCATAACAACTCGTCAGCATGATTTTGTTAATGGCAGATCTACCGTTTCTAACCTTCTTGATTTTACGTCTTTTGCTTTAAGTTTAATTGCTTCTGGGTCGCAAGTAGACTCTATCTAAAGGGTGTTTTTTTTAGAGGTTTGTTTTTCGAATAGAGATAAAACTGGGATTTTGTGGTCAAATCTGGCAACTCTAATGTCATTTATATTCAGTTTGGTTTGCCATTTCATCATGAACAGGTTGACAAAAGAACAACGCTTGCAAATTGTGCAAATTTATTTCGAAAATAATGGTTCAGTTCGCGAAGTTTACCGCAAGCTCCGTCCATTTTATGGTCGACATAATCGTCCATCAGAGCAATTAATTCGGTTAACCATGGATCGTTTTCGCACTACGTTTACTCTATGTGATAATACGCATCCGCAGAGACGTCGAACAGTGCGCACCGAAGAAACAATTGCCGCTGTAGAGCAAAATGTTGAAGAGGACCCGAATGAATCGATTCGCCACCGTGCACAGCAATTGGAGCTTTGTCCATCAACTTTATGGAAGATTTTGCGCAAAGATCTTGGCTTCCGACCTTACAAGATCCAGCTTGTGCAAGAATTAAAGCCGCGAGACCATGCAATGCGTCGTGATTTTGGTGTATGGGCCGAAAATGAGATTGATCTCAATGCTGATTTTCATCGCAAAATTTTGTTCAGTGATGAGGCTCATTTTTGGTTGAATGGCTACGTCAACAAGCAAAATTGCCGCATTTGGAGTGAAGAGAATCCACATGAGACCCTTGAGACGCCATTACATCCACAAAAACTGACTGTTTGGTGTGCTCTATGGGCTGGTGGAGTCATTGGGCCATACTTCTTCCGAAATAATGCTGGAGAGTCAGTTACCGGTAATGGAGACCGGTATAGAGCCATGATAACCGACTATTTTGTTCCCGAATTGGATGGCATGAATGTGGATGAGTTGTGGTTCCAACAAGACGGCGCTACATGCCACACAGCGCTCGTCACAATCGATTTATTGAAGGAAACATTCGATGAGCGCATAATTTCGCGGAATGGACCTGTCAATTGGCCACCAAGATCGTGTGATTTGACACCATTGGATTATTTTCTTTGGGGATATGTGAAGTCGCTCGTCTACGCCAACAAACCAGAAACGTTAGGGGACTTGGAAGCCAACATTCGTGGCGTTATTGCCGACATACGGCCCCATATGCTCGAAAAAGTGGTTGAAAATTGGACCTCTAGAATTGGCTTTATTCGAGCCAGCCGCGGCGGCCACATGCCCGAAATCATATTTAAACATTAATGGCATAAAATTATCCTTCCAATAAAGCCAAATTGATGGACATTAAAACGATTTTCTTGTGTTTTATTTCAATTCGAAGTTGTATACCTCTAAAAAAAACACCCTATACATAGACTTTAGTAAAGCATTTGACAAATTACCACATAGTTTGATTTTGTTTAAATTAAATAAACTAGGATTTCCTACAAATTTTGTCAGATGGATTGAATCTTATTTATTTGATCGTTCTTATCAAGGGGTGTTGTCCTCTCCTTTTACAGCGTTTTCAGGTGTTCCGCAAGGAAGTCGCCTGGGGCCGCTCCTGTTTATTTTGGCTATCAATGATGTTACTCATATAATCAAAAACTCTCATCTGTTTATATATGCTGATGATATGAAAATTTACAGGACTGTGAAGGTGGATAATGACAACTTTGCCCTTCAGTCTGACCTGAAATCATTTGAAGTTTGGTGTTCTAAAAATAGATTACATTTAAGTCCTGATAAATGCCAAACTATGATCTTCTCTAGAAAGAAAATTAATGTGGAACATGATTATACAATTAATGATATGAAAATCTGTCGTGTCGATATAGTCAAAGACCTTGGTATACATGTTGATGCTAAGTTGACGTTTAATTAACACATTAATATAATCTGTAAGAAGACTTCGCCATTACTTGGATTTATAAAGCGGTGGGCAAAAGAATTTAATAGCCCGTTAGTAACAGTAACTTTATATAATACAATTGTGCGTCCTCACTTAGAGTATGCTAGCCAAGTATGGTCTCCATATTATAATATACATATAGATAGAGTAGAACGAATCCAAAAAAATTTTGTTCGGTTTGCTCTCAAGGGCTTAAATTGGAATGACCTCTTAAACCTTCCTCCTTATGAGGATCGTTTAAAGTTATTACGTATGCAGTCTTTGAGCACTCGTAGAAATATTGCGGGTATAATTTACTTGCATCAGCTTGTATCAGGGTCGCTTGCTGCGCCAGAGCTTCTGAATTATATTCATTTTAACACTAATCGTAGGAGTAATCGTAACTCATATCAGATATTTTACCAACCAGTCAGTAGAACTAATTATATGGCTACAGCTCCTTTTAATCGCATGACTACTCTAATTGACAATTGCGACGTATATGATATTAGCTTGTCAAAAGGTCAACTCAAGCTTAGATTGAAAAATAACTATAGTTAATTTTGTAGCTTAATGGTTGTTGGTCTTTATGTTTGTAATGTCCGAGCCCCACCGCATGATGGGTAAATTTTTTCTAACATTTATGCCTTAGGTCATTTAAATAAATCCATACAATTGCATTCATGCAATTTTATGTTTATATATTTATGATCTGAGTGGGTATGTTGAGAAAGTGCGACAAAGCTTAGAAAAAATTATAAAAATATAACAAATTAATTTGCATGTATAATTTTTTCATTTCCATATTTTATTAATAAGCTTTTTACTTGGTTTAAAGCTTCAAGCTAAATTGCTAAGAAGGCTAATAGTTGTAGTAGCTAAACTCTATTATTATTATTATTATTAACCCCGCAAGGGAGGATCTAAAATTTTATTAGATTCTACGGGCTTGACGTACCCGCGCACCCTTAGTCAACTTGATGCTTGGATGTGTTTAACTACTGAACATAAGAGTTATTGTGTTCAGTAGGGAAGCACTATCATTAGCATCAAGTAAAATGAAATGATGATGACTTGAATTAGGACATGGATGACGAGCTGATCAATGGAAGGATGACCGTTATTTGCCGCGGCACATTGGGAGTCCTCCGGAAACGGAACCCGTTATTCCTGCGGGTCCCGCTGAAGGAGCTGATGTGAGCTTGCTCTGCCGAGATGACCGCCGCGGTACGTATCAGAAACCAGCTACTTCGGGCCCTGGTCAGGGAGTGTGTATTGGATGCAGAAGTAGATGTTTGCATTGCTCCGGGCGAGCACTAGTCCGTCCGTGTCTTCCATGACTAGCAAAGTGCAGGTCAGGCCTCAGGGTACTGGGGTAGGGGTGTCACCCCGAGGGTATACCCGTTCCTGGCTATTGCGGCCCGCCCCCCTACACACGATACGCTGAATTCAAAACCGTATGTCAATTTTAAAGGAAACAACAGAGATGGACGAAAAGACGAACGACTACCCCTTCGACAAGAGATCAAAGCTGAGGAGGTCTCCGGTCGCTTCCACTAGCGCTGCCGCTATCGCTGCTGCCATGGAAGTAGACCTAACAGCCCAAAACGATGGAACTCCCAACAGTGGAAACCAACACGGTGCATGTCCCAAGAGACTCACAAACGTGTTGAGAACAACACCTGGCCAAACGACTGCTAGAGGCAGTCAGCCAAAAAGACGCCGGGACTGCCCAAACAGATTGAAGTAGAAGCAGTCAACACAGAAATTGTGACGTCTTTGCCTATATCCACATCAGAAGAAGAGAAACCCTCTCCGCGCCAGCAATACCTCCGCAAGCTGCGTGAAGATGAGGAGCAGGCACTGGCTAAATGCCGATTGGCTATTGCTAAGATGAAACAGGCCATGCAAAAACAGAGGAACATCAGCATGGATGTAAAAGATGGTGTCACGGAATTGGAGGAACTGTTTGACATTATTACGCATAGTCGAAGAGCTTGGCGAAGATTGGAGGAGGAGAAAAAGAAGACCGCACCTCCGGAGACAAATGCAGCTGTAGCAAATGAAACTCCATCAGCCCGCCCGATAAGGCACGCATCGAGCCCGGCGCAGCCTAGTACAGGCAAAAGACCAAGGGAAAAAGAAAACACCACGGCCCTCCCGCGCCCAAAAAGGACAGCTACATACGTGGCAAAGTCCGATAAAGCTGAAAAGCCGCAGGAAAATAACTCTGAGAAATGGCAAGAAGTCAAAAGACGAGCGAAACCAAACCCTCTCAGAAGAACGGGCGAAACAAAGAAGGAAAAGGAGAGAGAAGTAAGGAGAGGAGGGAAAACCCCAAAAAAGAGAAGAAAGAGAGGGCAACGGCCGAAACCGGAGGCAGTCCTCATAAAACCGACAGAAGGACATAGCTATGCGGAGGTGCTCAAAAACCTGCGTAGCAAAATTCACCCCGAAGAGGTCGCCAATATAAGAGGCATCAGGAAAACGAGGACTGGTGCACTCCTTCTAGAAATGGAAAAAGGGGGAAAGGTGGGACCCGAATTTCTCCAGAGGCTGAAAACCACTGTAAAGGAAGATGCTTCTGTAATGGAGCTGAAACCAGTCGCTACAGTAGAAATAAGAGACCGGGGTTCTCTTACTGTCCAACTAGAAGTTGAACAGGCCATCAAAAAGGTGCTAGGAGATCAACTTGAGGAAATGCGCGTCAGGGTAACAGCACCAAACAAGCGTGAGCAAATACGAGCGTTTGTAACACTAGCGCAAGAAAAAGCGAAAAAATTGCTCAAAGAAGATGGCATAAAAATCGGTTACGTCAGAGCCAGAGTTAGACTCTGCTCAAGCATCAAAAGATGTTTCCGATGTTTCGGAATGGGCCACTTGCAAATGGACTGCAAGGGACCGGATAGGAAAGGTGAAGGTCTGTGTATGAGATGCGGAGAGCCAGGACATAAAATAAAGGAGTGCAGCAAGAGACCAAAGTGCTGCCTGTGCACAGAAGCTGGGCGTAGCCGGGTAGATCATATACCTGGCTCAACTAAGTGCCAAGCGACAAAGTGAGAATACTCCAGGCCAACATGCATCGAAGCAGAACGGCTGATGCGCTATTAGAGCAGATGGCAATAGAGAAGAAAGCGGACGCTGTCGTTATAAGTGAACAGTATGGGCGAGTGAATCGAGAAAACTGGTTAGAAGATGCGACCGGTACTGCAGCAATCTGGCTGCCTAGCAACAGCAGGTTTGTCAATACACTTAAAGGTGCAGGGAACTGCTTCGTATACGTGCAAAACACGAGCTTCACTTTGCTCAGCTGTTACCTAACCCCAAGCGATAGCATTGCTGAATTCCAGAAGAAGCTTGAAAGCATTGAAGACAAAGTGCTGGAAATTGGAGGTCCCTTTATCGTCGCAGGAGATTTCAACGCTAAAGCTGTCGAATGGGGAACGGCAGCAACAAACTCCAGAGGCAGACGCGTGCTAAACATGGCCGCTAGGCTGGGCTTAGCCATCGCTAACATTGGCGCAGCTACGACCTTCAGAAGACCAGGGTGCGAGGCCACCACACCAGATATCACTCTAGTGTCAGAGAGCTTAGCTGGAATGCTTAAAGAATGGAGAGTCCTGGAAGATTTTACTGGTAGTAATCACCAGTATATCACTTACCATCTAGACTCAGGAAGTCGCCCCATCCAGGCACCAACAAGAAGAGGCACGCGAAAATGGAATGTAGCGAAACTTAGATCCGAATATTTGCTGGCAAATATCGACGAAAACTCATTGCCAACTGACACAACTAGGGACGCCAGAACTCTCACAAATGCGACTATGCAGCGATTAGCTCAATGCTGCAACGCATCGATGCCTAAAGTTGGCACAAGCCGCAGAAAAGATGCCGTATACTGGTGGACAGATGAAATAGCAGAAATTAGACGGAACTGCCTACGGATGAGGAGGAAACTCACTAGAGCCAGACGATTAGGCGCCGCTACAAATGAAGCCGAAAACTACAAACAAGCCAAGAAACATTTGAAGCTTGTCATAGAGCGTAGCAAAAGAGAAAAATGGGAGGAACTCCGCAAAGATCTGAACAACAAACCCATGGGGTCTCGGCTATAAGATCGTTATGAAGAAACTGGGCTCTAAAATTCCTGGCCCAAATATGGACGGCGAAACCATGAGCAACATCGTTGATGCCTTATTCCCTACGCATAATCTGCAGCAGGAAGAACAAGACGCGCTGCCTGTTGGATTAACCCCATTATTTTCTGAAGAAGAATTAAAAGGAGCAGCAAAATCTCTCAAGAGTAGCAAGGCTCCAGGACCTGATGGAATCACTGAAAATAGTAGCGGAAAATCGCCCAAGTGTTCTACTGTCGATGTATAATGCGTGCCTTAAGGAAGGCTTATTCCCCGAAGTGTGGAAAAAGCAAAAACTAGTACTGATCAGCAAAGGCAAAGGAGATCCTACCCAACCATCAGCATACAGACCACTGTGTATGCTTGATAGCGCTGGGAAGCTGCTAGAGAAGATGATAAAAACTCGCTTATCCGCAGTTATTGAAGACGCTGGTGGATTATCGGAACGACAACATGGATTCAGAGCAGACATACGCAACGCTTTTAACAGCCTCAGGTGGTCAGATATCATTGAAGCTCTTAAGCTAAGGTTTGCTACTCCGCAATATCTGCTGAGGATCCTGCAGAGCTATCTAAGGGACCGGGAGCTCATTTATGACACCTGCGAAGAAAGAAGGACAAAAAGGATAACATCCGGAGCAGCGCAAGGGTCTATACTAGGCCCAGACCTCTGGAACTTGAGCTACGACGGAATCCTCCGAATCGAAATGCCGGATGATACACATCTGGTGGGGCAGATGACATTGCAGCTGTAATAACGGCTCGCAACACCGAAGAGGCCAGGAGAAAACTAAACCAGGTTATGCTAAGGACAAGGGAATGGTTGCAGGCTCACGGACTCCAACTCGCCACCGAAAAGACGGAGGTTATACTGCTTACTAAGCAACACATACCATTAGAACTGGAGCTGCCAGTATGCGACAGCATTCTTACAACAAAGAAGGTAGTTAAGTACCTCGGCGTAAGAGTTGACCCAAAATTGACATTTTGGGCTCAATTACAACACGCAGCAACAAAAGCAGCCAAGATAACAGGCATGCTTAGCAAGCTCATGGCAAACATCGGTGGACCAACGCAAAGTAAACGGAAACTTCTAATGGCGACAACAAACTCGATACTGCTCTACGGCAGTGAGATATGAGCAGGAACGCTAGAGGCGAAATGTCGGCAAAGGACGCTACTGTCAGTGCAACGAACTGCTGCGCTCAGAGTTGCATGTGCGTACCGCACAGTCTCCCAAGCGGCTGTGCTAGTAATAAGTGGGGTTATCCCCATTGACCTACTAGCCAGCGAACGGAAAATGGTCTGGGAGGCAAAAACGGAGGGAAACCTGATAATAAGTTTTGCAGACGCAAGGCAGGAAACCCTCTCTAAGTGGCAGGACAGGTATCGCTCAGAAGTCAGCGGCAGGTGGACAAAAAGACTGATCCCTTGCATAAGAAGATGGTTTGAGAGAGACTTTGGCGAAGTAAATTATTACCTCACTCAGTTTTTATCGGGCCATGGATACTTCCAGAAGTATCTACACCGTATGGGCAAAACAGAGCACCCTTTCTGTATATATGGAGACGCTGATGAAGATGACGCAGAGCACACCTTCTTCAACTGCAATCGATGGGACAGCGAACGCACATCCTTACAGGAATCAGTCGGCCAGTGCTCCGCTGACAACGTGATCGAAAGGATGCTGCAGAGCGAAGAAAACTGGAATGCAGTTGCAAGTTTTACTGAGGACATTCTCAGAAAAAAGAAGTGGGACCTGGACGCAGGTATATGATTTGAGGACAAATCAAGGGACCTACCCCGAAGCAATGCTAACGCAGTCCCAGGGTAGGAGGCCTGGAGGTCAAAGGTTGTGGGTTTTAGTGAAGTGACACACTCTGGAGCTATGACGGTAGCTTTAGGATAGTGAATTGCATAGATATTGCAGTACATTTACCACAACCTTCCCCACGAAAAAAAAAAAAAAAAAAAAAAAAAATTATTATTATTATTAAGTGTATAAAAAATTAGAATTCAACAATTTAAAAAAAAATATAGCATACAGCATATTAACTTCTATAGCGTGCGTCACGATTTGGTTCTCCCAAAAATTAAATTAAAAATTTTGCAATTGTTATTTTGTTTTCTTATAATTTTTACACAAATAATTTTGGTTGCAGTATGGGAAACAGCCTCTCACCATTATTTGCGGAAGCTTTTATGTGTCAACTGGAAAATAAGTAGTTTAAAAAAGGGTTTGTTGTCATGAGTTTGGTGGAGGTATGTAGATGACACTTTGCTGTTGTAAAAAAAACAGAAGTAGATTGTATTTTGAATATCATTAATAACAGATGTGATAGCATAAAGTTTACTTACGAAATGGAAAATGACACAGATCATTGTTTAACGTTTTTGGATCTAAATATCAAACACATAGAGAAAAAACTCTCTCTCTCTGTACATCGAAAAGCAACAACGACTGATAGATATATATAACAAACGATTCCTTTTGATCACAAAAAAAACAAAACTGCATCGTTAAATTCTATATCTTTTCGTTTATGCCGTTTACCACTCTCTGTTTATGATTTCAAAAATGAATATGAACACATCGTAAACATAGCAAAAATAAATGGTTTCAAACATTCTCTCGTTGATCATTTAGTTAAAAAACATGCAGAAAAAATAAGAAGAGATGATTGCTCGACCCTCTTCTCACAAAATAATACTTTATCATCAAAAAATCAACGATATGTGACAATGCCGTATTTCCCCAAAATAACCAACAATTTATCAAATATTTTCAAAGAGCATAATTGCAACACTGTACACACCAGTAGCAACAAACTCATTTCGGCGCTAGGCTCAACGAAAGACAAAACACCAATGGAAGAAAAAAGCGGAATATACGAAATTAGTTGCCCAACTTGCTATGAAAAATATATTGGAAAAACTCGTCGTGCAGTCAAGCTTTGTATACGTGAACACGAGAGAAGCATCAAAAACAAAGATTTAAGCAAAGCAGTGGGTTCTCATGCATTTGACTCCAAACACCACATACCACATACAATGATTCCCATAAATGAAAACTATAGATTGATTAAAACTGTTACAGATTCTAAAAAACTGGATGCATATGAGTCTCTCTTCATTTCAATAAATGACAATTTAATCAACATAGACAAACCAAGAATTGAGTCTAATCTTTTTCAGTTGGCGAAATAATTACTAATTTTTTATTCGTAATAATTGTTCGTTTTTCAGTATTTTTGTTTGTGTAATTTTAACTTTTATTTTTACTTTTCTTGCTTTATTCTTATGCATTTGTTTCTTTATGTTTAGTGTTAACGCGTATTTAGCTGATGATGATTTCACTTTTATGAAACCGAAATGCATTAAAGTATTGAAAGTTAAATAAAGTCAAAAAATTTTTTAATTGTTTGTTTATTTTTTATTTTCAAAATTTTTTCTTTTGTGTAATAAAGGAGTTGACACTCAACTTAATAAAAAAATATTTTTTCTAATAATTGCAGTAGTTTTCGAAATTTCTCAAATTGTACAGTTGCAAGTGATTTTGTGAAGATATCTGCTAGTTGATTTTCGGTATTTATTGCCAAAATATTTAACAATCCACTCGCAACATGGTCTTTCAGAAAGAGATACTTCACACCTAAGAACTGTCCCAGAAAAAACTAACGTTTTTATTTTTTAGGATTATACTCTACCTGATAATCGCATAGATCTAAAAAGACACAATATTTGTTCTATATAAAGTGACTTTAATATGATGTATAACACTTAAAGATAGCACTTCTAACGACAAAGATGTTTAGCAAGCAACAAAAAGTCTGCGAACTGATTTTGTCCACATACCTGCAAAATCCAGAATTAAAATATTCAGCTATAGAAAAAATAGTTTGTGCATCAGAAAGATCTGTCTTTACGGTTATTTCTAATTACACTGTGCGGAATATGGTAGGGGTCAGTGATCGGCGGGGATTCTGACTACCGGGAATAGTTATATCGGTCAAAAAAGAAAATCATACGTGTCCCGGCGTTTCGCAGGGTCACGTCTAGAAATCGAGATATATCGATTTGAAGTTTGTAAGTATCATTTAGGGGAATTTTGTTTGACATAACTGGAGAACGACTAGTCCGATTTTGCTGCAATAAACTTAGAAAAATTAAGAATTACTTCAATCTATTGACAAACTGTTTCTATCTATAATCAACAGGTTTGCAGTTATAAATAAATTTATGAAGAGAAAAAAATTATTTTTTGCGTAAAAAATTAAAATTTTTTATTTTTAATAAAAATTTGATCGATATAACTTTTCCCGGTGGTCAGAACTCCCGCGCATTTTGGCTTTCGCACAGTGTTATAAGAAGGGTCTACCTGTTTGCCGAAAAAAGGTTCAAAGAATTCAGAACCAGAATTTTCTAACCCAAAGGTAGCAGCGAAGGTGGAGTGCCATTTTAGGCAGAATCCCAACACCTCAGTGTGAGATATGGTGGCTAGAGCGGGTACGTCAAAATCTACTGTACAAACGATAAAGGAGAAAATAAAGCTGACGATATATAGAGTTCAAAAAGTACCAAACCGTTCTGATGAAATGCAGTTGATGGCTCAGATGCGAACCCGAAAATTGTATGAAAGGTACCTGACTAAATTTGATTGCTGTGTTATGGACGACGAAACTTACGTTAAAGCAGATTTTAAGCAACTACCTGGGCACGAATATTATACATCACCGAAAAAGAGGCATGTGCCTAATAAATGCAAAGAAAAAAAAAATTGTAAATTTCCGAAGCAATATATGGTTTGGCAGGCCATATGCACCTTTGGCTTCAGAAGCAGATTCTTTGTGAGGAAAGGGACAATCAATTCTAAAGTTTATACAGACGAGTGCCTCGATGGAATGGTATGCAAGTAAAAAGATCAATTTTGTACCAAAAATAGCAAATCCGCCCAACTGCCCAGAGCTTCGCCCAATTAAAAGATATTGGGCTATAATGAAAAGAGATCCTCGAAAGAGGAACCAAACTGCAAAAAATTAACAGGACTTCACACTTAAGTGGAAAAGATCGTACCGTACTGTCGATGAAACAACTGTGTAAAATTTAATGAAGGGCCTTAAGAAAAAAGTAAGAAATTTATATAGAAAAAAAAATGTTAATTAGTTTTTAGTTATTTATATTCTGAACACTAGCCATTATTAATAAAAAAAGAAAAAAAAAACCAAATAGATTACTGGGTATTTTTTTATAGCTAAAAAACAAGACGTAAGTTTTTTCTGGGACAGTCCTTATATGCTTGGAACGTTTGCTTGTTATTCGTAAATTGGAACAGCATAATTTTTCCTTAACCCTTTTAGGACAAATGTCTTCACATGCCAATATTACCGTTATGTTATTTTTTTGCGATTTTTTCGCTTTTGTCATATCAGCTGTTCTGCTTGGTGCATTCAAGTGTTCACAGAATTTAGTTAGCTGCTATGAGTTTTTAGTATTGGCGTCATTTACGTCGTTACGACAACAAGTGCCGAAAAATTGAAGAAAGGTCCCTATGCTTTTAATTAAATTATGATTACTCGGACTTACAAAAAAAGTGCTTTAATTGGTTCAAAATAGTTAAATTAAAAGATAAAAACATAATTTGTAAACGAAAATTGTTGAGTTGTGTCTCAGGAATTTTCCGAAGTTAATGCTGCCTATAGGCCGTAAGGACGAACAAGGATACGTGGGACTTTGAAATTGATATAAGTAGTCGTTTTAATTTGTAGTCGTATTAATAAAAATATGAGCTCAAATATTTTATAAGTCGACGCACTTTAATTCGGTCCTGAAAGGGTTAACATATCCATGTTTCTCAAAATTCCTCTTAACCAAATAGATGTATTCAGCTTCACTGGATGAGGTTGCAACTGTAGCTTGCTTTTTGCTGCACCCAAAAACTTTGAAAACATAGCCACTTACTGATTTTCGGTCGTTGATATCTGAAGAACAATCTGCATCAGAGTATCCTATTATTGCATTGCTTCCTTTAAAGTGCAGCTTCAACTTCTTCGTACCTTTAAGGTATCTTAAAAAACGTTTCAATATTAACCAGTGTGTCTCTGTAGGTTTCTGCTGAAAATTCCCATGTATCCTAATTGGTAGCAAATGTCAGGCCTCACACAAAGCATTAAGTACAAAATGCTTCCCAAAAGTTCTTGATATGGCTGATTTGTCACTTCTTCCTTGAGATTCAGGTATCTGAAGTCCCTTTTCCATTGGAATTTTTGTTTTTTGTTGACATATCAAACTTTTTCAAAATTTTGTCAATGTTAACTTCTTGTGACAGTGCTAAATAACCATTTTTTTGGTCGTAATCAATTTTTATCTCCAAAAAGTGTTTTAAGTCACCACATCTCACAGTTGTTACTCAATCTCTTCTTCAATAACTGAATTGAGGACAACGTCAACATAAAGAAGGATAAAGATGTGATCGTCATTGTTTTTCTTAATGTACAAACAATAATCATGCCTTGATCTATGAAATCCAAGTTGAAGAAGATATTCGTTAATTTTTTCGTTCCAGCAGCGAGGGCTTTGTTTAAAACCGTACAAAGATTTTTCCAGTTTGCAAACATTGTCTTTCTTTACTTCTAATCCTTCTGGTATTTCCAAGTAAATATCTTCTTTTATTTGTCCATGAAAAAATGCTGTTTTTACGACCAACTGATGAAAATAGAATCGCATTTGCACCCCAACTGCCAGAACGGTTCGAATTGTGATCAACATAGCCACGGGTGCAAAGGTTTCTTCATAGACAATCCCATATTTCTGAGGGAAACCTTTAGCTACTAAACGAGCCTTGTATTTTGTAGGTTTTCCATCTTCGTTTTCCTTAATTTTAAATACCCATTTTGATTTTAGTGTTTTTACTTCAATTGGCCGCTTTACAAATTTCCACACATGATTTTTCTCCACAGATTGTAATTCGTTATCAATCGTTTCGAGCCACTCCTCATGATCAGAACGATTACAAATTTCCTGAAATGTTTCAGGAGTAGAATCAATAAATTGTCTATCAATTGTTACATTCCAGCTCGTAAAGTAGTACTCCACTTTTTAAGTTATCCACCACTTGTTATCGGAAATCTTCACATTTTTGGAATAATGAATAAATACCATATGTTACTACGATCTCACATATAAAATTTTATCTTTCTAGTGTACAAAAAACGAAATTAAATTAATAGGAAATTTTATATGGGAGGTGGGCGTGTCAGTGGCCCGATTTTTATGATTTTTCTTAATTAGGCCAAAAAACATCATATTCCAAATTTAATCTTTCTAGTATCAAAAATAACGAACTTAAAGCAAATAAAAGTTTTATTTTATATGGGAGGTGGGCGTGTTAATGGAACGATTTTTATGATTTTTCTTAATTAGGCCAAAAAAACATCATAACCAAATTTCATTACAATTGAACGATTACTATTTTTGGCCGCGGCTACTATGAAACTCACACACTGTGCGTCGTTCTTTATTGCAGTTGTTAACCTTCGATTTATTATATAAACAACATTCAAAGTAGCTTCATCCCACATTGATTTTGGTACCTTTGATTCAACCAGCAGCGAACGAACTTTTTCGATTTGAGTCCTGTTGAATCTTTCTGCTATACCATTCTGGTGAGGTGAATATGGAACTGTATTTTCAAATTGAATTCCTTTTTGTCGATAGAAAATCATCTGTTCAGATCCTTGGTCACTACTCAATGTTGATATTCAGGTTAAATTTCGCTTCGTAGCTTCGTAATCCTTGAACTTTTCAAATACGTTGGATTTTCTCTTTATCATTTATATCATTGAAAAATGTGTATATTCGTCTATGAAGGAAACAAAGTATCGATGACCATCATATGTTTTTGGTGTAATTGGTCCGCATACGTCACTGTGAATTCTTTCAAGAGGACGCATGCTCCGTTCGCACGTTCCTAAAAATGGTTCACGGCACCGTTTCCCTTTTACACATACATTACAGAATCTAAAAGGGTTAAATTTTTCAATTCCGAGCACTGCACCACTTCGAACCAGTTTCTGCAATGACTGTTGACTTATGTGTCCCAGTCTTCTATGCCATAACTTACTTGTATCGTTCACACATAGATTTACAATTGCCTTCTCGTCTTGTAAGACTACTTCATACAAATTTCCCTTCAATTTAGCACAAGCGATGTGTTTACCATCATTTATGACGATGGCGCACAGTGTAAAACTTTCATATAAGCTGCGGCCAAAACTATAAGGAGTTATCGTAGAGTAATGAAATTAGGCATGGACTTTTTTTTTGTAACTATTAAGAAATTTTGTGATGAATAAAATGGGTTCATAGCCAAGCATAGCTCCCATACAAAAAAAAAAAAATTTTTACAAAATTTCACAAGTAGGTTTCTATCTTCTTTAAAAATAAGGCTGAAAAAAATGTGGTCTAGTTTTTACCTTTTTTAAAAGGAAATAAAAAACCATTTAAAACCAGTTAATAGCTTTCACGTATTTTTGTTATTTTTTTGAAAAATATATATATATACGGCGGTTTCTGGGGTCGCTGAATACGAATCCAAGGTCAGAAATTTAAAATTCAAGATGGCGGATCCAATATGGTAGATTAGGGTATTGAGTTTCCGTCATATTGGGTCCGCCAACTTGCATTTAAAATTTCTAACCTTGGATTCGTAATCAGCGACCCCAGAAACCCCCGAATACCAAATTTGGTACTAATCGGTTGATTTTTAAACAATACGTCCGCCATATTGAATCCGCCATTTAGAATTTGAAAATTTTTAAAATATAGCCTGAGATTTGCAATGGGCAATCCTAGAAACCCTTGTATAACAAATTTGGTACAAATCGATTGATTTTTAAAAAATACGTCCGCTATCTTGAATCCGACATCTTGATTTTGTAAATTCTGACTTCGGATTCGTGATCAGTGAACCCCAAGTTTCCTGTATACCGAATTTGGTACAAATCGGTTGACTTTCCAAAATTCGGCCACCATATTGGATTTTCGACCGCCATGTTGGATCCGCCATGATATATTCTGTCAACCTTCCACTAAAAGTGAGAGTGCACAACTAAAATCAAATTATATGTGCAAAATTTTAAGTCATTCAATTCATTTTTGTAAAATTTAAAGCAATTTAACCGATTTTATGTGGTCGTTTAAGGCAATTTTTTTCAAAAAAAGTGCTATAAGTAATTATTGAGTTTTGTACACATAACGCAAAAGTGCAAGTCTATTCTTTTGTCACCTATTTGTATTGAACGTATAATCACTATACAGAAGTTTAAGCAAAATCGAAGACTATGTTTTTTTGCTATTCACACTTAAAGTTAAGAAGCATTTTCAATTTTTCTCACTTTACTATATATCAAGAACATCGAAATATGTTTTTAAATGCACAACTGCTATTCAACGGAGTTAAGCAAACTTTACAGATTTGGAAAACCTTTCTTTCATATTTTTAAAAAATATATAACATGACCTGCATCAGTGAAAACAAATATCCGAAAATACTCACCAAAATTCGCATAATTTACTCCATTTGCATATTTCGGTTTTAGACATTTTTCTGCAAAAAGTGGTGTAAGATATTATTGAATTTCATACATATAACGCAAAAGTGCAAACCTATATTTTTGTCATCTATTTGTATTGAATTTATTGTTATTATACAGAAGTTTACGCAAAATCGTAGACTATGTTTTTTTTCTTCCCTCTGCTAAACTTTCTCAATTTTTGCAATTTGTTTTTCTTAAGGACGTTTTCTTGTAAATGACCTTGAAGCCAAACTAATTCTTCAATGTTCTCAAAAATGCTATAAACAGAATCTCCAAATTTTTCATAGATGTGTATTTTTTTGTAAATTGACTGAATAGTTTTGAAGATAATAACAGCTAAACTTGAGATATTGATTTGCATAAAATTAAAATTGTAAATTTTTAGAATAAAACTTCAAGTTTCCGTGCATGCTGTTCATTCAAATTTCAACATATTTCCAAAATGCTTATAGATTGCTCTTAGTTGAAGATTTTTTTGTCGATCTATGTATTAGTTTTTAAGAAATTTGGAACTTTTTTTTTCCTTATGGCCGCTAATGTTACACTGTGTGGCGTATTCTCCTTTAAAATGGACATCCAAGCCACTACTAGTCAATCGACGAACGGAAATCAGTTTGTCGCGCAGATCCGGAACATACATACAGCACATCTTTCAGTACAACCAATGTACCTTTATTGGTATAGCCACGTATATCTCCAAACTCCCTTGCAATTAGAGATTCTTCATTCTTAGCCACGTTATTTATAATTGGCTTCTTCAGGTTTTGAATTTTTGAAAAATATCTCTTTTCTTTAGGAAGATGATCACTTGATCCGGAATCGAGCATAAAAGCCATCTGTTCGTTGGAATGACTGTTATTTCCATTTGCTATGAAACACACTGGTTGCCTGTCTTGATCGCTGTCTTGAAATTTGACACCTTGTTGACCTCTTTGTTCGGTCCTTTTGCAAGATTTCACCTTTCACACGTACTCTGCACTTTGCCTTCATATGGCCTCGTCTCCGCAGTTGTGACACTTCGCGTTGAATTTAAAAAATTTTCCTTTTGATGTTGAAAATGCCGTCGTCGCCTTTTTATTCTCGCTTCCTATGGCTCGGTCAGATCTTTTTCTCTCTCTGCCAACAATCTCTGCTTGACAGCCTGAATTGTAAAATCACTTTCCTTCATGCTGTAACCAGTGGATCATAGCTCTCTGGAAGTGTAACAAATAGCTGAGACACCAGATCACACTCAGTCAACATTGCACCTGCTGACTTGAGTTTCCGCACAAGACTGTCGAATTCAAGGAAATTAACCTTCCATGATGGACTAAGCTTGCTTGTTTTTTCGTTGAATTTTGCAACGGCTGCAGCATCTTGAGAGTTTGGAGCTGTGAATTTTTCACAGCTTTCAAGACATCTACACAGTCCAGGTACATTTGGACACGGAAACATAACATAAAAACATTATAACAACATAACATAATTTGTTCCATTAAATTGAAAAATACCATGAGGAACTTCCTTCCGTTGGTCGCCCATAACCTATTGTAATATTTGGTATCAAGGAATTTAAAATATGTAGCAGTTTACAGCTAGTTTTTATTTCGACTGAAAAAACCAACCTCAGGAGTGGTGGTTTTTATTTGCCGCAATATTTTGCAAAAATTTGTAGACTAGTGTTATTAGAGTGTTTCTGAACACAGTTATTTTAACAGTGTTGAATTTTTTGATCGACATAGGGCCTTTCTCAATCGATATCTTTTTACTTTTGATGAAATTTGACAGTTCTGAGGTGAATATGAATTGTCCAAATTTCCACTAGCCCCGAGGCTAGTTGAAATTTTGACAAATGATATAAATTGCAATAACAATAACAAATTGTAATGTTACGTCAAACATCTGACATTTGCACATAAAATTTAGTTTATTTACATTTATGTTGAGAAATTATTCGATGAATGAATGGAAGGAAAAATTGCGTGATGCGATATCGATTTAAATTTGAAAGGCCTGGTGGCGCATTGATTAAAACAAAATTTTGTAAATTGCATTCAGAAAATATTTTTAGAAATTTTACAATCTCTATATATTTCTATTACCTACAGAATTTGCTACCCAACCATGAAAATGTGAGCTTTTCACGGGAGCAATATACTGAATTTCGTCGTCTGTGCGAAGCACGTCGTGCACGTGTTCCTTTATAGTTAGCAGCCAAATAAATAAAAATTGGGGTTGGCTTGAACAACTCAATCATTGGATTAAAGTGATTTCCGATTATATTGAGAGTCTGAAATTGGAACATCAGAAAAACCAGAGGCAAAGTTATTGTGAAGCTGGTGATGATTTAGATTCTGGCTTGCAAGTTAAGCGTACATCTCGACAACAAGTAATTCTTAAACAATGCGGTTAAGTGCGTGGTGAATCACCATTGAGATAAGTTGGCTGTGTGCACTGATGCTGATGCTGAAGAGTGTTAAAAAGATAATGGATTTTTCACTACGACTTTCGATTTCTCATCTAAGGCGCATGTCTCAAGGTTCCTGCCTGTTTGTTTTTTTGTTGCAAAGTAAAATTATTCCTAAAAACGTTTTCATTATTACTGCCCCTGCTCAACATTTTCTTTTTTGATGTACATATGTTTAATTTATAAAACATAATTTACAACTCAATGCAATATTATACACGTTTAAAAGTTCAATAAACAAATAAATTTTTTTGGAATTTTCATCTTTATTATTATTGCGGCTTAAGTTTACTTAAGATGACATTCTCCAATTTTATTTTGCTTTTTTAGGGGTAAAAGAGGGTTAAAAATAAATAAGAAATATGAAAAAAAAAAGTGTCGCTCGGATCTAGTTTCGGAGATATGTGCATTTCCACAGGTATCGGCATTTTAGCTGGCCTCGTTTTTTTTTTTTTTTTTTGAGCACATCCTTTAGACATAATTTTTCTTGAAGCTAAGACTGTCTTGAATTAATATTCAAGGTCGAACAATTAAAATTCAGATAGCTATTTTTTAAATTGCATTTAAAGATTGGAAAAAATTTTCAACTAAATCTGATAATGCACAATTATTATTTATTGTCCGGAGTATCCAAAAACATGATTCGCAAAATCGTATCTGATCATTTACTTGTTTTATCGCCATTTTAGGGTAAAATCTTTTACCGATAATTTTAATAAAACGTATTTTTTTTAAAATTATCGGTGAAAGTGTTTACCTTAAAATGACCATAAAACAAGTAAATGATCAGGCACGATTTTGCGGATCATGTTTTTGGATTCTCGGACACTAAATAATAATTGTGCATTGTCAGATTTAGTTGAAAATTTTTTCCGATCTTGATCTTGATTGAAGCGAACCTGATTAAAAAGTTGCACATATTTCTTACTTTAAATGCAATTTAAAAAAATAGCTATCTGAATTTTATTTGTCCGACCTTGAATATTAATTCAAGACAGTCTTAGCTTCAAGAAAAATCATGGCTGAAGGATGTGCTCAAAAAAAAAAGTATCGAAAACGAGGCCAGCTAAAATACCGACAGCTGTGGAAATGCACATATAGCCATCGGAAGTTCCGGATATAGCTTTTGTTAAAACTATCATAAGTTGAGAACCCCTGTATGGACATCAAAAATATGGGTGTCATAAAAAAGACAATTCCATGGCCTTTAATAAAGTTTTTAAAAGTTTTGAAATTGAACCTATAATTTTGGAGATATGACGATTTTTCTGAAATTTTAACCAATTTTTTTCTAAGAAAACCTTTTTTTTTTCAAAAAAATGTTTTAACGACCTATAATTTTTTTAGTTTGTTATGATAGCTTAGTTTACTCCCTTTAAAATGATATATAGTTTGCTCTAAATTTTTAATTATTTACCCACTTTTTACCGGAAAACAAAAAAAAAAATTCAACGAATTCGTATGGAAAGTATGTATTTATGGACAAAAACAATAAAAAGCAACAACAACAATGACTGGTGCAACAACAAAAATTATCATGAGACGATTCTCATTATAAAACTTAAAAATTTTTAGTAAAAACTAGCAAACTATATTGGATATTTTATATACTGATCCGCGGCGATCACCTAAAAAACAAAAAGATCGGAGAGTTGTCCCTATAGTAAACCTGTGCCTTCTTTTTAGCACCCATTGATATTTCAACGGTTGATTTTTCATCACAATAGACCAGACGTCCAAATTTTTACAGATCCTTTCTGAAATGAACCTTCATAATTGGATTTTCTTCCCCTGTCTCATTCCGTATGAATTCCGGTAAAAGTGGTGGGAAATCATTTTGGTAAAGTTGGTAAAGTAATGCCACTCCAAGTCCTTTCAACCATGACTTTTACTTCAAGTTCTTTTGTGCTCTACCTTAGCAATTTTTCTCGCCAAGAATGAATTGGACTGTATTCATCAGGGTCATTAGCATGAACTATGCTCATTAGCATGCGAATATAATTTTAAGTTATAATACGCATTTATAAGTACAAATTATTTATTTCAATATCAAAATTCGACATATGCATTTTACTTTTGAATACTTTCAATATGAAATGTCAAAATTTACATCGATTGGGGCGGCAAAATTGAAAAATTTAGTCACCAGAGTGAAAATTTTACTCACCAGGCAAAAAATGGTTTTCACCGCGATTTGCCTAGGTAAAAAGATATCGATTGGGAAAGGCCCATAGGTGCGAACAAGAATTTCATTAGTCCGTCCATATACAACAATCCTATTGAATTAAAAAAAAACCCTTTATTGTGCAATGTGCACTCTGCTGCCGGTGACATAAAAATATTTAAAAAAATTTCCGGAAGATATTTTTAAAAAGCTGGCAACAACACTCTTGTTACATTTTATGTTTTGCCATGCCTAACGCCATTCCACGGCATTATAGGTTATGACACCTTGAAAGAAGTTGAGGCGGTAATCGACCGTAAATTAAATATTCTAACACTTAAGCCAGATATTATAATGCCTCTCAAAACCAAAATTTCAGAAGACATACATTTTTTAATTGAAAAAGGACTTTGTGGTAAAATACAATTTCATTTAGAGTAGCCATTCTGCTACTCGCGAGCAACTGCGCAGGAATACAAGCAGAGGCTGCGTGTATATATACCATAAATATTGTGTCGTAGCGAAATACGATTCGTTATGCGACGAGAACTCATGCAAGCAACAACTCGGCTGGTGTAGTTCGTGCACGCATTGATAGCATGCATAGCGTTGGCAAAATGCATTTGTGTAGGTTTGGCTTACACTGATCTAAAGCAATTAATCGCCAAATTCGATTAACTATTTGGGCCCATTAATGAACATGAAGTTGTAAATACGACAGTGAGGGCTGAGGTCCGAACAAATACAGAAAAGTTATCCGTATCTGGTTAGCATGAAGGCTTTTACTGGGTTGCCTTTACATAAATATTTAAAAACAACAAAGAAATAATAAACTAGATTTATTTTGTTAAATTTTTGTACAATCAAATAGTTTGTTCGATCTGGCATATACTAGCATGTTCATGTAACATCCCCTGAGAGTAAAGTTTTTGGTAATGATGTGCAAATATTAGTCGATTATCGATAAAATGTGGAATTGAACACGAGCACGTGAGTGATAGACGAGAATATCCGGTTTAAAACTCTTTCTATTGGATTGAATACTCGAAACCTGCAAGACGTAATACATAAGTGATATTTCAAAGTATTTATATCTTTTTATATAAATTTTAATTTTTTTGGATTTGGCATAATATAATGCAATAAATTGCCAACAAACCATTGGCTCAAATATTTTGATTTGCAAAGTAACAAAAGTTACACGATAGTGATCAAAAATTTTGATCCTATTTCATACATCCATCTCGGAAAAAAATCTGCGTGAGCAAGGTGAAAAGTTGCCGCAAAAAGATTTGCCGGCGGGAATGTAAATTGCAGCAGACAGAAAGTTGCTTAGACTCGCAGTAAGAAGAAACACCAAGGACTATATGTTCGCATGTTTCGAGATCAGCACTTCATTTCGCAACCTTTTATGCGCTCAACAACAAGACAAGTTTGGACGAATTTCTAAAAACTAACCTTAAAAATTTTTCTATAAAGTAAGGTAAAACAAATAATATTTTACATAAAGTTCAAAAATTATGCAAGATTTAATCTTATCTTATGAGTTTTCATAAAATATTAAATTAATTTTGTTAATAATTAAAATAATCTAATAATGGCTAAAAACTAGAATAATAAAAAAAAATATGTTATTACATATTTGTAACAATCTAAATTTATACATATGTTCTTTGATAGAATTTTATCTAGTACATATCTACACATAGTTTAGTATTTTTTTTTATTTTTTCTCATTACACAAAACAGGTTCTAAGTTGCATTTTCTCTCTTTTGTACATTCTTCCAAATTGCAGCTTAGACCCGTTTTATGTTGAACGGTAGTATAGATTTGATGTTTATAAGCATCGACAAGCGTTATTTGGACTAAAAAGTGATGTGTTAAAATTAAAATATTTTAGAAGAAGGAAAGTTATGAATATGATCATTTAAAAGTAAAATTCCATATAAAAATAGTCATAATGATCAAAGATTTTGTTTGTTAACTACAAATTAATTTATAGCTGCAGCAAGCCTTCCATGGATTTGTTCCAGAATTGAAAAAGCTGTAAGTCTTATTCTTAATTTGTTATTATAAATATAAAGTGTTTTTTGAAATAAAAACCACTTAAGGTATTTAAATTAAAATAAGAATAAAATAATGAATTAATATATATAATTAAATTTTGCAACAACAAAAGTAAAACGAAAAAAACGGAGAATTAGAGAATTTATAACAAAGTTGAATTGAGTGCAAATAATGCAAGTGAGTGAAAATAGAATCGAGAGTGAATGAAGAAACAAAGAAATGAATGGAAAATGAAACATTATCCAGTCACAAAAAAATCATATATTGAGACTTTATATTTTTGTTTTGATAACTCTGAATCTCTTCTCGGTGTATTTGTTTTCTTTTAAATTCTATTTAAATTCCATTGTTTTGTTTTGTCAAAAAAAAAAAAGGAAAAAAAATATCAAACTCAATTCTGTTTTCATAAATATTTGCAAATTTGGATTCCTATCTCATTGTCAGTTTAGTTTCAAGTTTTTTTTTTGGTCTTACAACAAAAATATTAGATTTTTATTTTTAAATTTATTTAGAGAAAGTTGTTTTTTTCTCACATTCAGTTTGAGAATGCTAAAACTAAAATTTATTAAATTGTGAGTAAATAAAAATTATAATGAATGCTTAAATTGAAAATTTTGTGGTCTAAAATCATTTAGCGCGGTTGTTAAAGTGGAATGTTGGGGCTGTTAGTTACATCTCGTAAAAGCCAAGGTTTAGGGTGGGTAAAGAGTAGTCAAAACAAAATATGATTGTGCTACTAATTTTGGTTTCGTGGTGCATAAGGTGTGGAAGCAATAGTTTACTCAATTTTTGTATCTCGTTGTAATGTTGTTTTCGTGTGCACAAACTTTCTTGTTTGGAATGGTAGGGTGGTCGGTTGTTTGCGGGTCCTCTCAGCTACTATTTAAAACGAATGTGGGCCACCCTAAGTATGTGCCTCTAGATATAACAGCCACGTGGTGTAAATTCCATGAGAACCGATTAAGAAGTTTTCGAAAAAATGATATTTTAAAAATATTTTTGTATGAGGACCACCCTAAATATGCACCCTTAATGAAAGTTTTACAGCCAAAGCTATTCCTCATCACATAAAAGACATCGTGTAAATTACATGTGAATTTATTAAGTGGTCTTTGTGAAAATGTTATTTTAAAAATATTTTTGTGTGAGGGCCTCCCTAAATAAAAGTTTCGTAGCCTTAGCTATGTCTCATAATATAAAAGCTACGTAGTGTGAAATCGGTCTGAATCGGTAAACCGGACTTCGTTAAAATGGTATTTTAAAATTTTTTTTTGTATGAGGGCCACCGTATATGTAACTTAAGTGAAAGTTTTGTAGCCTAAGCTATGCTCCTTAATACAAAAACTACGTGGTGTAAATTCCATGTGACTCTATTAAGTGGTCTTTCTGAAAATGTTATTTTAAAAATATTTTTGTATGAGAGCCACCCTAAATAAAAAATATACGCCTATAACCTTTAGAGGCACGCGCTCAATCACTGTGCAAAGTTTCAAGGCGATCCGTGCAGTAGTTTTGAAGTTATAGACGGACAACGAACAGAAATTGACTTTTATAAGTATTTTTGTATGAGGGCCACCCTAAATTGCCCATTTTTTTCAAAAAAGACATGCCTATAACCTTTAGAGGCACGCGTTCAATCACTGTGCAAAGTTTTAAGGCGATCCGTGCAGTAGTTTTGAAGTTATAGACGGACAACGAACAGAAATTGACTTTTATAGGTATTTTTGTATGAGGGCCACCCTAAATTGCCCATTTAAAAAAAAAAACATGCCTATAACCTTTAGAGGCACGCGCTCAATCACTGTGCAAAGTTTCAAGGCGATCCGTGCAGTAGTTTTGAAGTTATAGACGGACAACGAACATAAATTGACTTTTATAGATATAGATAAAACCGCATCTTGTTTTTCCTAATTAAGGCGGTAACTGCATTACGTAAATTTTTAAAATTGGTATAGAGAGCGGTACACTTATGTATATTTTTTCCATCTCGCATACATTACATCTTTTTTTCAATAAGTTTCAAAACTTCAAAACTAAGCCAAGAATATTTTGTGGGATTTCTACTAATAATTTTTGTAGGAACATTAGCTTGGAATAATTGATTAATATTTTTATTAAAAAATTTGACCTGTTGACTAGTTGTATAAATCGGCCACCAATCAATCCTTTGGCATTTAGAAAATAAATGATTAAGATTAACCCTAGAAAAGACAGGAACTACATGTGAACTATTATCAGAAGTTAAAGGCTGTAAATTGAGAGAAAAGAAAATTAAATCCTGATGGGAAAAAGCTGGAACAGAGAATTGGTCATATTGTAAAATTAAATTTGGATCTGAAATCAAGAACATGTCTAATAATGTAGGAATGCTGTTTGGTCGGAAGTGTGTGGGCAATTCAACATTTGCAAATTTGAAATTGAACGACTCAACTATTTCTACGAATTGCTTATTGCTCTTATTTAATATATTTAAGTTGAAGTCTCCACACATGACAACATCGGTATACGAAGGAGCCAAGTCCTCTAAAATATCACGAATCAGAATAGAATTTTCAATATTTTGGGCCATATAAATACATCCAACCAAAAATTTTCCGGCCTCGTGTAACACCTCAACAAATATATATTAGAGCAAATCATTACCTGCGGATTGCCTAACTATATGGAACTTATAGCAACTTTTTATATAGACACCCACACGACCACCCACTTTATCCTGCCTATCTGCACGAATTAATCTAAAATTATCGATCTTAAATAATTCACTAACCAGGTTTCTGACAGACAAATAACGTCAACCAATTTACCACTAACAAGGAGACGCAAGTCATCAATTTTATTTTTTAAACTTTGAACATTCAAATGGCACATATTTAAGCCTCTCTTGCGCCTACTAACCAACTAATTTAAAATACATCATAAGTAAGGTGCAACACAACAGCAAGCGAAAACAAACACTGTGAAAATCTCTTATAAGAAAAAAAAAGTGTAAGAATAAAAAGAAACTAGTAAAGGTGTTATCTTCGGCCAGGCCACTTATGCCACTTAAGCTATTTTACTTGTATGGGAGGTGCCACGCCCAGTGGTGCTATTTCGCCCGCTTCAGATGCTGACATACCTTATACCAAGTTAAACAACTACACCAAATTTCATGCTAATTGCTGCAATAGTTCTCTTAAAATATCACTTCCAACTTTATGTTAATATGGGAGGTGCCACGCCCACTGGCGAAATCCAATCAAAATTTATTTAATTTTATAGCTTATAATAATTGACATCTACGCACCAAATTTTATGAATATTACTCTCATTTCACACTATCTATAGCATTAAACGTGTTTTGCTTATATGGGAGGTGCCACGCCCACCGGTTCTATTGTGCCAAATTTTCGTAAGAAGATATCTTTTAGCAAGTGCATCTGCCATACTAAATTTCATTACGATTACGTTGTTAGTTCTCCAATTAAAACGTTTAAATATTGTGGGCTGTGCCACGCCCTTCAACGTGTTTTTCCAGTAAACTGACGAAGCTTGTATTGATGCCTGCTCTCAGTAGTATCATCCCTAAAATTTTTATGAAAATCGAATGAGCCAATTTTGAATTATGCGAAATCATAATTTTCAATTGTTAAAAAGTGACACGCCCACTTTTCCAATTCCGCCCACTTTAAACAAAATTCAAGATATATATGATCTGTATCCGTGTACCGAATTTCATCACAATATCTTGCTCGGTTTACGAGTTATGGCGTTATAAAAGTTAAAATTTAGGGCTGTGCCACGCCTCTTTAAGAGCCTTTGAAAATTTAAAGCCTAGCTCAATCTTAATTTTGTTCACATGTTCACCAAATCACCAAGTTTCATCAAAATCGCAGCAACTTTTTTCAAAATGGACTGAGGTATATTTATATAGAGTATGGGCAGGAGGCGTGGTCGTGACCCGATTTCGCCCATTTTTATATGCTAGCAGCTTACAAGAAGGTGTGACCTGTGTGCCAAATTTCATTGAATTAGCTTACTTATTTTTCCCGTAAACGTGATTTCAACAGACAGACAAACAGACAGACAGACAGACAGACAGACAGACAGACAGACAGACAGGCAGGCAGACAGACAGACAGACAGACAGACAGACAGACAGACAGACAGACAGACAGACAGACAGACAGACAGACAGACAGACAGACAGACAGACAGACAGACAGACAGACAGACAGACAGACAGACAGACAGACAGACAGACAGACAGACAGACAGACAGACAGACAGACAGACAGACAGACAGACAGACAGACAGACAGACAGACAGACAGACAGACAGACATAGCTATATCGACTCAGGTGGTGACGCTGATCAATAATATATATACTTTTCTATACCTGCCACGCCCTCTTCTATGCGTTACAAACGGAATGACAAAGTGAATATACGTATACGTTTTAGAGAGTTTTTGCATACTTTATTGCTTGAAATACAGATTTTACGATAATAAAGCAACAATGAAATCAAGCATTTTCCCATGGGCAGTGTAAAGACATTTCAACACCACTGATAGGTGGTAAATATAACGTTCTTATTCTTCTTGTGCACAATGCTTTTTTAGCATAACTTTCGAGGCGAAATAGATCTCGCATGATTTACAAGTCCTGTCCTTGATATCTTCTTGTACAGACGGACAATAAAAATAGTATGGCAGAATTTCTGGCAGAGGAACCGAAGACATTTAAGAAGTATTTCGTTAGTTTATTTGGTTTAAGTGATTCTTGGATCAAGAAAAGCAAATGCATGAATCAAATAAAAATCTGTTTGGACGAGAACCGTTCTACGATTTCTTGATTCAAGTAAATTCTACTTCCATTTTAGAAATTGATTCCCTCCGTGTAAAATACATGAAAATTTACCTGTGATCGAAATTATCTTCCTATATATTATTATGACAGTCTTAAAGTAATACTACGACAATAGTATGACACCTCGATCCTTATAACCTTAATATTATATTGTCAAAGCAACTTATACGTCCAACGTAGAAGAATTGCTGTGAAGTATATGTCCGAACGAAAATTCATGCTATATTACACAATCAACATACGAATCGTTATAGTTCATTGTGAACGATTATGCACGATCGTAGAGATTTTATCAACACTGACATTTGCGAAAAGCAAGGCGCACAACGAAGTAAACAGAGGTTAATGCGCATTCAGTTGATCAACATAAAGGTGCGTTCATGTAAATGAAGATGTCTACGCAGTGAGTGAAATGTAGTAGCGATTTTATCGACAGTTGGATATAGATGACCTGTCGTTAATATTTCGAATTGTAAAAAGAAAATTATTTTATGTCGTGCTTTTAAGAAAGATTGCAAATATTTGTTACGTTACATGCTCCTTGACCCCCTTCCCACCCCCTTTGTCACAAATTGTCACGTACACTCAGACGCCCTCCCCCCTAAGAGCGTTACGTTATTTATGGACAGCCCCTTACTGCTTACTGTTCTTTTCTTTTTACTTCTAATTTTAATTTTAATTGTTAATTTTAGGATTTGTTTGATAGCTTTATTTTACTAAGTTACATTTTTTTTTTTTCAGTCTAAGCTTTAGTATTGTTCATGCATGCATTCTACACTTGATGTACTTGATTAAGTCTTATTGTACAATGCATTTTTTTAGGCCAAATAAATTGTAAAAAATTTGAAATTGTATTCCAACTATTTCAAAGCACGTCAAGTCAAGCAAGTTTATGGACTTGGGACTATCAAAAGGCAAATACCTTTTATTACGAAATTCTTTAAGAAGACACAACGCACAGTGGATTTTTGTAGCCATAAATATGAAGAATTTGAAAGTGCTAGGGATTGAAAAAATGTTTAAGGCAATCGTCAGAGAATACTTAGGGACTGAAAACAAAAACCATAAAAGTTTTAAATTTGTTTTGAGTTTAGTGACACAGTAGGTTCAAAGATGAACTTTGTAGTACAAAAATGTTCTATGAAACTTTTTATAGAAGCGATTGTTTGATAATGCGCTCTAGTTAACTTGTTTGAAACAAAATGCTATAATGTATTGTATTGTCGGAAAGTACATTGATTCTTCTTTATAAAAATTAATTTAATTTTCCTTTATCGTCTTTATATGAAATGTGCGGATTTTTCAAAAATTATATTGAAAAATGATAAAAGTGGAAAATTTGCAAACTTTGACAGAAAAAAAAAGTATATCTCCGGATTTCGGAAACTTTTTTATATGTAATGTGAGAAAGTACGGTTAGCTAAAAGACAAAAATTCAGCTGCTTTTTTTCACAATTTTTTTCTAATGTAGTTTTAGAAGGAACAAAAAATACTGACTCTTATGAAATGCTCTTATTAATTTATTTGTATTGAAATATATCAATATTGTATATTGGCATAAAGTTCATACTTTTCAAAAAATGTTTGCTTGAGCTTTTGTATTGTATGTGTGAATTATTCTGATTTTTTTAAAATTAGGGCTGAAAAAATCATAATTGAGAAAATTGGCAAACTTTGACAGAAAAAACAAAAGTATATCCCCGGATTTCGGAAATTTTTTAATATATAATGTGAGAAACTATGGTTAGCCAAAATCCAAGGTTTCAGCTGCTTTTTTTATGATTATTTTTCTACTGCAACATTTGAAGGAAAAAATATTTTTATTTCTTCACATTTTGCAACGCTTTACAATAACTTGATTGTAAAAGCTTACAGTGTGAAATAAGTTGCTTAAATTTTGAAAACAGTTCCTTTAAGTAGAAGGGAACTGAAAGGGCTATTTTTCTCTATCTATCCCCCTTGGGGTTCGCCCTTTTTATACCTGAATATAACGTAGTGAAGGTATGGCAGATGCAGCATATGGAGTTTAAGTCCGATTATGAAATTTTTTATTACTATCATTATTTTTTTTATTACTATCATTATTTTTTTTATTATTATTATTTTTATTATTCTTATTATACATATATATATTTTCCTGCAAATATAAATATAAATTTCAAGACTCTAACGCTATTACTACTGTTAATGGCCACCTTTTTTTTGTTTTTCCCTAATAACTTGAAAACTATAAAAGATATCGCAAAATTGGTAATATTTTTGAAATCAGCATCGCCAAGTTAAAAGGAATTGATACCCATTTTGAAAAAAGGTCTCAATCACATCCCAACTTTGTAAGGGAGGTAGGCGTGTCCGTGGACCGATTTTACTCATATTCACAAATTTTTCCTCTTTTTACATTTGAAGCATCTCTACCGAATTTCAAGAGTGTAGCGCAATTATTACTATTTATGGCTGCCGCACAGTGGCGCCTTTTGTGATTTCGCGTTGCTAAAATCATAACTTTTGAACGGGTAAAGATATTTGAGCAAAGTTTTTTGATTTTGGTTGGTAATTTCTGTAGCTATGACATATATAAGATTCAGGTTTGAGGCTTAGCTATAAATACTTTTAAGAAGAGGTGAAAGTCCAAATTTCGAAATTTTTGGTTTTTAGTGGTATGAATTCATAAAAAAAAATTTTTTTTTATAAATTTTAGTGCGCTTTATTCAATTAATGAATTTTTAATAATTTAATTTAAAGAAACATTTTTTTTTAATTTTTACTAATTTATTCATATGCATTTATTTTTTTATCTCTTAACATAATAAATTAGATAATTTCTTTAAAAAATCTACAATTCTATAAAAATATCATCATGATTTTGGATATCTAAGAAACTTAAAACAGTACTACAGAATTTATCAGTCAGTTCTTTTCGTGACCTAACGTGCCTAAGTGATGAAATCAAAGGATCTGAAGATGCTGAAAGTAATTTGAACAAGTCCTCATTCTGTCGAATAAGTGAAATTTTACATGTATTGCTATATCTGTACTTCTTATAATCTTTGTTTTTAGACCAGCCATGTCGAACTCGCGGCCCGTGGCATGATTTTTTGCTGCCCTCAACACGTTTCCACAACTCCTTACTGTTTTCATAAAAAAAATCAAAAATAAATTATTTAACAAAAAAATATCAAAGTAAAAAATAAGTAAGTTGTGTGAAATGACATAGTTAAATTTTTTTCGAGTAAATTTCAATATACAGGGTGGCGGAAGTTACTAAAAATAAATTTAAACATTTAAATTGTTTATAACAATATTAATTTGTTAATAACTTTTAAAACAAATATTTTAAATTAAAGTTAATTTTCTTAGCATTAAAATTAAAATAATTTAAATAAATAAATTTTCTAGCTTTAACAGGACTGGAATTATGAATTTTTGAAATTATCAAAATTTGAATTCATTCTATTTTGAAAAAAAAAGTAGAATATGTATCTCTTTTTTTCGATACAGAACCCATAAAAAAAACTTCAGCCAAATCAAAAATGTGTCGCTCAATTTTTATCAAAGTCCGTTCGATTTGTAAAAGAACGTCCCATACATAGTGTCATTGGTAGATTCAAAGCTTAGGTTAAAACTCAACATAAGAAATCTGTTCAACACTTCCACTGCATTATTCACCAGCAAGTCTTATGTTCAAAAGTAATTTAACTTGATAATGTATTTCAAAAGTTGGTAAAATTGTTAATTTTATTCGAGCACTCGGATTAAATCATCGGGAATTTACGTCATTACTGAAAGATGTAGAAGTTGATTACGAAGATTTGCCATATTATACAGAAGTTCGTTGGCTTTCAAATCATAAAGTTTTAAGAAGATTTTTACAACTGTTGGACGAAAACGTACTTTTTTTAGAAATTAAAGATTACGAGTGCTCTGAACTGAAAGATGTTAATTGGATGCAAGATTTGGCTTTCTTAGTTGACATTACTGGGCTTCTCAGTCAACTCAATATTAACCTGCAGGGTAGAGCTTCACACATGACCAAACTTTATTATATGACCAAACAAATTCATTCAAGCAAAAGATATCCCTGTGGAAAATACAAATGGAAAAAGAAAATTTATCAAATTTTTCTAATTGTAAGACTCTTTTGCTTAAATATCGAGAATTAAAATTTGACAAATATGAGAAACAACTGAAAATGTTGGAAGAATTCGAAAAGAGGTTTTCGGATTTTTAAAGTACCGAGTCCCATTTAAATATTTTTTGCTCTCCGATATCGGTTGACATTGAAAATATTGATAAAATTTGCAAATGGAGTTCATAGAACTACGATGCGATACCTAATTTAAACAGAAATATAAGGGAAATTAGTATTCCAGAACCTGCAGACCGTTTTCCACAAATTCGATATTTTGTAATACGCAAATTAACCATGTTTGGTAGCACATATTTTTATGAACAGCTTTTTTCACAAATGAAGATGAATAAAACTGCGTAGCAAACCAGATTAGCTGAAGAACATTGAGCATCGATATTATAAATTACATCCATCCCAAATTTAACAGCAGACTTTGATGAATTGAAAAATGACAAGCAATGCATTATATCCAGCAAAAAATATTTTATATTTCTTTTATTAATAAATATATTTCTATAAATTTTTTGTTTGTTTCCTTTATGAATTATTTACCAGGTTATCTAATCTATCAAATTTCATATGATTTCATTTTTTTAAGTACTTTTATAAATATCACAAATTAGATTTTAAATAGAGTCGAAAGCCTTGGCAGCTAGTACTCTTCCTTTTTAGTATTTGTAATTTATTACTTTACTAATTATATTAAATAAATAAATATTTACCAGGTGTATGACTAAGTAATGTCGTTTTTTTCTTAAAAAAAAACACGTTTATTTATAGAGTTAAATGAAGAATCGTTTATTCAAAGTATGCTCCCTCGCTTTTCACATATTTTTCCCATCTTACAGGCAATTTGTGAATTCCACGCCAATAGAATTCCTTGGGTTTTTCGGAAAACCAATTATCAAGCCAAATTTTCACATTTTCGTAGGAATCGAAGCGCTGCTCAGCGAGTGCGTGTCCCATCGATGCGAACAAGTAGTAATCGGACGGGGCCAGGTCTGGTGAGTACGCCGCATGCGCGAGCACTTCCCAATTGAGTGCTTCCAACGTATCGCGAACCCGTCTTGCCGTATGTGATGGAGCGTTGTCATGGAGGAAAATGACTTTGTGTTGCCTTTTTTAATATTGCGGCCGTTCTCTCTACAGCGCACAGTTCAGTACAGTGTTGGTAGCGCGCCGTATTAACTGTTTCACCGGGTTTTAAAAGCTCACAATGCACAACGCCCTCTAAACACAGAGCATCGTCTTCCTGCCGAAGCGATTCGGCCGAGCAGGCGATGTTGACGGTTGTCCAGGGTCTACCCAGGATTTCTTACGCTTGAGATTCTCGAAAAAGATCCTTTTTTCATCGCCAGTGACAATTCGATGCAAAAACGACTTTCGTTTGAACCGTGCGAGCAAAATTTCACATGTGTTTTGGCGCCTTTCCATCTGCCTCTCGTTCAAGTCATGTGGCACCCATCTACCGACCTTTTGCATCTTTTCCATGTCTCGTAAACGTTTGGAAACGGCTGACTGGCTCACATTCAACTGCTTTGCGAGTTATTTTTGTTTTTGGGAATAGTCTTCGTCCAATAACGCTTGCATTTCGGCGTCTTCGTACCTTTTCGGAGCTCCAGAGCGTTCTTTGTCCTTGACATCGAAATTACCATTTTCGAATCTTTATCACCATCTTTCACACGTTTTAGCAGTTGCCACTTGTTTACCGAAGGCTTCAACAAGCATTTGGTGCGATTCCGCGGCTGTTTTCTTCAAATGAAAACACAAAATTCACATTGTCCGCGATTGCTCTTTATTCGGCACGAAACTCGACATGTTGCCTGCGCTGAGATAACACAATATTGACGCTCGATTGGCGCGAAACTTTGGTGGTAAGATAGTTAAGGTTAACGCTTCACACTGTCAAAGTTTCATTATATTCAATAAATATTCAGGGTTGGGCAACATATAAATGTTCAAACCGACATTGCTTAGTTATACACCTGGTATATTCTATTTCCACTCAAAACTTGAATTTTCAAGGAAAAATAAGTAAATGCGGCCCGCAAGAGGATTTAGACTATAATTTTCGGAGAATTTGGCCCGCACATTGAAATGAGTTTGACATGCCTGTTTTAGACTCTTGGGCTTCTTCTGATAATTCTCCTATTGGTAATTGATAATTTGTCCACTATGAGCTAAGATATTATGGACACAAAGTGTCAGTAATTTTTGGCTGTATTTACGTTCTAATATGTCTGCAGTTTCCTTGGTATACTTTTCAAATTTTTCTATTTTAACGGGTTCTCTACAGGATAGTACGTTTAAAATAACTTGTAATCTTTTTATCACGTCCTAATCGACTCCCGTTATTTCTGAAGTTGTTTCTGGTTTCTCAAAAAATCGCCATGCTGTGTTTTCGTCATTTGTGTTACCAAATCCTTGCTTAGGAGTATCTACTATAATACCCAGTTTTTCTCGAAATTGATCTTGTATTATTTTTTTCCTTAACTTTTGATTGTTTGGATTATCATCATTTCCTATGCTGTAGGCTAGTTTCAGAATAAATTCCATGGATCTTATCCTTGCATGTAATTGCGAAATGCCGTACTCATAATTGTGTTCATCGTTGGAGTCATCATTACTTCGGAAATCCTTTTGTGAACGCTTACATATAGCACAAGATATAGTAGATTTGGTGCCAGTTATCTCATTAAGTACTTTGCCGTCAATCATTGTTAAAAATAATTCGTTTTTTTGTCATCATTTCCTTCAAATATGGTGGGCTGAAGTTCATTTATTTGTTGTTTTATATTGCTGATGGTGCTTCTTATTTGATCTGAAGATTTTTTTGCGTACTTAAACATTATAGGTCGACAATAAGGAACTGATGATGGTCGAGGGTTTTTCCAATGTTCAGCATTTCCACTCCTTATTCGAAGTGGGGCTATTGAAACCATAAACATGTTGGAATCTGAAATATCTTGTCCATTTTCTGTAGAATTTTTTTGTTTATATGCACTTTGTCCAGATGATTCAATACAGCCCCACTTTGTTAACAAAGAAATATTATCTGGGAACGATTATATTTCATGGATGCTTTTACTTCTCAAAATTCGCTTAGCGGTATGATCTTGTAAATCTTGGAGTCTAACTTCATCTGATGTTTCTGTCACCGTACAATTACCAGGAACCGCTTCCTTTTTGGCTTCTGACACAACTTTGTAGCTGGGAAAAACATCTACGTTGTGGCTTTATAATGAATTTCTCAAGTTGTTATATTTTTCCTATGAAAGCCGCAAATCTAAAAAAAAGCGCTAAAGCACTGGAACCGTCATATTTTATGGGATCACATTGTGGAGTAGGAATACTTTTTTTGATTCGATGGACTCTTGTTGGGCTTGCCAATAAAACTCTTTTGTTATTTCTGCCTTTTTCATTTCATGATCTTTGTTGTACTTCATACTGAGCGCATCTGCTAAGTTCTCTTTTGAAATGTTTCCAGTGGCGACTGCTATTTTTCTCTTTTTCGTAAATTCCCCACAGTTTTCAATTTGTTTTGCTGGTCTTCCTCTTGAGGCCTGTGATGTGCTAGAAATATCATCAAGTAATAGCTCAAAGTCCTTTTTAAGAAAGTCTGCATACTTTATATAAAAATTCGCATTGGTTCTATTACATGACACCCAATACACTGCGGTTCATCAGGATAGAACCAACTGAATTTTATGCAAAGAATCTCTATAAATTGTGAATGCAAAAACAATAAATGCTCAAACTTTTCAGAAATATAAAAGCACATATAATGCACTACTTAATGACTAAAAATCAATTCCCAATGCATTATAACGGTACTTTTCTTTAATTGCATATGAACATGTATAAAATTCGTCTTTTTTTTTTGGCTCACCAGGATAAAACCACTTTTTAATTGCTCTATAAATGAAACAAAAATAATTTGTTTGTGTTAAAAAATAGATTTTATTGTAATAGTTTTATCTGAATATTTATTTAAAAATGTATACTTTTACCGTTATTCGAAATAACTTTGTAAATTCTGCATTTCATTGACTTGTATAGAGATTTTAAGAAATCATGAGAAAAATCGGTCCCTGCTGCTTTTATTCCTTCAATAAACTCATTCTTAGTTTTGTACCGTATTCCTCCTTCGCAGACCTTACGGGTTAGCCAACCTCAAACATTTTCAATAATGTTAAGATCGGATGAGAAGGGCGGCAAATTTAAGGTTTCAAAATTTTGCCTAGAAATCCAAGATTTAACTACACGTGCCTACATACGTTGCGTAGTATGAAACTGCAGCAAATACCATAACGCCGCCCTCTCTACTGTGATCAAAAAATATTTCTGAGAACGCAAATTGTGAAAATTAAAGTTATAGCATTATTTGCGTAAGTAGGAAAAATTTTTGACCCGTCATCACAGTAGAGAGGGCGGCGTTATGGTATGGGCTGCAGTTTCATACTACGCAACTATTGATCTTATCGTAAAAAGTACGCGAATGACCGGGAGATCATTACAAAAATCTTCTGGAACAAGTTTCTCCAAAGATTAGTGATATTTTTGGACCACTAGAGTGGATTTATCAACATGATAATGCGCCTATACACAAAATACAGCTCTATTCTATTTGACATTACTAGATATTTTTAAATTGCATCAAAAACTTAGATATAAATATTTGAGGCAAATATTACTATTTCGCTATACAAAAGCAAATTTTCTTAAAAAGAGTGAAATGATTTGGAAAAAGTGACAAATCAAGCGTTTTGGAGGTGGGGCAAAGCCCATATTATATGGACAGAAGTTTTCTTGGTACTCTTTACATATGCATCTATTTGCGTCAAATAGTTTTGGAAATAGGAAGAATAAATTAATAAAGGGGCGTGGTAACGTCCATATTTACAATTTTTAATTTATTTTGAGTGATGTCTATATTCGCTGCAAACATTCTATCAAATTCAGATTAACAATTTCCAAGTCAAAATATCATAGACTGAAAATCGTCATCACACAACAAATTCAGTTTTATGCATATCATGTCACATAAGTAGCTATAACTTCTATATGGGCAAATATATGCAGGTAAGACCTATATGATTTTTGTTGGCAGATATGTCAACTATAATCTCCCATTCACCAATCCTTGATTGACATTGATTTGTGGATTATAGGCCAAGGTGAATTTGAAAAACTATGCTTAAAACGACCTTTTTTAAAAAATTCATGAAAATTACTAACTAAAATTTTTTTTCTACATCTTGTGGAAATTATTTATTTTAAAATACCATAAATTCAGAGAGCATACTTCAAATTCCAATGTTTTTTCAAACTTTTGAAATTTTCCATTTTTAATATTGCGAAAAATGTAAAAAAATGCTATTTTAATGAACGATAAAAAGTTATCCAACTTTGAGCACCCATAAAAACCAAAATACTAGTCATAAATCAAAAAAGTTTTCGGTTTTAGAATCTTTGGTCAATTATCTGTCAAATAAAAAAAAAAAGTTTCGAAAATCAGAAATCGAAAATTTGATTTTAGCAATCACTTTTTGAAAAAGAAGAAGAAGGTTAAAGAGTGAAATCGTTGATCATTGGAAAAATTTCCGCCGATCATCAGTTCAATTTTGCCTAGCTCTAATGTTTCAATAAGCAGAGGAAACACCAGAGCTGATTAGAATAACTGTAAATAACATAAAAGATCAAATCGATGTAATTCAACCAACTCAACACCAAATTAATGATAAAAAATTTATGATTGAACATGAATTCTTTTTTAACTATGGTACTGAATGAGTAAGGGGTGTGATCTTGAGTTGTGCGCTTATCTATCTATGTCATTTAGCACACAATTTCGTGTCTTTAAGCCAATGGCTTAACAGCTATGGCAACAAGCGAGAAAGATAGATAGCAAAAAAAAAACATTGTGTGGGGAATAAAATAGATAAGCGCACTTTGTATATCCCAAGGTCATATCCCCAATAGCTCAAGTGATAGAGCGGGCGTTGGAAAGAAAAATTAGAATGCATGGAACGGTTGAGACTCAAATCCAATTACAAAATTATGTATTTAAAACTAGTCTGATGAGGCTATGTATAGATTAACAGTGGTTTACAGTCTATTTGATACAGTACCTTTTTCAAAGTTCAAATCACTATAGCTCCGAAACAGGAAAGGTTATTGAAATATTTTAAGCGCAATTTTAATAATTTAATATTTTATTTAAAATAAGTATTTTATTAAATTCATATATTTGTTGTTTAACAATTTAAAAATAAAAACTTGAAAGCACAGTTAAAATTCATGTCACAGCTTATTTGATGCAGTTCAGTCGAAAGTTAAAATTAGAGTTTGTTTTTGCTTATTTCCATAAAACTAGTATTTTATGTGGTAGCCCTTTTGGTTTAAAACAGTCTTCTGTCTCTTTTGCATAGCTTTTGGGTAGTTTCTGGAGTGATTTGACTCCATTCTTCCTGCAACGCTCTTTTTAGATCGTTTTTCTTGGATATGTTGTGGTTTCGAATTTTTTTTTTCAACAGAGACCATAAATTTTCAGTGACATTGATGTCAGGTGACTGTGCCCGCAGTGTTAACAAGTGTGAACAGTTCCAAATTAGCCAGGAAATACGTCTCTCCCGAGTTTTACAGCACTTTGAAGCAAATTTTGATACAGTTCAGTCGAAACTTTAAATTAGAGTTTATTTTTGCTTATTTCCATAAAACTAGTATTTTGTGTGGTAGCCCTTTTGGTTTAAAACAGTCTTCTATCTGTTTTGTATAGATTACACTAACTTTTGGATGGTTTCTGGAGTGATTTCACTCCATTCTTCATGCAATGCCTTTTTTAGATCGTTTTTCTTGGATATGGTGTGGTTTCGAATTTTTTTCCAACAGAGACCATAAATTTTCAGTGACATTGATGTCAGGTGACTGTGCCCACAGTGTCAACGAGTGTATACAGTTCCAAATTAGCCAGGACTGCACATATCCTGACTTATGCTTAGGGTGAGAACCGACAACTGACTTTGTCGTGTTCGGACGTGTTTTTTCTTGCGCTCTGAGATTTTTCAATAAATTTGTTTCCAATCGATAATCGTTTAGCAAAAAAATTTCATTATTAAAAATGCCGTGTGTTTGTGGTTCTAAAGTTGATCGCGGACATGAAAAGGTGCAGTGTGAGATCTGCAAAGAGTTCTATCATTGCACTTGTGTTAATATTAGACCATGTGATATAAACTATTTTGAGACGTCTAATACAAAATATAAATGCAAATCTTGCACTTCAACTAGAAGTCTTCAATACTCTCCGCCTCGATTTTCTAATTCTATAAGCACATCAATAATTGCTGAAACTGGTGAGATTTCTCTTTTATCGTCGTCCAATGAACCCTATCAACAACAGCCTCAACAACAAGAGCATCAACAACTACAACAGCCTCAGCAACAAGAGCATCAACAACAGCAACAGCCTCAGCAACAAGAGCATCAATAAGAACTTCAACAGCTGGTACAGCCTAATCAGAATCAGCTGGTAAATAACAACACGAATAAAAGCTACGAAAATATAAATGTGACTAGCCTGTCGCAACAAGATAAGTGCATTAACTTTGAGGGTATGCGTTGTTCTCACTGTTCAAACTGTGCATCGTTTGTTAATTCCACTAACAACTTGTTTGACATGATCTCAACTTTAGTTGCTGAAGTGCGTGAGCTCAAAGCTCTTGTTTTGTGTAACAACAAAAACAATAATGCTACTGTTAATGATATCAGCATAAATTCTGCTTCTGCTCTTTCATCTTCCGCTGCTTCCGTGTTTCGTTCTTCACAGATCAAAACAAATGAAAATGTTCTGCTGATTAAATGCTGATACTTGCTCTTCATTACCTTCTGTTAATGGTGCCTCTTCTGCGGAATGGCAGACTGTGCAAAATAGAAAACGAAATAAACAACAAAAAAATTCTAATACTGTTGTTGGAAAAAGTATTTATAATGATTTAAATGTTATTGTCCAAAAGAAAGTACTCCATCGCTCTTCATTTGCACCATCTGTTTCCGTTGGAAGTGTAATTGAATATACGCTCATATTGAAAAACACTTTATTGGATGTGTACGAGTGGTGAAAAAATATGCAGATGAAAGCAAATTGAAAAGACTAAATTTTAAGCTTATCATTTATGCATGCTATTATGATTCTATGTTTAACCCAGATATTTGGCCACTTGGAGTACGTGTTCGTCCGTTCTCTTTTTTAGTACAAAAAAGTGCTCTCGAAGAAAACTTGCAATAACTAATAATTATGCTAATATTACAAATAAAGATCTTCAGTTTTTTTTTTCAAAACTTGTCTGGTATGCGTACCAAATTAACTGCCATTCGCTCCTTCTGTTCCGAGGGTGACTATGACGTTGTAATTTTTGTCGAAACATGGCTTAATGAATATTTTTTTGATGAAGAAATTGCTGATCCCAATATCTTTCAAATTTATCGGAAAGATCGAAATGTTATACGCACCAGCTGTTCTAGAGGAGGCGCAGTACTCATTACAATCAGAAGATCTCTGCGTTCTTCGCTTCTTAGCATAAATGATCTGGATGGTCTTTTGGACCAAATATGCGTTACTAATTACCTTCCCAATGGTAATATAACAGTTTGTGCTTTATATATTCCGCCAAGTAGCTCGTCTGATATATATATTGCTCACGTAGATAATATAACATCTTTATCTACTAATATGTACTACAAACCGTGAATATTTTTGTGTGGTTGGTGGTTTCAATTTGAGCAAGCTAAACTGGTCTCCTGCAGCTGATGTTAATGTTTTCGTTCCAACGAATGTCAATCAGGCACATGAAATGCACCTAGTGGACAGCTTTTTTAGTATGGATTTAGTTCAAATCAACACAGTATTTAATAAACTATCTAAAATCTTAGATTTAATTTTTGTCACTAAATCTCTTAACTTTGAGTTACAAGCTTGTCCGTTTCCTTTTTCTGAGTCGAATACTCATCATTCCGCGCTAGCTTTTAATGCTAAATTTTACGATTTCTTGAACACTAGCTGTCGTGAACAGAAATTTTATTATTTTAAAAACTGTAATTTTGTAGATATTAATCGGCTCATTGGTACCATAGATTGGCATTTACTTTTTGTTGGCCTTGATGCCTCGGATTGTTTTGAAGATTTTCTTGAAAATCTTATAAATATTTTTTATGTTCCATCGTTTCGGAAAAAGAATTATAAACTTCCCTGGTATACAAAGGGTTTAAAAAAACTAAAAAATTTGAGGAATAAATTTTTTAATGAATTTAAATTAACTGGTAACTTTGAATGTAAGGTAAAATACTTGCACTATATGCGTGAATTCAACTTTTTGAACAAATTTCTTTATAAGGAATATGTTCAAGGCATTGAAAATAGAATAAAAACGAATGCAAAGTCTTTTTGGAGTTATATTCAAAATAGAAAAGGTTTCTCCTATATTCCATCCTCCACATTTTATAATGATATTACATCATATTCATTAGCTGATACAGTATCATTATTTGCCAATTATTTCAGCTCAAATTTTAATAATAACAGGACATCCGCTAGTAATTTTGATAATGTAGATTGTGCCTTGAATTTTGGTAGTCTAACAATACTTCCTGCAGACGTTGAAACTGCTATTGCTCACCTTGAAAACTCTAATAAATGTGACTTGGATGGCCTATGCTCTTTTTTGCTAAAAAGATGTATGCAAACAATTTCAGGACCTTTATGTTATATTTTCAATAAGTCTCTTAGCTCTGGCGATTTCATTGATAAGTGGAAAATTTTTCTTATCACACCTATCTTTAAGAATGGTAATAAACACGACATTCAGAACTATAGGCCCATTTCAAAGTAAACAAATGTCTCGAAACTTTTCGAAAAAATTGTTAAAGACAAAATTTACTTTGTCCCAATCAGCATGGCGCTGTATTTACTAACTACTGCATATCTGCGCTTAAGGAGCGTTATCAAGTTGACGTTATCTACTCTGATATTGCTAAGGCTTTCGATAAGTTACCTCATGATATATTATTACTCAAGCTTGCCAAAATTGGATTTCACTCAGTTTTTCTCTCTTGGTTGCGATCATATCTTTTTAATAGAGTATCCTATGTTGTCATTGAGAATGTGAAGTCTCATCCTTTTTTTGCAACAACTGGGGTGCCTCAGGGTAGTATCCTTGGCCCCTTACTTTTTAAGGTTTTCATTAATGATATCTCAAAATGCTTCAAATTTGCAAATTTCTTACTTTATGCGGATGACCTAAAGGTTTTCTCTAAAATAAAGAATCAATCTGACTCTCATTTACTTCAGCCTGATCTAAATAATGTTTAATTACAACAATATCTCTTTGAATCTTAATAAGTGTTTTTTAGTCACTCTAAAATAAATTCTTCCTTTCCTGTTGACTACTACTTTGATAATGCGAAATTAGTTCGTGTTGAAGAAATGCGTGATCTGGGAGTCATATTCGTTTCAGGGCTTAATTTCAATATACATTTGAATCGCATAATTCCTAAAGCATACTCAATGTTAGCATTCGTTAAGCGAGACAGTGCTGGGTTTTCTAATCCATACACTTTAAGACAGCTATACACGTCATTTGTTAGATCCAATCTCGAATATGCATCTTTTATTTGGAACCCATTTTATTCGGTGCATATAAAAAGATTTTTAAAATTTGCCTTGCGCTCATTAAATTTGTTGGAGCCTGTACCGTCTTACAAAGCCCGTTGTATGCTCATAAATTTATCCACTCTTGAAATTAGAAGATTACTACACAGCATTATGATTATTTACGATCTGATAAATGGCAACATTATCTGTGAGAAGCTACTTGAATTACTATCGTTTTATGTTCCATCAAGATCGCTTCGAAATTTTGATTATTTCTACATAAATACTCATAGAACCAACTATGCCATTAATGAGCCATTAAATAGACTTCTTTTAGCTTTAAATAAAATATATAGTAATACTGAATTAGATTTTTATATGCCTTTATCTAATAATAATAGAGTTTAGCTACTACAGCTATTAGCTTTCTTAGTAATTTTAGCCTAAAGATGCTTTTACAAGTACAATTTTATCTTTGTTGAATATTGATTAATTAGTATACTAAGTTCTTAGTATTATATAATAACTTAAGTTAAGTGCTAAGTCTGTAAGGATATTTGTCCATAGGCGTAAAAAAATAAATAAATAAAATTCGTCTCGTATCCCGAGTTTTACAGCACTTTGGAGCAAATTTTTTTTAAGGATGTCATGACACATATTTTTATTCATTGTAACGGCACCAATCCGTTGGTGTCAACAAAAATTTAAATTTTTATATCAAAACTAGGATTTATCAAATCCCATCTATTGGACTGGCGTTACAAAGAGAAAGTTCGAAACATAAAATATGATATATGGTGCGTGAAAATCGCTCTATCACGTCTTTTGTTCTAGAATTTTCTTTGCGCGTTGAGAATCAGAAAATCAGATGACTGAACAGCGCGTCGCACAGTGGGGCATTGGGTATGAAAACCTGCGATTAATTTAAAATGTAAAAATTAAAATACATATGAGTTTTTGGTATCTGGTGAAAATAGATAAAATTCTGCATCACTAACTCAAACAATTATTTAAAAAATTTTACCGTTATTCCGAAATGCACTCTGAAATTCGTCATTTCTTTGCTCTTTGACTGCGGACTGTGTTAATCGTATTTTTATTAACAATTTGAAGCTGTTTTTTTTTTTGTTTAACAATAAAAACTTAAACTTATTTTGATGAAGCTTTCTTGTTCAGGTACATATTTGAGTAATACAAATTGATTTTTGTTTTGTGAAAAAGTGTTTAGAAATATTTTAATTCGTTTCTTGTTTGTGAGACCTAAAATATGTGAGTTTTGACTATATACATAGGCATAAAGTTGTGAGGTAGGTGAGATGGGATATAAATGTTTCAATTTTAATAAAGCTTAGAGATATAATTAACACTCTGTAAAAAAGAAACTTGTGGCTTAACTGCGCCCTTTTTGAGATATTTGCATTTTTTTTTACGGAGATCTGACATGTCAAATATATATGAAAGTGAAAAAAAAGAACATAAAGAGCTTTTAAATTTAAATTTTTAAGGGTCCAACGCTGTCTGATGTTTCAATTTTTTTTCAAGATTTCGAAAGAAGACTGTTTCAAAAACATCGTGTTAAAATTTCATAAAGATTCGAGCTCTCTAAGTATATTTTTTTCAACCTTATTTGAGCGCGCTCTCCGTCTCAATATAAAAACTTTTAACGCGTTTCTCTCGAAATAACTTTTTCATAGTATGGCATTCTTTTCTCCGAAACTAGTCAGCCGATCCCTGTGAAATTTTAACCACATATTTGTCATATATATGGGAGTCGCATGAACCAAAATCAAGAAAAAAATTTGGATTTTTTCTATTTTCTTAAACCGACAAATCACCTAAAAAATTCTTATTTTTCTTAAACAGCAGCCGTGTAAACTTTAATAATCCTGGTACAGACGATAGCCACTGTCATATTGAACCTATTTTTTTTTTATTTTTGTATTTCAGACGATTCCTTGCTGCAAAATCACCGGTACCGTTGACACTAATTGTTTTGTGTATGGCTACGTAGATGGCGCTATTTTGTATATATGGGGAGAAATACATCAAATGTCCTAGCGCGGTGCGCGAGCGCTAAATTCTGTTGTTTTCAACTCGTGCTGGTGGTACATAAATGTACCTAAAAAAATTTTCCGACACATCATTTCGATGTATTTTTTCCTCAGCTTTTCAATGGTTTTTTCAGATTTCCCGAAATTTTCCATTTTTCTGGTGAAAAATCATAAAACGTGTTATATCTCAAAAACGGTATTTTTAATGTTTTTTTTAATGCTTTTAATCGAAAGCTGGGGTTTTTTTACACTAAAAAAGTTATTTTCCAAAGAGTGCTTTTGCAGTTTGCAATGGGAAATACAGCGCGAAAGAGTATTTGCGCATGTATTTTGTTCTAGTGACTTGAGTAACGGCAAGAGTTAAACGAGTCGATGCGTTGAAGAAAACATTACAGGAACAAAATACATGTGCAAATACACTTTCGCGCTGTATTTCCCATAGCAAACTGCAAAAGCACTCTTTGGAAAATAACTTTTTTAGTGTAAAAAAACCTCAGCTTTCGATATATTAAAAATACTGTTTTTGAGATATAACACGTTTTGTGATTTTTCACTATGAAAATAGAAAATTTCGGGAAATCTGACAAAACCATTGGAAAGCTGAGGAAAAAATACATCGATATGTGTCGGAAAATTTTTTTAGGTACATTTATGTACCACCAGCACGAGTTGAAAACAACAGAATTTAGCGCTCGCGCACCGCGCTAGGACATTTGACGTATTTCTCCCCATATATATTATTAAAAATTAATTAATAAAATTTTTTTTCGTGTATTTCAAGAGTGTACTTATATTGATCGTGAAAAGAATTATAATCATATCTACTACAGGGGTGGCATAATAAATTCTGAAAAACAAGTTTTTTGCCAGTTTGGAAAATTATATTGGCGCCTTAATTTCTGCTTTTTATGGGTTTAAAAAAAAAATTCACTAAGGAATATTCAATAACATCAGTTCTGTAATTATATATATATAGGGTGTTTTTTTTAGAGGTATAGAACTTTAAAATGGAATAAAACAAAGATGAATTTTTTAAATAGACATGAAAATTACTTTATTCGAAAGATAATCTTCTGGCATTATAATTTAAATATGACTTCTGGCATATGAACGCCACGGCTAGCTCGGACGTAGTCTAAAATGGAGGTCCAATTTTCAAGGTATATCGCGAATTACGCGAGTAATGTTGGCTTCGAAGTATTGAATCGTAGCTGGCTTATCGACGCATACTTTTGGCTTCACATAACCCCTAAAAAAAAAATTAAGGTGTGATATCACAAGATCTAGGCGGCCTTCTTGACTTCATAATTGCAAAAATCATGTGAATTTTGAGTGAAAATAAAGTTGAAATTTTAGTGACTATAATAAATTTGCACAATTTGGACGCGTTGTTCTTTTGTCAACCTGTTCATGATGAAATGGCAAACCAAACTGAATATAAATGACATTAGAGTTGCCAGATTTGACCACAAAATCCCAGTTTTATCTCTATTCGAAAAACAAACCTCTAAAAAAAACACCCTTTATAATTAACTAAAAAAAAGTTTTTACAATTAATTAATGGCCTGGGTGAATTGATCTCACGTTTTGTTCTCAAATACTGTGCGTCGGTTGCTTAAACAAATGGCAATCAGAGAAAAAGTAAAGAATAGCACGACAGTTGATTTGGGTGTTTGAGGAATAATGTCGTTCGGTCTCGTTATTGTGTTGTTGGCTGCCATTTTTTCGTCTTAAACACTAGAACATAGAGCTAATTATATGTACTATAATTAAAAATAGATAAAAAGGAAAAACCATGGTTAAATTCTATTTTTGTGTAAATTTATGCCACGTAAATCGTTAGAAATTTAATTTCAGAACCCCAATACTTATTTTTTTTATTAATGGATCGAAATTAAAACTATACCAAATACCGGCGCGTATGCACGCTAAGAACCCAATAATTATGAGTGTAATTTGACTTTTAAAATTCAAATTTGATTTTTGTAATAAAAGAAAAAATAATAATAAGCAGTTTAAATACAATATTTACAACTTCGGATTAAACAGCATTCAAAATGGTTAAAAAGACAAAATTGTTCTTATAATTTTTATTTATTTTATTATAAAAAGAAAAAAAATAATTGTCTTAATCCTTCAACTTGTATCAACTCCTTATGCCCCTGTAAAATTTTACATAAAATACTTAAATGAGCAGCTAACCTAAAAAGTCCTGTCTGAAACGTGTTCGCGGAAATTTTTGTGGCGAAACGCTAGCGATCCGCACTGCTAAAAATTGTAATTTTGAACTTCTTAACGATCTCATTAAAGGCATTGGTTGATATCAGCTCTTTTCTGGGCTTGAAACTACCAGTTGTTTTGAACGGTTTTTGAAAACCTTATTTGAGAGGATTTTATTTATTTTTTTTTTATTTATTTATTTCAGTCTACTGATTTTTCATCTTACAGACTATAGAAAAATTTGTTGATTAATTAAATAACTTAAATAGGCTTAAATTAAAGTAATGTTCAGGTAAATTAAAATCTAACTCATTTTTAAAGCTATTACATAAACGTATACACCTATTTGTCGGTTCATTTAAAGCAGGGGTGGCCAACACGCGGCCCGCTTTGATAATTTTTCTGGCCCGCGGAATTTATCACACTTTTACAAAATATATTTATTTTATAGTGAAAACCAATGTATTAAAAAATATGTACATTAGGGGTATGATGTTTTGGAACACCTATTTTACATGGCACCACATTATAAGAAATAATGAAAAAACTATGAAAACGTTTGATTTTGTTTTATTTATCAAAAAAAAATTTCCCGCATGAAGAACATTAAAAAATTTATATGTCTTCAAAACATAAGAATTAGATAAAAAAATTTCTTTGACAATGAAGTCTATTTAATTATTAAAAAATCGACGATTTCGTTGAAGAATATGTAGGTACAATTTATTTATTATTATATTAAATATAAATTTAGAATTTAGTGTTCGCTCAGTTTTACATTTAGGATACATTTCTTCTAAAACTTTAATGGCTCGTTCTGCAAATATATTAGATCGCTTTAAATTTAAAATGGCAGGATCTTCCTTAACTCAGTGTTTGAGTAAACATTTATGAGGACTATTGTAGGGCTTGACTTATATTTTCAAACTTTTAAAACCGTTGAAAACAATGATCAGAGAACTACACGTCATGCCAAGCACTGCATATAAATTTATAAACCGGCAAAAGTTTTGTCCTGTGTTCGGGGATGAGTATGAACGTTAAAATCGCAAGTATAGCCCCAGAATTCCAGCAAGCATTGCTGACCGCTGGTATATCTCTAAACTTTATATGGGGAAATCTTTTATTTTTTTCATAAAACTTAAAAATTTGTCCAAGCTCATATAAATAGTGCATATCATCACGCCACTTGATGCATTTAATTTTCAATATTTCATCGTTTTGACTGAAGTTCTGTTTAAGGTACCGAAAAGATATCATATGAAATATTTGGTGATGTTGATTTTCCGACAAGTAGCTCATTCATAACATGTTTCAAAACTAAATCTAAACGTGATGCTGACAACCAACATATTTCAGTGGAGACAAAGCTTTTGATTTAAAAAGATCTTGCAGCAACTTTACAACTCCATTTTTTCTTCCACTAATAACATTTGTTGTATCTCATTGAGTTCCAAAGCTGAAATTTTTCAAAAATTTACTTAAGTCCTTTAATTGTCACTGCTGCCTTTGTTGAATCCGAACTCTTTTTTTATTTTTTTTCAATGTTCGCCAATGTATTATACCTGCTTATTATAACCGTCTGCTTTGGAATTTTGCGCATTTTGCTTAAATATTTTTCAATATTACCGATTTCTCGTCTTTTAGTTTTACTTTTTTCAAAATAGGTGAGACTATTTTTCCATACCTTAACATTTTTTAAGACTATTATTTCTTTTTTTTTTACAAAACGAGCAAAAGAAATTGAAAACAAAACAAACCAAAAAGTAATATTCTTACAGAAACGCCTTCTTGTTTTTTATTAGGGATATATTTGAAATTTGCCTGCAAAGTGTTTTTTTATTTATGCGGGAGTTTCTTTTGCAATTAAAAAAACTATTGTTACAATTCGGCTATTTGTATCATTTCGCAACATGTTTGGCCATGTAAAATTTTATTTTCGAAGCATTGTTAAAAGTCATACCCCTAATGTACATTACATATTTGTGCATCTCTATATTCAAAAATTAACTGTCGAAATTATGAGAAAAAATTCACTTTGATTTTTGGATTGAAGCCATTTTGAGAACGTGAGAGTAAATCGATTTTCAATTGGCTGTCATCCTATTTGTTTTTTTTTTTTGGCATTCATAACATTTCAATTGACCGTTCACCAAAGTAAAGCGCAAAACACTGACGCTAACCTGCTACACCAATTACGATGTGCAAATACCCAAATTGAGATCGATTTCCAAAAATTAAGTAAAAGAGTGGAGAAACAAGTATCACACTAGAAAAATAAGTATCACACTAGATAATTAAATAATTTAATTTTTTTTATTTCATTTATAAGAAGTATGATAAACACAATAATTACTCATGTTTCAGTTTTTCACTCCAAAAAAATTACTATAGTACATATATCTAAGTCTAATATGGGATATATAATTTTTGGGGTGGCCACCCCTGGTCTAAGTCATTGACTATAATTGACTACAACATAGTTTGTTACGGATTTCCTTTTTCAATTCGTTAAAAGATAGGGCAACATACCTCAGTTGAAGTGCAAATGTCAAATTTTAATTTCAGCCACCTGTCGGCTACATCGGTACCTTCAATTGAGATATGAAAATGTTTTAAAATCAGCCGATAAAATCGCCCAATTGCTATTTGACACCTCTTTTGACTTTTGCCCAATAGAATCGCACATTGCGGCGTCTCTATTAACACCTTGATCTCCTGTTGAAGGAAAAAAGTTTCAAAAGAGTTTTGACTTTGATTTTCTTACATTATTAGTATTATTCCCACTAAAATTAAAGTAAAGATAAACAAATGTTGCCACCCTGTATCCATAAGTATATTTTAACAAAAAAAAAAAACTATATGTACCACGCCTGTCAAATAAAAGAAATGTCAGACAGGTCAAAAAGGCTAATGTTGGCACTAATGGGCCAAGGCTGCCGTTAATTTTTTTTGTACGTATGTATAGGTGTATATGTAGGATGGTAACAGACGGACGGTTGACAAGCGACATCACGCGATGCGAACAAAGAAGTGTGTTGCTGTATGGATTTTGATACAGGCGTCAGTTGCGATGGGATTTTTTTAGCGTGCGGTTGACCGGCGGTGGATAGAATTTTTTGAACGCATGCGGTCGCGCAAAAAATAAAGTGGTGTGCTGTCCTCTCTCAGCTAACGTTCGTAGACAAAAATTTTTTTTCAATCGAAGAATTATCGGATGAAAACCAATCCCCCATAATTAAAAGAAAAACACTAAAAGTCAAATATCGCTAACCAAATTAAACTTTTTCATAAATATTGTGTTCAACAAAAAAGTAAAAAGTTCTACCGTAGAACATATTGCGGTTGCAAAAATTTTGATATGGTGCTGGTGATCAAACTGCGAATTAATTTGTGGTGTTAAGCACTGTGAAATTTCTCAGAAATCAACAAAAAATAAATTAAAGAAGCGGCGCTGCGCTACTCACAACTTCATTTGTCCGCAATAAGAATCGGAAGCGGAAAAAAATAGTGCAACCACGAGATGTTTTTTCTATTCACGAACGTTTTCGCGGAAATTCTAAGGGCAAAGCGCTAGCGCTCCCTACAATTACCCGAAATATACGTATATATATATATAAAAGAAATTGACGTAAAAAGGTGCCAGTGAATAATGAAAAAGATAAAGATATAAACAGAAAGAGACAAATATGAATTTGTGAAAAGTGATAGTGAAAAGAAGAAAAATGACACAGTGAAATCGGAAATAAGAAAATGACATGTGAAACAACAACCAACCGAAAACATTTATAAAACGACATAAATTTACCCTGCACTAAAAACAATAAAACTACAAAACAAAAAAACCATAAAATCACAAAATTTCAACAATACCACAGAATAAACTTATATCACCAACCAACATCAAAGCAACAATGACAACAACAACTTTAACAGACACAGCAGTCAACAATAATAGTAGCAGCAACACCAACATCTACAGCACTGATAGGAGCAGCAGTCAGCCGTATTACCAGCCAGAGCTGTCGACAGCCACAGCCGCCAGCTAAGTCGCTAACTATTCAATTTGTTTTTGTATTTCTTCATTTGTATAAGCTTAAGTATATTACTTTTCCTTCTCATTAGTATTTGATAAATCCTCATTATTTGAATTTGTTTTATTTTGGCAGTGAATTCACTTAGGGTAAAATTTGTACTATTAAAGATAAGATTTGTTAAAAAAAAAGGAAATTAAGGAAAAAAAAAAAAAATAATGTTAAAACCAAAGTCAAATTCTTCTTACTTTGAAAATTATGACGATGTGCTAGGCAGTAGATTTAGGGGGTTGCCATGGGTTGGTTCACCGCGATGCCACCGTAGAAGTTTGAGGAAGGGACCTGGGGTTTTTCTGCTCCCCGTTAGAGAATATTTTTTTTAAATTTTACATTTTTCTATGCTGCGCCACAAGTGGCAATGGGAAAACCGCGCCCTAGCCGGGAATGACTTCGGTGGTCGATACCGAAAGTCTTATTTTGTGAGTTTCTTTTCCAGTTCATTTGCCAGGCGTAACAAGTTATTGAATTAAATTGAAATAATTTTTTTTTGTAAAATTGATTTTTTTTGAAAAGTTGAATGGAAGTAAAAATAACGCTCTAGTGAGGGTGTTGTAATTAAATAAGGTCGTCATTTTTAAGTACCTAAATATATGTAGCATTTCCGATCTTTCTGTATGCCTTAGACCTATAACTCATTACGATAAAACTGTCTCGAAACAGTTTTCGTCACCTTAGTACATACTGGTGTTCGCTCACTATGTTTTAATACAATTACAAAACTTTTTGTTTTGCGGCATTGGAACTTTTGCAAAACAAAACTGTTTCGGTATGACAGAATCGTATGAAGTGCGCTCATTTGAAACTTTTGTCTCGAAACTTGTTACATATTCGTGGTAATCGGTGAACGAGCTCGCGAAATCTCTGGCACGAAGTAAAGTTTTTTGAAGTGAAACTTCTTTAGTGGCACTCATTTGAAAAATTTGTAACGCAACGCAAAATTTGTAACGCAACGCAAAATTTGAATCGCAAAACATGTACTCATCAAACGCTTATATATCAAATTGAAGTACTCATCAAGCAGAGTGTGCTGAAACTATCAGCTTTGAGATCGGGTAACCAAAAGCTGAGATATAAGCGTGGAAAGATTTTCTATTTTTTCAATTTTGTCAAGCAATGTACTGATCAACGACCAAAGCCTTGCTATAGCGAGGAGAATTACGTTGATATCTTTCTATTACTATGTTTATGCGACAGCTTAGTTCGTTTTACCGAGTACCGATCGCAAACCGTGCAAGAGTCGACACACTTCGTGCGTTCAAAGAGCTTTGAATCAAATGCTGCAGCATAAGATTATTTTATGTGTATTGCGTGAACGTAAATGCAATGAAAAAAAAAAACAATTAAACGAAATTAAATAGAACAAAAAAAAAAACTTTAGAAAACTAAACTGCGATAGAATGCGACGAAAATGTTTACTAAAATGATAAAAATTTAGAATATCTACAGCAGTAAATGATATATCAAACTAAAGTATGTACTCATCGAGCTGAGTGCCCTAAAACTATCAGCTTCGAGATTGGTTAATCAAATGCTGACGCATAAGCGTGGAAAAAATTAGCTATTTCTTAACCCTCCGTTTAGTGGTAACCCAAAAGTCGGTAAACCATAGGTTGTGCTCTGACAGACCACATTACCTATTTTGTAGGTGTGACCTATGAAATCACTGCATGATCTTTTCAAGGTGTGACATTATGCGTGGAACGGTGTATTGTATGGTACAAGTATATGTATGTATGTGTAGATTATTAACCTTATCGAATAGAAAGGTAGAATCAGTTAGCTAGAAGACAGGTTTTGCCCCATACTGGTAAAATTTACTCTTTTTATTTCATTAATTCATAAATGAAATCGAACCATCTAGCATGCTGAAGAAAGAAGCCAATGGCCGGCGACTGGAAGTGCGTTTGCACGAGTTAAAATAACACCAAACCAATATATGCATAGCATTTAGCTTCCTTCAATGGTACAAATTCTCTGATAGTGTTCGGGTGATCTATATTCCATTTTTCGGTGACAATGATCCACAATTTCTTGAGCTCAAAATATTCAGTATTCTCGATAGGAAAAATGGCAGCAAGTCGCCCGTTGTATTTCTCTTTTTGAATAGCAGAAAAATTACGAAAAGGAGTGTTTCAACGACCTTCTATCAAGAATATATCGGATGCATTTTCATTAAAATTCATTTCCAAAAATACACTTGAAAATGCAAATTTTGTACCCGAGTAAGTAAATTATTATAAACCAAGACCACATGCAAAACCTGCTAGAAGTGTCGTTACAAACACCAAACGCGACTCCCAATTCAAACAAGAATCGATTTAACTGATGTGGTCTGACAGACCACAACCCTAAACAACGTTGAAATTTTGAGTCTCGAAACAAAAACAAAACTGTCTTGAGACAGTTCATTAACTTTGTTTTTTTGATCCTGGGCAAAAATGTCATCAAAATATCTGAACCATATTCTTGGCAGAATTTTTTGTAATTTTAAATTACATAAACAATTCAGCAAAATAAGGTGATAGTGAATTACCCATCGCTTTACCTTCAATTATTTTAAAAAATTCATTTGCGAACTGGAAACAATTGCGATTCATACATAATTTAGCAGCTTCCAAGAAAATTTCTTTCTTTCTACAATCGTCTTCATTTTCATTTTACCACACCTTTAATAACTTTAGAGTTTTGTCTATTGGGATGCTCGGAAACAAAGCGACAACATCAAAAGAAATTAAGATTTCATCCTCATTTAAAACATCTTTAATCTTATCCACAAAATCGAACGTATTTTGAACGCTGTATGTAAAACCATGACGATATTTTTTAAATTCAGCAACTAACCATTTTGAGATTTTTTCAGTTTTTGAATTAATATTCGAAATAATGGGTCTCATTTTGAGAATCGGTTTGTGTGTTTTTGGTAATCCATATATTTTGGGAATGGAAGGATTTTAAACCAATAACTTCCACTTTACTTTCGGTCCAAAAACGCATTGTATTTTCTTCAATAAAGCTGCTGTTTCTTTAACCATACTTGGTAAAGGTGTTTTTTGTAATGTTATGATGTTGTCACCTGAAATTATTTCGCTCATTTTTCCCAAGTACTGAGGTTTGTCCATAACAACCAAATCTCTACCTTTGTCGGGCTTAATATACACACAAATTTTTCTATTTAATTTTTGAATCATGTTGACTTGATTTGAATTTCTATTTTTTTGTGGTACTTTTAACACTCTTTCTAAAATTGGCTGTAATCGCGCTGGGCGATGGGTGCTTTGAACGCGGACAACATGGTCAGCGGCAGCACGAGCTGGTATGCCATCACTAGCAGTTCGGTGGGTTGGTGTGGGTTTGCTGCTGCCCATGGTGTGCCTGCACCGTACAAAAATAAATTGAACTGGGGTAGCTGCACTCTGAAGCATCAAAATTTATCAAAATCTAATATCTACTAAAAATCTTTAAAAAAAAATATGGGCCTCCCTAATGTTCCTCTTTGCTAAACCATCGTGCAATGGTGTTCGACTCGGGTCCCTACTCTACCCACCCTACCTTGTGGACCATTGGGACAAGATATACGGTCTACCTTAAAACGTTTGCTGGTTCTACATAGGACCTAACTGTGAAACTATTTAAGCTGTCATGCTATTTATCTCTTTTTTTTTCTTTTCTTTTAAATAAAAATAAATTTGTTTTTCTTTTTAATGTTTCAGTTCATTTTTTTTTTCTTTGGTTTTATTTCCAACATACATACTTTATTTCAAATAGTTATTTTTAAGATATTTTGCATATTTTATTTCAAATAGTTATTTTTAAGATATTTTGCATATTTTGCTTTATTATACGAAGGTATAAAAATAATACTAAATTTAAAGTTTAAACATAGGAAGATACTTATATTACTAGAGCTACCACTGATGTTTTTTGTTTGTTTTTGTTCACAGTGATATACAAAATAAGTTTAATATATGTATGTAGTTATTTTAATAAGTAAATATGTAGTTATATTATTAAGTTAAACATATGTAAGTAGTAATTTTAATACGTAGTAGGTTTTAATTAATTTTCAAATTAATCAAAAATTCTATAAAATATGTTCATATAATGACGAATTAATAAGCTATTATAATACGAATAATACCTCCGATACTATTTATTATCGTTGCAGTTGCTGTTACTGTTGTTGTCTTTAATTCTCGGTGTTGTGTTCGTTGTGTTGTTATTAAAGTTGGAATGCTGGTGTTGTACATGGTTGTTATTTAATTTTTGTATGTGTATTGTTGAATGTTATAGATGTGTAGTCTTGTAAATGGTTGTTATTTATTTTGTCTTTGTATTGTTGAATGTCAGAGTTTTTATTTCATATTCATATTGTTTTGTATGAATTTTTAAATTTTATTTTTTGACTACTTTACTTTACTTGAGACTTTTCAACAATAAAGTATAATAACTTTCTTTTGGTGGTTATTTTTACTAGGATAAATGTTTTTTATTTAAAAAAATTTTGTTATTGTTATTTTGTCATGTTTGAAGTCATTTCTAAAATAAATAAAACTGCACACTGCATCTTTAATCTTTACTTAACTGCTTATGCATGGCAAGCTTTGATTTATAGTTTTCAATTTATTTGGCACGTTTATTTTTTTTAGCAAAAATTTACTTTCTGAAACAGTTTTAAGCATTGTTTTCTTTATTTGTTCGATAATTACTTATCGCTTAGTTCACTGACTACGGTTGATTTGAGTGATAGTAAATTGCTTATTCAATCGTACACAAGGTAAGATGCACAATTTTATGTCGCCCATTTTGGCGAAATTTCTGTGTTGTTACAATTCAAATGGTCGATAAACTGACATACGGTCATAATTTTTGTAGCTTTCTGGTTGATTTTATGTTCAGGTTTAGCGACTTAGTTTACATAACATGGAAATATGATTTTTGTTATTTGCAATTAATCAATCAGAATTACTTCGTTACTAATGTCCAAAAATAGAGGACAAATACTTAGGCACTGATTGCTTCTAATCTAATAGAATTATTTGTTTAGTTATGTAAAAACTTAATCAACCACTTTTTTTTTATTAAAGGAAATCTGTTTTCAATCAACGGAAAATATTAAGAAACACTATCCACGCACACGGAAGAATGAAACCGGCTAAACGACCGCACGCATTCGTCTCTCAAAACCAACTCACGCGTTCTTTCGAACTTTTTCTTTGTTTGCCAAAGCTATCGCATACAAAGGAAAAGCTCGAAATGACGCGCTGTTCCGCCATTTTTTCGAGGTTCGAAACGCACTTAGCCACATTTCGCATTCCAATGCCAGTGTACATTAGATGCCACTCTGCCGTTACATGGCTTAACATCAATACTAATCCGTTCTTTACTTAATTCCGGTAACCATTTAATACCTGTTTCGATGTCGGCAATTATATCTTCTAAAGGCAATTTCTTCGGTGGAGGTGTGTAATTCAAGCCTTTCTGTAGTAGATTTATTTCTTTTTCATTAAATGTTTGCGATGAAATGCTTCGTACAAATTTTCTTGTATCTGTTACGAAGTTGTATTTGCTTTTATCCTGCGACCGAGAAATTTTATTTTTACTCCTAAGATGTTCGAATTTTTTATTCTTTTGTTTAACTAAACTAGTTTTGAGTATAATTTGACTACATTCATGTAGAAAATTTGTTAGGTCAAAATGAAGTACACCGAAATGTACATACGGAAAATAAGAATGTAGAGTGTTTTATTCAACAGTCTACTATTTTCTTCACAAAATAGGCGAAGGAAAAGGCTGTTTTATTCCTACTTAATTATCGTTTGATAACTTTTATACATCCTGCTTCGCGGTATAGCCCTAATTTTGTTAGTTTTTTAAAGAAATTTTTTGACTAATAACTAGAACCTTCAAAAATTGTCAAGCCAAACTGCCGAAAATTGTTGTTAAATTGTTGAGAAAAAAAAGTGAAAAATTGTTAAAAAATTGTTAAGGACAATGGGGAAAAATTGTTAAAATTTTTGAAATAATTAAAAATAGTTTTAAGAATATCTTGAATAAATATATAAAAAGTTCAAGGAATCATAAATCAATCAAAGGATAGAAAAAAGGCAGATCGATTTTAATTTTTAAAACCAAAGCATGCTACGCGCCAGCGCGTACTATTTTCAATCATTGAAACAATTGCGTGAGCAAAAAAAATAAAGCAAATAAAAAATTGAATGTCAGTAAAACGCCAAAAATTGTTAAATTTCATATGGCGATTCTATAAAACGCAAAAAATTGTTGTTTTTTCGAAAATTGGCGAAAAATTGTTTAAATTATTGTTTTAACAATTTTAACAATATTTGAAGGTTCTACTAATAACCAACTAATAATGGCCAGCCAGTCAACAATACAATGGCAAAAAATATTGTTTTTAAAACTGAAAACAAAATGGCATACATTAAAGGCTGATTTGTTTTTCTTGAAAAATTGTGTTAAAAATCAAGTGATTCCAAATTTTGTTCAAGTGAGATGCAGCGTGAAAAATAAAAGAACAGATGCTGTTTTAAGTAAGAGCAAAAAATTATGGATAAATTTGGAAATTAGACATACATATAGTAAATTGCAGCACACAGAAATTGAGGCTTACAACACGCATTTATGGTTAATGAAAATTATGAACCATTTTGACCTAATAAATTTTCTACATGAATGTAGTCAAATTATACTCAAAACTAGTTTAGTTAAACAAATGAATAAAAAATTCGAACATCTTAGGAGCAAAAATAAAATTTCACGGTCGCAGGATAAAAGCAAATACATCTTCGTAACAGATACAAGAAAATTTGTACGAAGCATTTCATCGCAAACATTTAATGAAAAGGAAATAAATCTACTACAGAAAGGCTTGAGTTCCACTCCTCCACCGAAGTATTTGCCTTTAGAAAATATAATTGCCGACATGGAAACAGGTATTAAATGGTTACCGGAATTAAGTAAAGAACGGATTAGGATTGATGATAAGCCAATTTTAGAAAGAGCGTTGTTAACGCGTAACGTAACATTGTTACCACAAAAAAATAAAAATTCAAATGAAGTCAACATGATTCAAAAATTAAATAGAAAAAATTGTGTGTATATTAAGCCCGACAAAGGTAGAGATTTGGTTGTTATGGACAAAACTCAGTACTTGGGAAAAATGAGTGAAACAATTTCAGGTGACAACATCATAACATTACAAAAAACACCTTTACCAAGTATGGTTAAAGAAACAGCAGCTTTATTGAAGAATATTCAATGCGTTTTTGGACCGAAAGTAAAGTGGAAGTTATTGGTTTAAAATCCTTCCATTCCCAAAATATATGGATTACCAAAAACACACAAACCGATTCTCAAAATGAGACCCATTATTTCGAATATTCATTCACCAACTGAAAAAATTTCAAAATGGTTAGTTGCTGAATTTAAAAAATATCGTCATGGTCTTACATACAGCGTTTAAAATACGTTCGATTTTGTGGATAATATTAAAGATGTTGTTTTAAATGAGGATGAAATTTTAATTTTTTTTGTTTTGCTTTGTTTCCGAGCATCCCAATAGACAAAACTCTAAAGTTATTAAAGGTGTGGTTAAATGAAAATGAAGACGATTATAGAAAGAAAGAAATTTTCTTGGAAGCTGCTAAATTATGTATGAAGCACAATTGTTTCCAGTTCGCAAATGAATTTTTTAAAATAATTGAAGGTACAGCGATGAAATCCATATTTCTGAAACCAATATAAAGTCTGGCAACCTATCAAAAGTCTTTAAGTTCAAAACAAGATGATTAAAATTGCTTCGAAGACTTCTAACATTTTGGTGTATTACTATAACCGAGTTATTATCTAAATATGAAACTCTGTAAAATTGCATTAAAAAAACAATTTGAATAATTAAATTATATTTTGTTTAAGTCCTCAAAAAATTGGACAACAACAACTTCACTGTTCAGTTCTTTTCTTAGCAATTTACGACCGTTTCAGAACCATATGTGCTCGTAGTTTTTCTTTTTTGTTTTTTGAGTAGATAATATCCAGTCAATGTCTCATTTACATAGATTTTGTTTTTAAATGTCTTATCGAATACATATACATGTAACTCATTTCGTGTTGTTTTTTTGGCAGACAATATTGCCCATCGAACTTGATCGACTTTTTTGTTGATTTTTTTATTCTCTTGAGCGAGCGATTGCATTTTTATTAGGTAGGCAGCATTAAGTTTTCTAATGTTAACAAGTTCGTTGTAAACCATTTGCAGAGTAATTTCGCACCAATCGGCAGATTAAGTCTGCGGAGAAGCGGAAATATTTGTTTTCTTGTTACGTATATCATGAGATGGTTTAGGCAAGGGCGTCAGAATTTTGTAGATTTGTTGTTATGGTAGAGATCAAAGGCTCTTGTTGTTCCGAAGCAGCAGCAATACTCTTACGGCGAGCATCTTTGCATTTTTCACATCGATAGGGTAAAATATTAGAGCGCATTATTTCAGCATCGTTAACATGTAAGTTTACACACGAAGTATGGAAATAGTCCGAACAATCCGAGCACGGTATATACGTAAGGTCACCGTGGTCAATTTTTTTATTACACACTGCGCCAATCATCATTTCGAAAGAGTAGAGAAAGAAGACGAAAAAGTAGAAGGTAGATTAAACTTTACTTTTACAGTTCTTAATATAAGCGGAAACTGAACAAGTGCACGCACATGCGGTTGACAACCGATCAGCTCAGCGACTAAATGATAACTTTAATAAAAACTAAACTTCCCAGGGCGGCTACTGAAACACAGGCCCAAATCATAACGTCATCGCCTCTATGCTCTACAGTCGCACGCAGATTTTCTTTGTTAACCATAATTCCGTACATTAGTGGGATCAAATTGTTTTTTTTTCTTTTTTTAAGGTGCTCTTGTTTAAAAAGTAAGTTTATGATATGAAGAAAAAGTTCACGAAATTTCAGCTCTGTACCTCAATTTTATAAGGTGGCGCCGAAGCCTGTTAGGTTTACATGTAAATTGTATGTTCGTTGAATAAAAAAGGCATTGCTCAATTCGTAAAAATTTACAGGAGTAAACCTATGTTGTTAAAAGCTGATAACTTAAGTTCGCAGAAATTAGCAAACAATTATGCTGCATTTGTTTATTGTCGTTTCCTCATGCAATCTCTTTTACACCACAACAATCTATTTAAATTATGTTAGTGGATCAAATGTAATGAAAACGCCGCATTCGTTTTTTTCTTTGATTTGTTTTAGAGTGTATGAATGATATAAGAATCCAAAGAAAAATCGCATTGACTCGCGTGCTTTTTGTCCCAATTCGTATTAAAGAATAATGAATGAAAAAAATTGTAACATTCAGAATTGAAGAAAATTCTCCCAAAATTTCAGCTTCCTAGATCAAATCGAACGGCGCAATCAGTTTGTTTCCTACAACAATTCATATAGAAGCAAAATACTTCTTTAAGAAAATGAAAAAAAAAAAACTGCCTTTGATTCTTCTGCTTTTTCGTTTTTCAATATGAATTGTTGTTGGAAACAAACTGATTGCCCCATTCGCAGGTTTGATCTAGGAAGCTGAAATTTTGGGAGAATTTTCTTCAGACCCGATTCTATAATATTGGCCTATGGGACCGTAATTTTAAAAATAAAAAACCCGCTTCAGTTGCATTTTGTCTGCATTTTCAGCCACATTAAAAATGTGGGTGTAGTTTGAAAACAGAGGGTGGTCCCTACCATACAAAGAAATACCTAAAATGATATATCTTCGCACCTAAGGTTGATTTTTTCTTCGTTTTAGCAAGTCGGTTTTTTCGAAAAATTTCAACGAAATCGGACTGAACCTCTATCCACACCGTTTACTGGTTTCAGCTAGGAAGCTCAAATTTTGGGACAATTGTTTTTAAAACTCAAGCTTTAATATAGCACAAAAAATAAAATCCATCTACAAAACTTTGAAAAAAAACTCCTAATGTACATACTGGGGCATTTAATATAAAAAATATGTATTTATTCTTCAGCAGTTCGACTACAACTCACATGACATGATTCTTGTACAGATTAGATTATGCAGTTACAATATATATATAATATATATAATATAGAGAGAGAGAGAGAGAATGCACAACAATAAGGGAATTCGTATGTTTAAATACTACATTAAATAAAATTTCAATTCATTAGCATTTAATTTTTTAAATAAAATTGGCAGTAAATAGTTTATATATTAGGTAAATGGATTTTATAATTATAAGCATCATATGTAATTTGAATTTAATTTAACCATATATTGAATTATGTAATTTATTTTATTATCATTATTAATGTCCTCATTAATATGTCTTAGTTGATGTACTACATAAGACTCGTTCTAATTGTACAACCATATTATTTTCAAATAAATAATTTACTTCATTTCTTTCTTATTTTAAATTATGCTTTGTAAAAGTTAGATTTTTTGCTTACTCGCCCATAACGAGTTTGGTAGTGATTTTGCTTTTCCAGGTGCTGTGACGGTTGCGTAGTTTGATAGTTAGTTATTGTATCATCTTGCTGAGCTGCTACTTGTTCGACATGTTTATCAGTACTTGCTTCCATATTACTCAGATTGTTAATATTTGGAGAATTTATAGAACGACGCAATTGCTCCGTATTGCTCCTAACTAGATCATTATTTTCAGTTCGTATGACATAAGATCTTGGATTCCGATCTCTCGCTTCAACAAGAGCAGGCACTCAATGTTTACCCTTTTTGTAAACTACAAAATCTGCTGGATTAAGACCTAGCAGTATTCTACTCATTAGCAATTGAGATGGTGAATATGTTAAATAAGAAAGTCTAGTGCAACGGTATTCTAGTAATGCGGTATATAGATCTGTCCCACCTGCTAGTGTTTTTCTCAATATGCTCCTGGCTATGCCTACTACTTTTTCAGCAATTCCATTGGATTTTGGATGGTACGGGCTAGAATAAGTAAATTTAAACTCCCATTTGTCTGCAAATAGGTTACACACAAATGAATTAAAAGGCTGATTATCACATACAATCTCTTCTGGTATACCATGGACTGAAAAAAACTTCTTTCATTGCCTTCACCACACTCTCGCTTGACTTTGAGCATAGTTCCTTCAAATCAAACCACTTAGAAAAATTATCCACAATGATTAAATAATTTTTTCCCTTAAATTCCAAAATGTCACAGCCTACTTTTTGATATGGAAGCTCAGATATCTTTGTGGGAGTAATTTATGTTTTGGATTCTTGGGTCTAAATCTTTCACAAACTGGACAACGACTTATAATATTTTCAATGTCCCTGTTCATGTAAGGGCAGTAAAACAAACTCTTAGCACGCTCTATAGTTTTCGTAATCCCAAAATGGCTTTGATGTAATGCATTCAGTGCATGTGGTAGAAGCATATTTGGAACAAATACTCTTCCCTCATAAAAAAACTAGTCCATTTTCCTCATATAAACTATATTTAATGCTCCAATAAAACTTAAGACTATGCGGCAACTTATTTTTAGAGGCTGGCCACCAATTTCTATAAAAGTATATTATACGTTCTAAATTAGAACTTCTAATATTGAATCTTTTTTAGTTTCTTGGATATAAAGATTTTTCGTTTTGTACCCTATCCTTATTGAATGTACGTATTCCTCTAAAATGTTGCCTAAATTGATCTCCGTATTAGTTCCAGTACTGCGAAACAGTAAGTCAGCAATATGCAAATCCTTACCAGGTACATATTGTACATCTAAATTATAAATCGTCAGCTTAATCATCATTCTCTGTATTCGTGTGGAATAATTGGTTCCAAGGGGCTTTTTAAAAATCGAAATTAATGGCTTGTGGTCGGTTTGAACCACAATATGTCAGCCATATATGTATATAACTATGTAACTTTTTGCATGCGAAAACAATCGCCAATAGTTCTTTATCTATTTGAGCATAACAGGTTTCTGCACTTGTTAAGCTTTTGGATGCATAACAGATTGGTTTATTATCTTGCAGAATGCAACAACCTAGACCATCTTTTGATGCATCAGACTGTATTACAGTTGAAAGATATGGATTAAATGTACTTAGCGTGGTCGCTTCTTCAAGTGCTTGCTTGACATCACTTAAAACTCTTGAATAATAGTCGTTCCAGACAAAAACAACATTTTTTCTTAACAGTTCTCGAATAGGAGCAGTAAGATTTGCTAAATTGGGAATAAATGATCGTAGATAGTTCACAGTGCCTAATATTTTTTTGCAACTGTTTTTGATTAGACGGATCTTTTATAGCTTTGATCGCATTTACTCTATCTGGATCTGGAGCCATACCAGGAGCCGAAAAAATATGTCCTAAATATTTCACCCGATCTACTTTATACTGTATCTTGCTAGGATTAAACTTAATATTTATGTCTTTTGCCCTTTCAACTACTCTTTTTAGATTTTGATCGTGTTCCTCCAGAGTTTTCCCACCCACGATTACATCATCGATATAAATAAATACACCAGGAAGCCGACCAAAGTATTTAGCATTTAATTTTTGAAATTTTTCTGCTGCTGTTTTGGTCCCAAACGGCAATACATTAAATACGTAAGTACCAAATGGTGTGTTAAAAACAACAAATTTTTTCGATTTCTTGTCAAGCTGCAACTGCTAAAATCCCTCCTTGAAATCTAAAACCGTAAAAATCACATACTCTCGCATTTTGTCTCTGAAATCTTCTACTGTTGGTATCAAAAACTGTTCTTCTAACAGCACATCATTCAAGTCCTTAGGATCTAAACCATTATCCATGATCCATTATTTTTCTCGACCACTACTAAATTATCAGAACATTCACTTGGTTCATCATACCTTGGCTCCTCTCTGCTCCATTTTATCTAAAGTTTATTTTAACCTTTGCCTTATGCCCAAAGGTATACGTCCGGGAGCCCTATTTACTGGTTGGGCTGTTCCTTGGACTTCCAACCTACATTTGTCTGGGAACTATCCAAAACCTTCAAAGGTCAATAAAACTCTTTTTATCATGTGTGTCAATACTGTTCACTCTTGTAATAAGCCCTAATTTCACACATGAATCAATACCTAGCAAAGGTTGATAGCCTCTTTCTGTCACTACAAAACATAATTCATATTACTTTCCATCATATATAACTTAACATGTAGTTGACCCTATTACTAAAAGCTTATATCCACCATTCGCTTCCAATTTACTTTTGACTGGTTCTAACATCGGAAGAGTCTTTAGGCTATCAAAAATACTTTTCGATATATTTACTTGCGAACCGCTATCGAGCTTAAATTCGACTTTCATATGACCTACAAGCAACCTCGCAGTCCAACAAGTATTTTTAACCTTTTCAAATGTATTTACTGAGTCGATATACACTTCGGTATCACTCCCGTTAGAAAAACGATCACTAGCACTCTCATATTTTAAAGCAACATCACTTATCAATTTACGTTTTTGGCACACTGCGGCAAAATGATTTAACTTCCCACATGTAGAACATTTTTTGGCAAACGCTGGACAATGCCCTTTAACATGCGAGTAACTACAATATGTGCATCTTGTTTTATTATTCCTAAACTTACTCTCATATGACTTTTCAAATTGATGTGCATTATCTTTACAAAACATAGTACTAGAATTCGATAATTTCTTATTAAATTTTCCTGGGTTCTTCTTTATTGCATGAATCGATGTTGATGCACCTGCTACGTCTGCAGCTTCACCATGCATAATTTTAACTTGCGCTTGAGACATCTCAGCTATTCGACAAACCTCTATTGCTTTCTCGAGTGTAACGTCAGCTTTAAGCAACTGTGTCTGCGTATTGCGGTCTGCTATCCCAATCACAACTCTATCTCTGAGCAAGGATTTTTTTTCTGATCCAAAATTGCAGTTGTCGACAAGTGTTGAAATTTCTTTTAGAAAATGATCGAAAGGTTCCCCTTCTTTTTGATTTCGCATATAAAAGCGATATCGTTCATACACAACATTTGTTTCCTCAAAACTTTGCTTCACTGTACTTACAGTATGTCAAGAATGGCATTACACATTGAAATATAAAATGAATTTTTTAACTCACTTAGCAAAAAATTTTATTTTTTGTCAATGCATATACAATTTTTTTATCAGTTATAGTTATTTACAGTATTTACTAAGTAATAATAAAAATAAAAGTACTAATCTAAAGCAAAAGAAGCAAAAAACATAGCAAAAACAAAATCTACTCACTTTTGCAAGTGTCAAGAAATGCATTACACTAATTCTTTCAATGCCTTTTTGCAGCAATTCAACACTGTACAGTAAATTTCCCGTTATTTTTACTCATCATCGCGTTGCATTGATATTTTTGTTTGATCGTTTTGTATATTAGATTCTAGATTTTAGTTTTGTTTTCATCCTAATTTAAAATCTTGTGTGTTGAAAAAATGGTGGGTAAAAAAACATCTTCTGAAGTGGTTCAGTTAATTTATTACAATCGGCAAATTGGGAAAAAGTGTGCAGGAATTATCGGACATGTTTTCTAAAACAAGAAAAACGATTTATAATATTTTAAATCGAATTGAAAACGAAGGTACATTCGAACCAAGGCTAGGAGGTGGTCGTAAGCGGAAAATAAATAAACGTGGAGAGCGCGCATTGGTAAGAGAAATTGAAAAAAGTCCGATGGCTTCGACCAGAATACTTGCAAGGGAGCTGAAGGAAGAATCTGGTATAGTTGTCTCACATGAAACAGTACGACAGGCCATGCTACGCAACAAGTATTCATCAAGAGCTGCTCGTAAAAAGCCACTACTTTCTGCACAGAATATTGAAAAGCGATTCACCTTTGCTTCAATGCATATTTCTGAACCTGTAGAATATTGGGATGACGTCATATTCTGTGACGAAACGAAAATGATGCTATACTACAATGATGGACCGACTAGAGTGTGGCGCAAGCCGTTAACAGCATTAGAAAACCGCAACATCATTCCAACAGTAAAATTCGGAAAATTGTCTGTTATGATTTGGGGATGCATCTCCAGCAGAGGAGTGGGAGACTTAGCATTTATCGAAAATACAATGGATGCCCAACAATATTTAGGGATTTTAAGAGCCCATTTAACCAGCAGTGCTGAAAAATTTGGTTTGATGAGCGGCAACAACCCAAATTTCAAGTTTTACCAAGACAACGATCCGAAACATAAGGCAAATATAGTACGGATGTGGCTACTATATAACTGCCGAAAAGTTATGGAAACACCAGCCCAAAGTCCGGATCTAAATCCCATCGAGAATGTGTGGGCATGTAGCCAAAAGGCATCCGAAAAACAAAACAGCGCTTAAAACTGCAATACTTGAAGAATGGCAAAAAATACCAAGTAATTACGATATGAAAAAGTTGGTGAATTCAATGAAAAAGCGGCTTCAACATGTGATTGATGCCAGAGGTGGCCATACTAAATATTAAATAATCCAAACATTAAGTTTTAGTTGATAAAGCCCTTTTTTAAATTTTGTGTAATGCAATTCTTGACACATGTATAACTAAGTAGAATTAATTTTTGTTGTTTTTTTCTTGCTTTTGCGTCGAAATTACGCCCTTTTTTAAAAAAATTTCTTTATAAATATTATATAAAACTATATCTGATAAAAAAATTTTTGGAATACAATAAAAAGTAATATTTTTTGCATAGCAAATTGAAAAATTAGCTTTTTTTTTAATGTGTAATGCAATTCTTGACATACTGTATCTTCTTTTGGTCTTCCGCCGACAAACCTAACGTATGAAACAATTCTATAGCCTCAGCACCAGCACAGCTCAGAAACCTTGCTACCTATATGTATGTATGTATGTATGTATGTATGTATATGCATTCTTCCTCCTTGTCTGTCTTTGTTGCAGTCGAATAAATCTCAAAATGACTTTTAAATCTCTTCCAGTTTCCAGTTTCCACCCAAGTTCAAATGTTCCGGCTTCAAAAAATCCATGATATCCACGAGTAAGGCTTCCAATAATTACCGAATGAACTTTTTCCAAAAAAAAATTTATTAATCACGTACCGACTGCGCCATGTGGTATTTAATATAAAAAATATGTATTTATTCTTCAGCAGTTCGACTACAACTCACATGACATGATTCTTGTGTTTTTGGTCTTTATCTTGGTATAACCGGAAATATGTCTGTATGAACAGATTTTCGGCACTCTGCAACGTATTGACACTTAAAATCTGAAGGCACACATTCATACTCATGATATTTCCTATAAAATCCAAATTTCCGATACCAGCAGCTGACATACAATCCCAAACCGGTGGTTTTAATAGTTTTAACTAGCGAGTTGTTCACAAAATGCCGTTCATCAGTCAAAGTGCGATTAACCGTCTGATTTTCGCCAAAGAAAATGTTTTGAAAACCCCTGAGTACTTGAATTCGGTAATATTCTTGGATGAATTAAAATTCAACTTATTTGACTCAGATGGCATGTCGCGAAAGCCGAATACAAAATACAACAGGGATAACCTAAACGCGATATAAAACCTGTTGGTGGCAGCGCCATATGGTTTGGGCTTGCATGTCAGCTGCTGGTATCGGAAATTTGGATTTTATAGGAAATATCACGAGTATGAATATGTGTCTTCAGATTATAAGTGTGAATTCGTTGCAGAGTGCCGAAAGTCTGTTCATATAGACATATTTCCGGTTATACCAAGATAAAGACCAAAAACACAAAGCGGGCGTAGTTCAATCCTGGTAAATATACCCGGATTTGATGGCATCGCCAGCATAGTCGTCAGGCCTTAATGTGGTTGTAAATTTATGGGCGATTTTGAAAAAAAAATATCCGAAAACACAACATTTCAAACAAAAACGACCTAAAAAAGGCACTTAAAATGGAGTGGCGCTATAATTCGCCAGATACCAATAAAAAATTTGCAGCTTCGATGTCAAACCGTCTTTAACCTGTAGTTGACCAAAGAAGCTACCACATTGCATATTTAAAATTACAAAATTATTACTTTTGACAGTGTTTTTACAGTTTAAACACATCTGCATATAATAAGCTGTGACATAAAATTTAGTAGTATATTTCGATTTTCTATTATAAAATTTCCAGGTAATATTTTTTAACAAAAAATAAACATTTTTTTAAAACTAGAATTTGTGCTCTTTCAAATGATATGCACTGCATACTTTAAGCTGTGAGCCACTGTATGTTTAAATACTACACATACTACTAGTAAATCATAAAGTTGTATATTAAGAAATTTTTGTCATAAACAATGATTTTTGAATTTAATAGATGTATAGTTTTTGAGTCAACTATTGCGATGATATAAGAAATTATGATTTATTTTGTAAGGTCGAATAAATGTATGATATTTGGTTTGAGAGGGAGTGTTGGAAATATTAAATTCAATAACATAAATTGCAAGAACTTTGGTCGACCCTAAATCGACTTACTTACGGGCAAAAGAAAACAAAATTGGTAACTTGAAACTTAATTAGCTATTCAAAATATATACAGAGTGCCATCTGAATTTGGTTAATGGAAATATTGAATAACCAAGTGTCACCAAGAACGTTTTTCAAACGCTAATTCAGTGCACCGTTGGCGCCGCCAACAAACAAAATTGTCACTTTTGACGCACCAATAAACCTTACATAATTCACGAAATACCATTCCACGATGAAAAAGTAACTGTTTGGCTGGTGTTTCCTGCAAAACTATCATTGTGCTATTCTTCTTCAGAGCTGGTATGTTGGCACACTTTTTGCTACCGAAAATGCGTGAAATAGGTTTGGAAGACTTCTGGTTCTAAAAATACGACGTGACATGCCATGCTGTGCGCTCAACAATGAACTTTTGCGTCAGAAGTTCCTGGGACGCGTGGTGTCGTGGTGACTGCCCACCAAAATCTGCGGATTTGACTCCACCGGAGTTCTTTTTGTGAGGATTTTTGAAGAGTAAAGTTTATGCTAATAGGCCAAAGGCCATAGAAGAGCTCAAATACTACAATGTGGTAAAAAATACCATGAAAAGAGCTCGGTTTTGTCTCACTAATCAATAATGGGCCATTAAATCGATATTGCTTTCCAAAAATAGTTGGAATAAATTGTAAAAGGGTAAGCTTAATAAGAAAGTTCACCTATCCGAAATCTATTAAGAATTGTCAAAGTTACTCAATATTTCCATTGACCAGAATGAGATGGAGCCCCTGTTATACAAACTTACCCGAAAAAACTTTTTAAATGGATCTCTTAAACTGCTTGTTAATTCCTTTTGTTCTAATGAGAGCACATCAGGATATGGATAAACCTGAGAAGTTACAAAATTACCGCGAAAGATATTAGCCATAAAAGAATGATTTTCTTTGCTTTTAGCAGTGGCAGTCTTAGCACGAGAAAACGGTTCCACTTTCGTAACATAACATCTAAAAAAAAAAAATTCATTAAATGTATATAAAATCTTAAATTATTCTAGTAAGTAACTCATATACATAGTGGCGAAACTGATCTTGACCGTTCTAAATCTGAAAACTAAATGTGTTCAAAAATGTTTTTCAAGCAATATTCCAAAAAACAAGATTAATTAACACTGAGTTTAATAGTCCAAGAGCCCGATGTAGAAAAGGGAACAGGTTTACTTTAGCTGACATTGTCCAATTTTTTTTTTTTTAGGGGTAAAAGGGCGTTAAAAATAAATAAAAATTGTGAAAAAAAAAATTGTCGCTCGGATCTAGTTTCGGAGATATCGTCATCGGAAGTTCCGGATATAGCTTTCGTAAAAACTATCATAAGTTGGGAACCCCTGTCTTGATACCAAAAATATGGGCTTCATAGGAAAGATAATTTATTGGGCTTCAATAAAGTTGAGTGAAGTTTTGAAATTCAACCTATAATTTTGGAGATATGACGATTTTTCTGAAATTTTGACCAATTTTTTTTTAAAAAAACGTTTTTTTTTAAAAAAATGTGTTAACGACCTATCACTTTTTTAGTATGATAAGCTTATTTTATTCCCTTTAAAATGGTATATAGCTTGTTCTAAATTTTTAATTATTTACCCCTTTTTTACCGGAAAACAAAAAATTATATTCAATGAATTCTTATGAAAAGTATGTATTTATGGACAAAAACAATAAAAACTCAGTAACAACAACAAAAATTTTTATTAGTCACTTTAATTCACTCTTCACTTTAAGCTATTGTTAAAAACAATAACAATAAAATTCAAAAGTACCGTTTTTTAGTTGAAAACAAAGGAAAAACGTGGAATTATACTATGTATAAGACTTACCTTGGCATAACTTTTAAAATATTTAGCGCCGCAGGCAAAAAATTTTCATTAAAAATCGCGCGCGCGATTTTTTCATTTTATAATGATAGTGTTATTTTATGAATAAATAATATCTTAAAATTTAAGTTTATATTGAAGGAAAAAGAGCGCCGCAGGCGAAAAATTTTTAAATTTTAAAAAGATAATCGCCTTATAATAATTGTTGTTGTTGTTGCTGCTGTTGTTGTTGTTGTAACTGAGTTTTTATTGATTTTGTCCATAAATACATACTTTTCATAAGGATTCATTGAATATAATTTTTTGTTTTCCGGTAAAAAAAGGGGGTAATAATTAAAAATTTAGAACAAATTATATACCATTTTAAAGGGAATAAACTATGCTTTATTATCATACTAAAAAAACTATAGGTCGTTAACACAATTTTTTTAAAAAAAAATGGATATTTAAAAAAAAATGGTCAAAATTTCAGAAAAATCGTCATATCTCCAAAAATGTAGGTTGAATTTCAATACTTTACATCCCATTATTGAAAGCCATTAAATTGTCTTTCTTATGGCACCCATTTTTTTGATATCCATACAGGGGTTCCCAACTTATGATTGTTTTTACAAAAGCTATATCCAGAACTTCTGTAACGGCAGAGTGTAATCTAATGTACACTGGCATTGGAATTTCGAGAGTCATGCCAGAGATGTCAGAATGTCCGAATGACATTTCTGGTCTGTCATGCGAAATTTGCGTACGTGCGTTCGATTCAATGAAAAATGGCTGAACACCGCGTCATTTCGCAATTTCGGTAGCCATTTTTCGATGATTCGACAGAACGCGTGAGTTGGTTTGGAGAGACGAATGAGTGCGGTCGTTTTAGCCGGTGACATTCTTCCGTGTGCGTGGATTGTGTTTCTTAATATTTTCCGTTGATTGTTAATAGTTTTCCTTTAATAAATTAAAAAAAAAAGTGGTTGATTAAGTTTTTACATAACTAAACAAATAATTCTATTAGATTAGAAGCAATCAGTGCCTATGTATTTGTCCTCTAATTGATTAATTGCAAATAACAAAAATCTTATTTCCATGTTATGTAAACTAAGTCGCTAAACCTGGACATAAAATCAACCAGAAAACTACGAAAACTATGACCGTATTTCAGTTTATCGACCATTTGAATTGTAACAACACAGAAATTTCGCCAAAATGGGCGACATAAAATTGTGCATCTCACCCTGTGTACGATTTAATAAGCAATTTACTATCACTCAAATCAACCGTAGCCAGCGATAAGTAATTATCAAACAAACAAAGAAAATAATGCTTAAAGCTGTTTCAGAAAGTTAATTTTTGCTAAGAAAAAAAAAAAAAAATATAAATGTGTCAATAAATTCATACATTTGTGAAAATAAATTGAAAACTATAAATCAAAGCTTGCCATGCATAAGCAGTGAAGTAAAGATTAAAGATGCAGTGTGCAGTTTTATTTATTTTAGAAATGACTTCGAACATGATAAAAGAACAATAAAATAAGAAACATTTATCCTAGTAAAAATACACACCAAAAGAAAGTTAGTATACTTTATTGTTGAAAATTCTAAAGTAAAGTAAAGTAGTCAAAAATAAAATTAAAAATTCATACAAAACAATATGTAATAAATAACAACCATTTACAAGACTACACATCTATAACATTCAACAATACAAATACAAAAATTAAATAACAACCATGTACAACACCAGCATTCCAACTTTAATAACAACATTTACTACCCAACTATACATTAAACAACACAACGTAAACAACACCGAGAATCGAAGACGACAACAGTAGCAGCAACTGCAACGATAATGAATAGTATCGGAGGTATTATTCGTATTATAATAGCTTATTAATTCGTCATTATATGAACATATTTTATAAAATTTTTGATTAATTTGAAAATTAATTACTACCTACTACGTATTAAAATTACTACTTACATATGTTTAACTTAATAATATAACTACATACTTAAAATTACTACTTACATATGTTTAACTTAATAATATAACTACATACTTACTTATTAAAATAACTACATACATATATTAAACTTATTTTGTATATCACTGTGAACAAAAACAAACAAAAAACAGTGGTAGCTCTAGTAATATAAGTATCTTCCTATGTTTAAACTTAGAATTTAGTATTATTTTTATACCTTCGTATAATAAAGTATGTTGGAAATAAAACCAAAGAAAAAAAAAATGAACTGAAACCTTAAAAAGAAAAACCAATTTCTTTTTATTTAAAAGAAAAGAAAGAAAAAAAGATAAATAGCATGACAGCTTAAATAGTTTCACAGTTAGGTCCTATGTAGAACCATCAAACGTTTTAGGGTGGACCGTATATTTTGTCCCAATGGTCCACAAGGTAGGGTGGGTAGAGTAGGGACCCGAGCCGAACACCAGTGCTCGATGGTTTAGCAAAGAGGAACATTAGGGAGGCCCATATTTTTTAAAGATTTTTCGTAGATATTAGATTGTGATAATTTTTGATGCTTCAGAGTGCAGCTACCCCAGTTCAAGCACGAGAAAATTTATTTTTGTACGGTGCAGGCACACCATGGGCAGCAGCGAACCCACACCAACCCACCGAACTGCTAGTGATGGCATACCAGCTCGTGCTGCAGCTGACCATGTTGTCCGCGTTCCAAGCACCAGTCGCATGCGCGATTACAAATTTTGGCGCCCAACGTGGGGCCGTTTGAGGTTGAAGGTTAAAAGAAAACTGTAAATCAGTGGACAATTATGCCCCTTAAAAATTTTTTTTAGTATTTTGCCTTCGATTTCACTCGGTTCCATCCGATTTACCCTCGCTGTGCTCTGGATTTTTGAAAATTTTTATTTAACTTAACCTGTTACAGGAAAATTTTTGTTTTTGTCTTCATTTGAATTTTAAATTCAAGAATCTAATACTCAAAGCCTGAAGCTGGATTTATCAGTCCGGGAGGATTCCGTTCTGATCCGCTCAGACGCTTTTGACCCTATTTATTCCTATTTGTGAAAATTACCCTGTAATAGAAGACTAAATTTTTTGCATAATTTTTTTTGAATAAATTAAATTTCAGTAACTTCTTACATTTTTAATATTGTTGATTCACTCTTTTAGCTTGAATGCGAATTGCGGCTGCAAGTCAAGGTAAACAGCTGGATTTTGCGATTAAGTTGCAATTCACTGCGCTTTTCGACCGCTTTACTGAGATTTGTATAGGTTGTACTTCAATTTCATGTTTGAAATGAGATTTAAATTTTGTAGATTCAGATTCTTCCTCCCTAAGTTTTTCTTCGTGGCTGACCAAACAATTTAATAATAAGTTGAAAAGTTCTACATAGGACCAAGCTGTCATTAATGATTAAAATTTCGTAAAGAAGATTTGTAATTTTTATTGGAAATTATTATTACGAAAACGAAGAAATTTTGCTTCAGAAACTAGAAAGCAAAAATATAAAATAAATTTTTTTTTTGAAAAATTTGAGAAATTGTTGCTAGTAAAAATTTTTTTTTTTGAAATGCTAAAAATTTATAACGAAAATATAAATTTTTGATAAAGATTTTTTTTTTGATAAAATATTGATAAAATTTTTTTGGCATAACGTAGCTATGCTAAAAATTTAAAAATTTAAATCGTTAAAGATTTGACATTTGAAAATTTTTTTTTTTTGCACAAATGTAGATTTTTGCTAAAAATTTAAACAACGATATAAATTAGAATTTGATATTTGGTAATTTAGTGGTAATTCCACGGGGTATTCATAAATTTAACTTTCGGCCATTTTTTTTATTACAAAATTTTAACTTTCGGTTTTTCGATACCTTTCATCTCGGTCGCGGATTCGGTTTTTTGAATTTTTCACGCGAAGGATATTAGAAAGTAGTGCCTTCAGTTTTTGTAACCAGCCACAGCAGATTTCGAAAAACTGTTTTGTAACGGCAGAGTGTAATCTAATGTACACTGGCATTGGAATTTCGAGAGTCATGCCAGAGATGTCAGAATGTCCGAATGACATTTCTGGTCTGTCATGCGAAATTTGCGTACGTGCGTTCGATTCAATGAAAAATGGCTGAACACCGCGTCATTTCGCAATTTCGGTAGCCATTTTTCGATGATTCGACAGAACGCGTGAGTTGGTTTGGAGAGACGAATGAGTGCGGTCGTTTTAGCCGGTGACATTCTTCCGTGTGCGTGGATTGTGTTTCTTAATATTTTCCGTTGATTGTTAATAGTTTTCCTTTAATAAATTAAAAAAAAAAGTGGTTGATTAAGTTTTTACATAACTAAACAAATAATTCTATTAGATTAGAAGCAATCAGTGCCTATGTATTTGTCCTCTAATTGATTAATTGCAAATAACAAAAATCTTATTTCCATGTTATGTAAACTAAGTCGCTAAACCTGGACATAAAATCAACCAGAAAACTACGAAAACTATGACCGTATTTCAGTTTATCGACCATTTGAATTGTAACAACACAGAAATTTCGCCAAAATGGGCGACATAAAATTGTGCATCTCACCCTGTGTACGATTTAATAAGCAATTTACTATCACTCAAATCAACCGTAGCCAGCGATAAGTAATTATCAAACAAACAAAGAAAATAATGCTTAAAGCTGTTTCAGAAAGTTAATTTTTGCTAAGAAAAAAAAAAAAAAATATAAATGTGTCAATAAATTCATACATTTGTGAAAATAAATTGAAAACTATAAATCAAAGCTTGCCATGCATAAGCAGTGAAGTAAAGATTAAAGATGCAGTGTGCAGTTTTATTTATTTTAGAAATGACTTCGAACATGATAAAAGAACAATAAAATAAGAAACATTTATCCTAGTAAAAATACACACCAAAAGAAAGTTAGTATACTTTATTGTTGAAAATTCTAAAGTAAAGTAAAGTAGTCAAAAATAAAATTAAAAATTCATACAAAACAATATGTAATAAATAACAACCATTTACAAGACTACACATCTATAACATTCAACAATACAAATACAAAAATTAAATAACAACCATGTACAACACCAGCATTCCAACTTTAATAACAACATTTACTACCCAACTATACATTAAACAACACAACGTAAACAACACCGAGAATCGAAGACGACAACAGTAGCAGCAACTGCAACGATAATGAATAGTATCGGAGGTATTATTCGTATTATAATAGCTTATTAATTCGTCATTATATGAACATATTTTATAAAATTTTTGATTAATTTGAAAATTAATTACTACCTACTACGTATTAAAATTACTACTTACATATGTTTAACTTAATAATATAACTACATACTTAAAATTACTACTTACATATGTTTAACTTAATAATATAACTACATACTTACTTATTAAAATAACTACATACATATATTAAACTTATTTTGTATATCACTGTGAACAAAAACAAACAAAAAACAGTGGTAGCTCTAGTAATATAAGTATCTTCCTATGTTTAAACTTAGAATTTAGTATTATTTTTATACCTTCGTATAATAAAGTATGTTGGAAATAAAACCAAAGAAAAAAAAAATGAACTGAAACCTTAAAAAGAAAAACCAATTTCTTTTTATTTAAAAGAAAAGAAAGAAAAAAAGATAAATAGCATGACAGCTTAAATAGTTTCACAGTTAGGTCCTATGTAGAACCATCAAACGTTTTAGGGTGGACCGTATATTTTGTCCCAATGGTCCACAAGGTAGGGTGGGTAGAGTAGGGACCCGAGCCGAACACCAGTGCTCGATGGTTTAGCAAAGAGGAACATTAGGGAGGCCCATATTTTTTAAAGATTTTTCGTAGATATTAGATTGTGATAATTTTTGATGCTTCAGAGTGCAGCTACCCCAGTTCAAGCACGAGAAAATTTATTTTTGTACGGTGCAGGCACACCATGGGCAGCAGCGAACCCACACCAACCCACCGAACTGCTAGTGATGGCATACCAGCTCGTGCTGCAGCTGACCATGTTGTCCGCGTTCCAAGCACCAGTCGCATGCGCGATTACACTTCCGATGGCTATATCTCAGAAACTAGATCCGAGCGACACATTTTTTTTTCATAATTCTTATTTATTTTGAACCCTCTTTTACCCCTAAAAAAATAAATAAAATTGGACAATGTCAGCTAAAGTAAACTTAAGCCTAGAAAAGTCGGGATCTTCTGTTTCAATGTTACTTGGCAAATTCCATCAAGATATATCTAAGAACTATTCTGGTTTAAGTCCGGTGATTTTTGGTAGAATATAAAACTGTAAGTTAATTTCAAACTTGTTAAAACGTTATATTTGTATGTAAGTCAGCAATTCCGTATGCGCCAAGTGCGCACGATATCTCTTTTAACATTAGTTTCTGTATCATGTCAAATTTATTTGCGACGCAGAATCTAACAGTATGTAGATTCCCACGCTGATCTTTAACCAAGACTATCGCTGTTTCCAATAAAAATTCAAGAGCTGATGACGAGTTGACCAATGTCGTATGCAGCGCAGACTGATCCAATTCAGCTGATCCCACCTTGGCTACCGTTGTAGAATGCGGAAATTATGCTGTTGTATTTTTATGCAATGCGATCCCTTGAACGCGGAATCGTTGCAACATTACATGATGCGGTAAATTGCAAATTTCACACTTTACCGAAGTACACTCTTTTACCATATGCCCTTTCTTTAGACAGCTACTACATAATTTTAAATTACGCGAAACTACTTACATATCGTTATCTTGCTTACTTATTTTTGAATCCTGAGCAATTGGCATGGTCACCGTTGTGACACAACTCGCATGAAGACTTGCCTATTACAAGTGAAGTCTGATTTTGCTTTTTAAAATTGTATTTCGGCTTGTAATCTTTATTTTCCTTTGTGACGTAGATGTTTTGTCAGCACGACTTGATTTTACTTCACGCGCTTCCAATTTCCGGCAACGTCTGGCCAAAACCAACGAGAACTCGTCCCATGACGAGAGTTTAGTGTAGTCGACGGACTCTTCCCATTTTATTAGAGAGCCTTCGTCGAGCCTTTCCATCACTAAAACTATAATCATTGCATTTGCAATATTTTCATCATTTCCTAGAGATAACATTGCGGTTAAGTGTGCGTTCACACTATCAATGACTTGACGGAACAGTTCTGCAGAAGATTTTATTAATTTTGAAATTTCAAAAAGCGCCGATATGAGCTCTTCGAACATATGTAAGTGCTTTTTTGTCGTAATTGTCCTTAAAGCGTAGCAGAAATTGCTGCTTAAGGCTTGGAGCCAAGGCTCTTTTTAAGAATAAGAAATCGCACAAGCTTTGTGAAAATCGAAATGAATTTTGGGAACAGTTTTATTTGTCGTTGCATGCGCGATAGTGGCATAACAGCTGTTGTTGCACTCAGGATACTGACATCCGCCATTGAAGGCCGTTTCTTTTTCAGTGAAGACATAATTAATAATTTTGTTGTTACATAAACTTCCTCTATTTCCGCAATGAATGATGCGTTAGCACTTATGTCCGATTCAGGACAAATAAAATTGCTGCACACGGTTCGCTTGAAGCAAGATCAAGATCGTTAAAATTGTCAACCAAATCTGATAATGCACAATTATTATTTAGTGTCTTGAGATTCCAAATACATAATCCGCGAAATCGGATCTGCTCATTTTTTATGTTATGTTTTATGGCCATTTTAAGGTTAGCACTTTGGCCGACACGGTTCGTTTCAAGCAAAGTCAAGATCGGTAAAAATTGTTAACCAAATCTGCACAAAGCAAAATTATTATTTAGTGTTCGGAGATTCCAAAAACATGATCCATAAAATCGTACCTGATCATTTACTGGTTTTATGGCCATTTTAAGGTAAACACTTTTACCGATAATTTTAATAAAATTATGAAGCGTAGTTGTTGATGCTTTTAAGATCAAGTGAAATTTTAAAATATGCTATGATAACTGTTGTTTATGTAGTTTGAGTCGCTGAACACGATGAAGTCACTTATTTTTGCAATTATGTAAACGCGCTTTTGTGTTATTCACCATTTTTCATGAAAAAAAACCGATACAAAATAAAAATTTTTTTTTGTCGGCCGGAAAAGTGCTGAAAAATAATTTTTTTTTTACTCTCTTTTGTGGGGTTATAAAGAATTTTTGATTACAAAGCTCACGAAAAAAAATAAAAAAAATTTTTATATATGTTATGTTATTCATCATTTTCCATGGAAAAGAATTGAAACTTTAAAAAAAAAATTCTTTTGGGCCTTAAAACTAGTGAAAAATATTTTAAATTATAATTTTGTTTTATGGATTTTTGAGGTATTTTCGACTACAAAGCTCACCAAAAAACAATAAATAAGAAAACTTTTATATTTGGTGTGTCATTTTCAGTTTTTCATGAAAAAAAAAACTTAAAAATAATTTAAAAAACTCTTTTGGGCCTAAAAACTACCGAAAAATAATTTTTATATATATTTGTTTTATGGGTTTTAAAAGTATTTTTGATTACAAAGTCTACAAAGAAAAGCAAAATAAAAAAATTTAAATTTTTAATGATTTATTCTCAATTTTTCCTAGAACGCATTTTTATCAATATTATCGGTAAAAGCGTTTACCTTAAAATGGCCATACAACGAGTAAGTGATTAGGTACGATTTTGCGAATCATGTTTTTGGAATCTCCGAACACTATATAATAATTGTGCATTGTCAGATTTGGTTGACAATTTTTACCGATTTTGATCTTGCTTCAAGCGGACCGTGTGCAGCGGCATTGTACAAAGACGTAAGTGATCGCGCAGTAAGGAGAGCTTCACGTAAGATTGGATGGGTGTCTGCCGTTAAGCAGGAAAAACCTGCACTATCTCACAAGAATGTAAAGGTTAGGCTTAAATTTTGCAAAGAACAGAAAAATTGGACTATCGAAGACTGGAAAATAGTAAATAGAAAAATGAAGAACTTTTTTGAACACATTAAATTAAAATAAAACACAGGAACCTGCACTTCGCTCAAATTCTTATGCAGACAAATTCACAAAGAAACAAAACTCACGGAACGTCTTTATTTATTTATTAAAACTTTTATTTTTATCTAAATGTAATTCAAATGTACACTCGCGCTCAAAATTAAGTATACGGTCACCATTTTCTAATAAAATTAGGTATGTATTGAATTTAAGTAGTAAATTAGAGACATTTTGATAATTTTTTTGATGTTAAGATATTCTGTCATATATTCTCAGTCAATTCAGCTGTTTTAAAAATGCATTTCATGCAGATGAGGACAAAACAATGCCTCAAACCAAATATTAGTTTATATATTGTAAAAAACATAAAAAAGAAAATATTCGAAATTAGTTAACTATTCAATTTTTTTTTTGAAGTGAAACTTCTTTAGTGGGGTTCATTTGAAAAATTTGTAACGCAAAACATGAAACGCTTTTTTTTTTATTAGGGTCTAGAATAGCTACAGCAATAAATTATGTATCAAATTAAAGTACTCATCGAGCAGAGTGTGCTGAAATTATCAGATTTGAGATCGTGTAACCAAAAGCAGAGATATAAGCGGGAAAAGATTTTCTATTTTTTCAATTTTGTCAAGCAATGCACTGATGAATTACAAAAGCCTTGCTATAGCGAGGAAAATTACGTTGATTGCTTTCTATTACTATGTTTATGTGACAGCTTCGTTCGTTTTACCGAGTACCGATCGGAAATCGTGCAAGAGTCGACAAACTTCGTGCGTTCAAAGAGCTTTGAATCAAATGCCGTCGCATAAGCTTATTTTATGTTTATTGCGTAAAATTACATAAATGAAATGAAAAAACAAAAATAGACGAAATTAAACAGAACAAAAATAGAAATCTTAAGAAAACTAAACTGCGGTAGAATGCAACGAAAATGTTTATTAAAATGATAAACTTGACATTGCGAATATCTACAGCAGTAAATGATATATCAAATTAAAGTACTCATCGAGCTATGTAAGTGCACTAAAACTATCATCTTCGAGTTTGGTTAATCAAAAGCTGAGGTATATGCATGGAAAGATTTGGTATTTCTTAACTTTTTTTAAGTACAGTGGAATCTCGATAAAAGCAACCAAAATGTCCCAGGGGTTGTTGCAAACATCTAAAAGTTGCAATTACTGGACAGATTTAAAAAATCAAAACCATGTAACATTTTGCATAGTATATTCATATTTTATTGAAAATATAAATATAAATAAAATAGGTACGAAGAAATAAGAAATCAATTCCACACAAATCACAAGAAACAATTACGCTGTATACAATCATTGCACAGAGTTCCTAGAGATGCATGGCTAATTAGATTACTTTCAACTTTTAAAGTTCAAAAAATTTGCCAAAATTCTTCGAAAAATGCTCAAAAAATTTTAAGGTCTATAATTGTAACCAAAAGTTGCTTTTATAGAGTTACACGTAGTAGCTTTGAAGAGGTTGCGTTTATTGGAAAGTTGCTTTTATCGGAATTGCTTTTATCGAGATTCTACTGTAATTCACTGATTATTTACTAAAGCCTTGTTGTACCTATTCTAGATCCCGTCAACTTTTATCATTTGAATAAAGCATTTTCATCTCATTCTTTTGCAGTTTGACTTCTACCGCGTGTGAACTGTACACATGTTTTTTTAAATTTAGTAATTTGTGGTGCCACTTTCTGTGTTTATCACCTCCTGCAATCTTTTTGGCATACTTTCTACCAATTTTTTTTTTACTTTAATGGCTCATTGGAACCCAAAATTGTCGAGAGATTATTAATAGGGTTTTAATCAGAGGACTGGGCCGGACATTCAAGTTTTTCAATGTTTTCTTCTAGAAAATATTGATTTTCAACACGTGCTTAAAGTCATTGTCTTGCCGTGCCGGAAAACAAAACCCCTAAGTCCAATTTCATCGTCGAAGATTTAAATTTTTTTTTAAATTGAACATTGTCCGCTCAGTCATTTTCCATTTGATATGGAGAAAAATTTCCTACTCCAGTCCAGCTAAAACCTCCAGCTAAAGCCTCCATGCTTAACATTGTGTTTCAAAAATCGTTAATGCAGACCTTAATGTGCATTTCTCCACACTTTTTTATGTTTTTTTTGCCAATCAATTCAAATTTGCTTTCATCTGATCTAATTACCTTCTTCCAAAATTCCAGAGCCATCGAACCATACTTTTTGCAAAAGCTAATCGCTTAATCTTATTTTTCTAGCTGATCAGTGGCTTTTTTTCGTCAAATTATTTTGAAATCCATCATTGTTTAAGCGCCGTTTTATTGTGGACGAAGAAACTTTTTAGTCTAATGTTTCCTTAATATCGGCTGCTGTTACTGATAAGTTTATTGCTTCTCGTAATATTCGAGCATCTTCTCTAGGTTATGTGGAACATTTTATGCCTTCCCTGACTGTTGCTTAACTGAATTTGTTCCACTAAATTTGTCAAAAACTGTTTTTATGTCCATTTTTGATAAACTATATTTCTCTGCCAACTCACGGTAGGCAATACCGTTTTGAAGGTCGGACTGACAAATACCGATTTATGAAACATTTTTTTGCACCACCTTGTATAAAGCAATAGAAATCACAACCACAAAGCCAAAAATATAATATTCTTACATACAATTTATTCACAATACACAAACACAGCTTTTATAGTAATAAAATATTAAAAACCTCCAACTATTTTTGAGTAACACGTGAAAAATATACCCGTATACATACTTAATTGTGGACGCTTACACTATTTCGGAATTAACACTTCAACAACCTGACGGTACAGCAGATACTAATTGTTGCATCATTCAAATGTTCAGCTTATATTAAATACCGTCATAAATTCTTGATAAATAACAGTAGTTTTGAATATAATCGAATATATAGTAAATATCCGTTGTCGCATACTTAATTTTGAGCGCAAGTGTAAGTTGGCAACTGTTCGTGATGTTCATAATTTATAATTTATGTAAAAAACTTTTTTTTATTTTAAGTTTTTTAATCATCAAATAAATCCCCTGAGGAAGCCTAAATACATTGGCGAAACGTTAGTAAAAGGATGGAATAAAATTTGTTTTATTTGCATCATAGGTAAATTGACCTAAAAGCTCGAAATCTAAACATTCATATTACATAAAACATATTGGTCATACAAATACATACTAATTATAATAAAAGGAGGGCCTGCCGAGAAAGTTCAAAATATCATTTTTGAAGGGTAACAAACAGAAAAATGAAGAACTTTTTAGAACATATAAAATTAAAATACAACACAGGAACCTGTACTTCGCTCAAATTCTTATGCAGACAAATTCACAAATTCTTTATTTATTTATTAAAGCTTTTAATTTTATCTAAATGTAATTCAAATGTAAGTTGACAAGTGTTCGTGATGTTCATAATTTATAATTTATATAAAAAATTGTTCTTTATTTTAAGTTTTTTATCATCAAATAAATCCCCTGAGGAAGCCAAAATCCATTGGCGAAACGTTGGGTAAAAGGATGGAATAAAATTTGTTTTCTTTGCATCATAGATACCTCATGGTCAAAAAAAAACGCAGACTTGAATTTTGCAAGAAGTTTTATATTTTGATGCGTAAAATAATATCTACTCTTGTTTAACGGTTTTAAATTTGTTAGATACTGTTACTAGGGACAAGTTTTGAGTATTTTCAAAACTGTCGACCTAACAATAATAAATTCTAGGAACCTTTTCCAAATAAACACATAATTGCTAGTTTTGTAATCAGAAATTACAACTTATTTATACTAAAAAATACATTGTTTTTTGTAGTTTTTTTTACGCATTTTTAATTTCTCACATATTCTTTAATTATTTATTATTAAATTATTTTAAATAATACGGTAAAATTGATTTTAATACCACGTAGGACCTATTTTTACCTTGATGACGCTTTCCATTCGAAAAGGCATGCTCTCATAGAGTTTCCGTATTAATTCCATTAAAATATCGTTGTACCAAGTGGATTTAATTATTTCCTTTAACTTTGGAATATTATTAGAGTTTTGTTGGTGCACTTTGCGTTTTATAAATGGCCCAAACATTCACAATGGGATTGAGGTCGGGGCTGTTACCGGGCCATAGACTGACTCAATTCTCAAAATGTCCTTATATTCCTTTACCTATGCAAAAATAAATAGTTCATTATTGTAAATCTATCAAAATAAAATGTAAAAAATAATTATTGTGAGTGGGACACTTACCGATTCCGACCGATGACAAGGTTCAGAATCGTTTTGAAATATGACTTTTGCTACGTGCTCGCTAAGTCGGTCGATGCTAGATAAAACGCCGTTTTTTACGATAACAATATAAGCTGCGGAGTTCACATAACTTTCCGGAAGAAGAATCTCTCCCACTTCACATCTTGTTATTGCCCCCATTTGACCAAAGCAAAAGTCATATTTCAAGACGATTCTGCACCTTGTCACAATAATTATTTTTTACATTTTTTTTTGATAGATTTACAATAATGAACTATTTATTTTTGCATACGTAAAGGAATATATGGACTTTTTGAGAATTGAGTCAGTCCACGGTTCGGTAACAGCCCCGACCTCAATCCCATTGTGAATGTTTGGGCCATTTTAAAACGCAAAGTGCGCCAACAAAACCCTAATAATATTCCAAAGTTAAAGGAAATAATTGAATCCACTTTGTACAACGATATTTTAATGGAATTAATACGGAAACTCTATGAGAGCATGCATTTTCGAATGGAAAGCGTCATCAAGGTAAAAATAGGTCCTACGCGGCATTAAAATCAATTTTACCGTATTATTTAAAATAATTTAATAATAAATAATTAAAGAATATGTGAGAAATTAAAAATGCGTAAAAAACTACAAAAAACAATGTATTTTTTAATATAAATAAGTATTAATTTCTGATTACAAAACTAGCAATTATGTGTTTATTTGGAAAAGGTTCCTAGAATTTATTATTGTTAGGTCGACAGTTTTGAAAATACTCAAACCTTGTCCCTAGTAACAGTATCTAACAAACTTAAAACCGTTAAACAAGAGTAGATATTATTTTACGCATCAAAATATAAAACTTCTTGCAAAATTCAAGTCTGCGTTTTTTTTGACCGTGAGTGTATATTGACCTAAAAACCCGAAATCTAAATATTCATACTACACGGTGGGCTTTAACCAAGTTTAATTGACAAGTTGAGTTACTACAAAAATTTAAATGGGGAATTATTTGGGATGTTATTTATAGTCAATATACATCAAAAGCAAAAAAATCCTTAGAACTTTTTTTTTAATTCCATATTAACTGTTTTTTAGTAATATTACATTCGTATGAAATACGTGCAACGCACGTATGAAATTTAAAAAAACATCCGATTTTGACCATCATTTCACACATCAAAGAACCTTGAAAGTTAACTCCACAACACAAATTTCAGCTCCCTAAATAGTCGGAGTCCCGAGTACTGTAAGGTCAAAGTTTGAAAAAAACTCAATTTTTGCGAAAACAGCCGAATTCAATGTCTAATATCTCTGAACCTGGTCAATCATGTTCACTGTATCTCATTTTGAATGTATAAAAATGTTAACAATTTTAAGTATTATGAGTAAGATCTCGATATGGGGCACCATTCGCTAGGTTGTCATATTTTACTAAGGTCTTTTTTACTTAATCTGGTCGCAAATAATGGTCTTAAGGTCTAGAAGCTTAAAATTATTTTTTGTGTATATTAGATAAAATAACAAAAAAAAAGTGAGATCCATATCTATAAACTTAGATTTGTGAGCTTTTAGAAGTAAAATTTTTAAAACGGTCCAAATACGGCTATTTTCAGGCCAAAATATGGCTTTTTCTCAGGACTCTGACCATCTAGAGAATTGAAATTGGACTGTGGTGCTATCTAATAAAGTACTTTGACCTGCCAAAATTTGAACAAAATTGGAAACTTTTTAAATTTCATACGTGTGTTTTACATATGGGGCATTTCAGGCGAAGTGGGCAATGAAAATAAAGTGAGGACGTGAAATTTGTTTATATTCCGGTTAGTTATACATCTAGTAGACATAAGTGTGAACACACAATTTTTTTTTTTCCTATGAGGTTTAATTGCCGAGTTATGGACTTCTGAAGAATTCCTGAAGTTTAAGTACTGTCATTTTTGAATGCTGTTATTGGAATCAAGGAATTTATAATAAAATATAGACAATATTGCTTTAACTAGTAAAAAGGATGCTCTTTTTAATTTTTTGTTCGAGTTCGAATTTGAAATTTTTTTATGTATAGAAAACAGGAAGTAAAAATTTCAAATAAAATTATAAGTAATTTCGACATAATAATTTTTAAATATTTTATTTTTAAAAAAAAGCCTTAAGAATATAAATGTTTCACAAAAAAATTTTAACGTGATCGCTATAAAGATATATAAATTAAAGTACTTAAGAACGTGCCAGGTCCCATACAAAGTGCGGCACGTATGCACTTCAATTCATATATCTCGTTAACTAATGCAGATCACATTAAAAAAATTTTAGCATATTGTCGGTATATTTTATGCTTTATTTTAAAGTTAAAATAAAAAATATGTCGAAAGTGTTCAAATTTTAAAATGTTAAAATATGTTCACTTCCGGTTTTCCACATGAAAAAAAAAATCAAATTTCAAATCTGATTTCATAATTGAAAAGAACAGTAAATTTTTCATAGAAGCCCCAATGTATATTTTATTGAAAATTTGTTAAGTTAACTGCTTTCGAAAAATCCGTTCTTCATATTACGTCAATTTTTGCAAGTCCACAACTTGACAACTGAGCCTTATAAAAAAAAAATTAAGTAAGTGTTTACAACTTCTAGAAGTACAACTAAGCCGAAATTCAAAATCTCAGTTATTTTGCATTGTCCGCTTCGCCTGAAATACCCCATATGTAATATCATTGAAAAACAGTAAATATGGATTTAAAAAAAAAGCTCTAAGGATTTTTTATGTTTTTCATATATCGACTCCAAATTACATCCCAAATAATCAGTCAGTTTTCTCTCTTGTAAAGAGTAGACGTGTTTTTTGTTTACTCGCGAAAAATTTGCATTTATTTTTGTTTTTCCTCGGTTTTCTTTGTCATCTAATGGATGATTTTTGCGGAAAATGTGACCGGAGCTTTGCTAGAGGTGATACGCAGTTGGTACCGTGCAGTGGATATTGCAAAAAGGTGTTCCATCGTAGCTGTTGCGAGGGTCCGCTCACTGAGTACGATCTGAAGCTGTTAAAATTAAACCGAAATTTTAGCTATTCCTGTAAGGAGTGTGTTGGTGTTCCAGAAAAAATCGTGAAAGGCCATGAAGCGTTTTTGGAAGCGCATAAATTGGGGTTGGAAAAGTTGACCTATGTTGTCGAGATGCAAATTAAAGCTTTGACTGAGCAATTGTTGGATGTGAAAAAGAGCATTTTTGAAAAATTTAATAGTTATGAGAACGAGTTTGCTTCACAAGTCTCAAGTTTTTCTGCAGAGTTGTTGGCTCTTAAAAACGCATATTGCAGCAATAATGCTTTTGGCGCGGGTGCTGCTGCTAACTGTGTTTCAAGTGTTGTTGCGAGTTCTTTGTCTCCAACAGTTTTTTCTTTACCAACTGTTTCTCTTTCTGAGAGTTTCTGTAACGGGAATCTTACTAATACTGATGATCCACTGTCTTGTAATGTTCTTTTGAATGCAAATGATTCTGTTGCTCTGCATCGTCGCTCTTTGAGTGTGCCTCTTGCGCCCTCTTTTGTTGCTGCTGCTGCTGCTGGTGCGTCGACAAAAGTTAGTTCGAATGCTAAAAATTTTAAAAACACTAACAAGAATAAAACTGTTCATTCTCGTCGATCTTTAAGTATGGCTTTGCCGTCTTCTGTTGCTGCTGTAGTTACTGCTACTGGTGTCTCTTCAGATGCTGTTAATTTACAGTCCAATGTTAATAATAACAATTCTGCTGCTATATCTTCGTATTGTGGTGCTGCGGCTATTTCGCCTATGCTTGGCAATGATACCTCTGTTGCTGTTACAGTAGATGCTAGTTCTCTGCATGAGTGTGATAATGATAGCTGGACAGAAGCTAAAAATAAAAAACGTAAAAAACGTTTTTCTGTTGTTGGGAAAAATGCAAGTACTGAGCTTGCTGTTATTGATCGTAAGAGATGGGTGCATCTTAGCTCTTTCAAATCATCTGTTACTGAATCTGATATCATTGAGTATATTGTCAAACACACAAAAATTTTGAAACAAAGCCTCTCTTGCTACAAACTTGTGAAAAAAGATACCCCGTTGGAAACAATGAAACGGGTGAATTTTAAATTAGGTGTTTCATCATCCTTTTATAAATATATTGTGGATCCATCTTTATGGCCTGTTGATGTACGGGTGAAGGACTTTCAGTTTTTTCAGAAAACCGCAAAGCAATTAGAGAAAAAGTAGTGAATACTGCACTTGATTTGAATATTTCTCCGAATAATGATACTCTTAAAGTTTACTATCAGAATGTGTCTGGTATAAGGACTAAAGCTGGAAATATTTTTGCTGCAACGTCTCATGGCGAACTTGATGTTATCATATTAACGGAAACTTGGTTAAATTGTAACTTTAATAATGCGGAATTTTTTGATCCACATATATATAATGTGTATCGGAAGGATCGTGATGTGACTGCAACTGGTCGTCATCGTGGTGGTGGTGTGTTAGTTGCTGTTAAACGCGAGTTTTTGTCTTCTAACGTGTTACTTGCAAATAATAACGTGTTACTGGATAAACTATGTGTAGTAGTTAGAGGTTCATCGGTGTCTCTCTACATAGTAGTGTGTTATCTGCCGCCAAATAGTTCTGTTGAACTGTACAAAATGCATCTTAACAACATCTCTACAATAGTTGCTGATTTTTCTATTGACGCAAATCAATTGATGGTTGCTGGTGACTTCAATCTTTGTGGTGTTACTTGGTCGGATGTCCGTGCTGATCGTTATCTCACACCATCTAAAGTATCTAGTGCTACTGAAATGTATGTTGTAGATAAATTTTTAGATCTAGGTCTTATGCAAATCAATAGCTGTTTTAATTGTCTCAATAGGCTACTAGATTTAGTGTTTATTAGTAGTAATATCAATTGGAATGTTTACGAATCCCCTTTTCCGTTATCAGCCATTAGTATGCATCATGTTCCATTATGCATCTCTATATCATTTTATAAGTTTAATACAGTTGAATCTAATTTTGATGTTTCCCACTTTAACTTTAAAAGATGTAATTTTCATTTGTTAAATAATGCTCTTAATCAAATTGATTGGGAAAAATAATTTTACCTTTTAAAAACTGAGCCTTGCTATAACATTTTTATAACCTTAATTCATAACGAGTTTATTAATCATGTTCCGAAAGTTAAAGCATATTTTTATAAATGTCCTTGGCACACTCGAGGATTGAAGAAATTAAAAAATCTTCGTTCTAAGTTCTTCAAAAAATTTATTGTTACCAATCAAAATTGTTACTTTTTAAAATATAGGCACTATATGAGAGAATTCAATTTTTTGGATAAATACTTATACAAGCAATATATTATAAAATTTGAATCCAACATTAAGTCTGACCCTAAATCCTTTTGGCGTTATGTGAAATCTAAAAGGGGCTGCTCAAATATACCTGCTTCAATGTTTTTGGGGGCCGAATCTGCTAATGATCCTTTGTCCATTGCTAATTTATTTGTTGATTTTTTTAAGTCCAATTTCGAACCACCTATTAACTCTATCCCTCTAGTTAATGATAATGTGCAACCTGTGATAGATTTTGGTAACTTGTCCCTATCACAGGATGATATTTGGAAGGGTATTCAAAATCTTAAGCCATCCACACGTCCTGATGCTGATGGTTTTTGTGGCTTTTTCTTTAAAAATTGTGCATTAAATTTACTTTACCCTTTGATGGTAATTTTTAATAAATCGTTGTCGTCAGGTGTATTTTTGGATTGTTGGAAAGTAGCGTTTATTACACCTACGTATAAATCTGGTTGTAAAAATAACATTGCCAATTACAGACCTATATCCAAGCTCTCTACAATTTCCAAACTTTTTGAATCGATTGTTAAGGATAAACTATTCTTTGCTGTTAAAAGTATAGTTTCTCCTTATCAACATGGTTTTATGAGTGGCCGCTCAACTATATCTAATTTAGTTTTATTTAGTGAATACTGCATATCGGCGTTTTTGCAAGGACGTCAGGTGGATGTGATATATACTGATTTCTCAAAAGCTTTTGATAAGTTATCACATGCTCTATTAATTAAAAAATTTGAAGCTTTGGGTTTTCATTCCTGTTTTTTGAAATGGCTTAAGTCATATTTACAAAATCGCTTTTGTGTTGTAGTTTTTGATAACACTAAATCTAATGCTTATCTTGCTGTTTCTGGTGTTCCTCAAGGAAGCATTCTAGGGCCATTGTTATTCATTATTTTTATCAATGATATTGCGTCTCTATTTGTGAATTGTAAATGCCTTTTGTACGCTGATGACCTGAAGCTTTTCTTGCAAATTAGAAACGCGACTGATTCTGCTCTCCTACAATGTGATTTAAATAAACTTCATCTTTGGTCTATTAATAATTTACTTCCTCTTAATTTAAACAAATGTGTTTATATGTCTTTTTCTAAGTCTAATATCTTTCTTTCAACCTCTTATAATATTGCAAGTTTTCCACTTATGTCTGTTGTTGAATTTAAGGATCTCGGAGTAGTATTTGATTCAAATTTTTCCTTTCGAGCCCATTTGGACTTTGTAATTCCAAAAGCATATGCTATGCTGGCTTTTATAAGGCGTAATAGTGCCTCTTTTAGTGATCCCTACACTCTAAAAGTTTTGTTCACTAGCCTTGTTAGATAACGGTTAGAATATGCGTCAAATGTTTGGTTTCCATTTTATGAAATACATAAATTTAGGATTGAAAAGGTGCAAAAATCCTTTACGAAGTTTGCGTTGCGATCGTTAAACTTTGAAAATGGTTCTCCCTCATATAATGCCCGATGCCTTTTGATTGGTTTAAAAACCTTAGAAAGTAGAAGAAATATTTTGTCTTTACTATTTTTATATATTTTTATATATTGTTTCTAACTCAATAGATTGCCCTGATTTACTGGGCCTAATTAATTTTAATGTTCCAGCAAGAGCACTAAGAAATCAAATTCCTTTTCATCTTGCAACTCCTCGCACAAATTATGCCGAAAATGCGCCTATTTTTAGAGCAATGAAATTGTTTAACGAAGTTAATGCTGTTAATGATATAGACTTCTCGGCTACCAAAAATGTAGTTAAGCATATTTTCAATAACTTTTTTTGAATTAATGTAGATTATGTTATTCTAGTCTGTAAGAATCTTTATGTTCATAGACTTAATTAAATAAATAAATAAATAAATAAATATAATTCAAGTTTTTGTAGTAACTCACACTTTTATTATAAGTTGGATAAAGCCCACTGTGACTAGATAAAACATATTGGTCATACAAATACATACTAATTTTTTTATTTTGATTTTGATCAAAACTGAACTGATCCTCAACACTTGTTTGATTCTCAATTAGATTAAAGAATAGCATACAAATAAATAAAACGTTAAACAAAAGGCAAAACAACAGATAATTATAACGGTAGGGTAGGGTGTGGTAGATTCGACAATCTGTAGATTCTAAATATTTTTTTTTGTAACAAATACTATAAGAAAATTTTTATTACTACAGAAATGCACATATCTAGGAAAGTTTGTTGAACCTTTACACCTTTAAAAAAATATGTTTAAAAAAGGATCTCAAAAAGTCGGTTCTGCCCCATGGTGCGGTGCAATCGACAAGTAGATGGGGCACTTTCAACATGAAGTTTGAATACACATGAAGCGGTATAAATTTGTAAGAAAAACAGTTTATCACAGCAAAATACCAATTATGCACATGTTTTATTGATTCAAGCAATCAGTCTTAACCCTTAAATTGTAAAAAAGGAGACCATAAGAAACTTAGTTTAAAATCACATTACAGCATCTTTATGTATTGCGAGTCGTTCGTGTAGCACACGAAATTTAAATACGAACGGCACTTTTGCTATTTGTAAAACGAAAATAACGTCAAACAATTATAACAGTTAGTTTCGAACGAAATCGTCAATTATGACTTTATGTAAATAAATTGAAACGATTCAAATGTCAAAATCGATAGTAAAACTTCGTTTGGCATTTTAGTTTTGAATAAAAATCAAAAATGTGACAACTATTTCGTATACCAATTTTAAGTTGGCGAACGGAAAAATCAAAAATACATAAAGCAGAATTTAAACGTTATCGTCACAAGACGATTCGTCGTTCAACGTTATCGTTCGCAATACATAAAGATGCTGTTAGTCTTCACATTTTTATGAAATATTTCAAGAACATAAAATAATTACTTCCAAATAAAAGTTTACGATAAAAGGGTTTGCTTTCAAAAAATGCATTGCACGTTGTAAGACTCATCTCAACGTCCTTTGTTGAAACTGCCCCATGTGCTTTCGTCGAAAGTGCCCCACGCTCTGTTTTTGTAAAAAATAACATTTTCCACAAAAGTTATAAAGATTATTAAATCAAATATAACAGTAAACGTAAAAAGATAATAGACACAAACTTTTTACACTGACGCCCGAAAAATTGCAATAAGTAACAATTATGTAGCACTTACCTCGTGCAAAAGTGAAGTTACACAGAAACACTGAAAATATTAAATATCGATCTTATTGCCACAACTGTTCAATGAGAACTGTCGGAGTTCGTATGCGGTCTGCAAGAACAGTGCGGCACGATTTTTCATCAGAAATGTTATTTAAAAATCAACCGTCTTTCTGTAATCGCCAAAGTCTAAAATGCCCCACCCTAGGTCTGGCAACACTGTTTTGCGTCGGACGTGTTTTTAATCGTGAAGTGAAGAAAATTATTAAAATAATTCAAAAATAAATATTCTTTCGTCTATCGTACGTCATAGAGTGAGGTTGGGGATTTCAAAGTTTCTTTCTGTGTGTTTAAAAGTACAGTCTTTTCTGTATAGTTTTTTTCTTTTTTTGTCCTTGTGCCTAAAGCGCAATACACTTGTCTTGACTGCTGTATTTTTTGTCAGCTGCAACTTTATAATAAAATATCCGGCTTAAAGGTAAGTCGGTGAGATTTTTCTTTATTGAAAATTAATTTGAGTGTCTGTAAGTTTTTTATTTCAATTTTAAGTTTTTGTGTCTTTTGAGAGGGCAGCATGGCTTCGGCGGCCATCACTGCGTCTCAAAACGACTTTGAAGGTTTCTGCGCCGATCAGGAGTCCTTCCGGAGGGTTAGGAAAAAAATAAAAAAGATAAGCATAGTGCCAATAAAAAAAATTTGGTGACCTCAATAAAATTTGCAAATAAAAGAATTAATAAAAATTCTGCCAGCAACTTGCTGGTTGGTAAAAATATCAGTGATTTGCATAGTTCAGATCTTAAAAATTGTAATGGCGTGCCTGTTTTACAAAATGGAGTCGCTGGTCATGCAAAGATTGATCAGAATATTCTGGTAGACTTTGACATGGATACTGTTTTTTCGACAAATAAGATTTTTGAACAGAACAATTTGGAAAAAAAATGAGCCCAGTGTTTTTACTTTCCCTGAAGGTCAAGTAGGTGACTTAAATGTCCTGGTGGACACTTCAGGTTCTGAAACCATAAGGAACAAAAAAATCAGAAACGGTTTGCACTTATGGGAAAAAATAAGGAATCTTAACCCGAAAGGGATCAAATCCATTAAAATATATAACTATCCTTATATAAGGTTAACTTTTCTGACTTTAAGCAAGCTAAACAATGCAAGTTAAACAATGAATTAAAAAAAAATATTATCAGGGCCTTCATTCCAAGAAGTTTTATAGAAACTTTTGGGGTCATAAGGGATGTCCCCTTATATCTGTCGGAAGACACAATTAAAAAAAAAATATTTCTTCTAGTATCAGTGTTAACTTTGTTATGAGATTTAACAGGCGTGATCCTGTGGATCGATCGAAATTTATACCTACATATACGGTAAAAGTTGGTTTTCTTGGTAATGAATTGCCACAGGAGGTTGTCCTGAACTACCCAAAGCTGGCAGTGGATCTACTTTCCACCTGTCAGGCAGGGCTACAATTGCTACAGATTGGGGCGCACCCAAAAAGGATGTAGATCAGTTAAAAGGTGTTTGAATTGTGGCATGCAAAATGATTGTGTACCTAAATGCAATAATTTTAAATGTATTTTGTGTTCAAATGGTGTAGCAAATGGAAAAAAGAAGTCGTAATTTCTAAGATCATGAAAATTAAAAAAATGTCGAGGACGGAGGTTGTGGACTCTTATCCAGTCAACACAGTAAATAGGTTTCAATCTCTTGAAGTGTATGATACACAGTTTCCTGCAAGGATGTTGAAGTTAATAAAGTCTTGCGTACAAAAAAGTATAGCAATATGGCAAAAAGAGCTACAGTTTCTAAGGTTCATGAACCTGCTGTCTTTAATAATTCGCAACAGGAAAAAATAAAAACAAATACAGTCACTGTTAAAAATCTTGAAAGATTTTCACAGCTAGAAAAAACTGTGGCTGAATTAACTAAATTTGTAATTGTTTTAAAAAACAAAATAACACTGAAGGATTAAATGCCATCAAATATTTCAAATCTAGAATTGACAAACTGTCATTAGACATTGATTATAATGTAATAAAGGAGTCCTTAAACAACTCAACCTCTTCTGATGAAAATCTTGCAGTATAACTGTCAGTCCTTAATAAATAATAAAAATTATATTGAACATTATTTAAATAATTACAATTTTGATATTGGTATTTTAAACGAAATCTTTTCCCATTACAATTCTTTCTGTAATTCAAATATGTTTTGGCATCACAGCATAAAGGAAAATGTTTCTTTAATTTTTTTTCCTAGGTCACCGGATAGGCCCTGGTATTGAAATGGTGAGCTGAAACCTAAAGAAATTAAAATAATAAATAGACTCTTGACTGGTCATACCTTTGATAAGGTATACTTACATAAAACTGTAGAAAATAACATATGTAATCATTGTGGTGCTGTTGAATCAGCAGAACATCTTATCTTTCAGAGCAGATTTTAAAATCTTTAAGCTTTTTACAAATACTAAATGTTAACTTATTACTATGAATCTAAATTTTGATGTTTTTATCGGCCTTCTGAAGTAATATTTTAATTGTTTTTGGGCTTTGGCCGTATTTTAATAAAAGAAACTAGATATTTGTTTCAATTTTTTAATTTTGTTCCGATATTTCGGTTAGATTTTCTAACCATCATCAGGGACAATCTCACAGTTGACGAGAGTACGACACAGCAATAAGACGTACAGACGAAAACAATATTTTTTTCAATTTCGCTATTGTTTCTTCTATAGTTTCTTTTATTAAAATACGGCCAAAGCCCAAAAACAATTAAAATATGAATCTAAATGTTTTCAAGCCCTTGACAGTCTTTTTAGATCGAGCTAAAATTAATATATAGTGAACCTCTTTTTTTTGGGTTCTAATAGACTTCAACCGAGCTCTTGACGATTTTGTCGCGGTGCTTTTTTACGTTAATTATAAAAATTATTTTACATCATAAATTGTCAACATATAATTATGCTTTCATCAATTCTGTCTAAAGGAATTCAACTCTAAGTTACTTTGCATTTGAGCAACTGTCGTTCATCTTTGTATACCATAACTTTAAGAAAGAAGGCATACTCCAAGCAAAAGAAATTCAACTCTAAGTTGCTGAATAGTTGAGCAACTATCGTTCATCTTTTTCTGCTACAACTTTAAACAAGAAAGAGTAGACTTACTCAAAGCAAAAGAATTTCAACTCGAAGTTGCTTCATAGTTGAGCAACTATCGTTCTTCTTTTTAATCTATAACTTCATGCAAAGTTAAAAAAAAGACGTAATCAATAAAGAAATGATTTTTTAAAAAAAGAAACTTAAATTTTACTACAACATCAACTGAGAATTTCATACCTTTCGGTATATACTACAACTTTCTACGTGGGATAAAAAAAAAGGTGGAAACCCACATTTGGGACTGGATTCGGCAAAGCAACCCTATATATTTTATTAGAGATCATGAAGGTCTATCATTTGACTCACATTTCAAGCTAAAATCTCAAACTATAAACATATTTCCGAAAAAACTTGGGCCGAAAAAAAGGTGGTAACCCACATTTGAGACGGGATTTGGCAAGGCAACCCTATATATTTTATTAGAGATCATCAAGGTCTATCATTTGACACACATTTCAAGCTGAAATCTCAAACTATACACATATTTCCGAAAAAACTTGGGCCAAAAAAAAGGTGGAAACCCACATTTGGGACGCGATTCGGCAAGACAACCCTATATATTTTATTAGAGATCATCAAGGTCTATCATTTGACACACATTTCCAGCTGCAATCTCAAACCATAAACATTTTTCTTAAAAAAATTGGGCCAAAAGAAAGGTGGCAACCCACATTTGGGACGGGATTCGGCAAGGCAACTCTATATATTTTATTAGAGATCATCAAGGTCTATCATTTGACATACATTTCAAGCTGCAATCTCAAACCATAAACATTTTTCTGAAAAAAATCGGGCCAAAAAAAAGGTGGCAATCCACATTTGGGATGGGATTCGGCAAGGCAACCCTATATATTTTATTAGAGATCATCAAGGTCTATCATTAGGCTCACATTTCAAGCTTAAATCTCAAATTATAAACATATTTCCGAAAAAACTTAGGCCAAAAAAAAGGTGTTAACCCACATTTGGGACGGGATTTGGCAAGGCAACCCTATATATTTTATTAGAGATCATCAAGGTCTATCATTTGACACACATTTCAAGCTGAAATCTCAAGCTATAAACATATTTCCGAAAAAACTTGGGCCAAAAAAAAGGTGGAAACCCACATTTGGGACGCGATTCGGAAAGACAACCCTATATATTTTATTAGAGATCATCAAGGTCTATCATTTGACACACATTTCAAGCTGCAATCTCAAACCATAAACATTTTTCTGAAAAAAATTGGACCAAAAAAAAGGTGGCAACCCACATTTGGGACGGGATTCGGTAAGGCAACCCTATATATTTTATTAGAGATCATCAAGGTCTATCATTTGACATACATTTCAAGCTGAAATCTCAAACTATAAGCATATTTCCGAAAAAACTTGGGCCAAAAAAAAGGTGGAAACCCACATTTGGGACGCGATTCGGCAAGGCAACCCTATACATTTTATTAGAGATCATCAAGGTCTATCATTTGACACACATTTCAAGCTGCAATCTCAAACCATAAACATTTTCTGAAAAAAATTGGGCCAAAATAAGGTGGCAACCCATATTTGGGACGGGATTCGGCAAGGCAACCCTATATATTTTATTATATATCATCAAAGTCTATCATTTGGCATACATTTCAAGCTACGGTCTTAAACTTTTTTCCAAAAAAAGTGGCAACCCACATTTGGGAGGGGATTCGATAAGATCACTCGAAATATTTTTTTTAAGACTCATCAAGATCTATCATTTGACATGCATATCGAGCTGAAATCTTGAACTATAAACATTTTTCTCAAAAATCTTGGCCCAAAAAACAGGTGGCAACCCATGTTTGGGACTAGATTTGGCAAAGCAACCTTATATATTATATTTAGGCTCTACAAGCTCTATCATTTGACATACATTTTAAGCTGAAATCTTAAACCATAAACTTTTTTCTAAAAAATGTTAGCCCAAAAATGGGTGGCAACCCATATTTAGGACAGGCTTTGGCAAGGCAACCCTATATATTGTGTTTAAGCTCATCGAGCTCTATCATTTGACATACATTTCATGCTGTAATCTTATACACTCGACTTTTCTACAGCCGGCTCTCCGCCTATAACGGCAGAGTGGCATCTAATGTACACTGGCATTGGAATGCGAAAGTCTTACCAGAAATGTTAGTCTGACATTTTTGGTCTTTCGTTCTAAATTTGCCTACGTGCGTTCTGAGCAGAAAAAAATGGCTGAACAGCGCGTCGTTTCGAACTTTTGGTAAGCAAGAAAAAAGGTTCGAAAGAACGCGGAGTTGGTTTTTGGTATACTTTCGATGCGGTTGTGCGATTTTGCTTGCATTGTAAAAAGAGCGAGAATAATAAAATACAATTTGTTGCAAATATTTAACACAAATACAATAAGTGATGTGTGCTGTAAATGAAATTGTATGAATAGAATTTTGCACATATGTAAGTTGGAATTTCATAACTTTATGCAAATTTGAAACTTAAAAATTTTAGCAAAAGATTGTCAGTCATAAAAATCGTTGTTGTGTAAGAACTGTGCTTGCGATTTCATTTTTGATAAACGTGAAATTTTCTACTTGGAAATTTAAAAATAAACTTGTTGAAACACAATTTAAAAAAAAATATAACCTAACGTAAAATTTCGCGGAAGCGCCAGCGCTCCGTTACATTCTATAAAAAAAAAGATGACAAAAGAAATGCAAAGAAATAATTGCACATACACATTCAACAAAATCTGACATAGAAAATTTGTCATACATAAAAACAAAGATACACAAGAAAAAATGAAAAATTGACAGTTGTTGAACCAATGTTCAGAATGACAAAAGAAAAACAAACTCTGACATTCAGCAATACAAGTACAAAAACTTAAATTAACAATGTACAATACAACACAATTATAACTCTCAATATTATCAGAAAAACATAAATTAACAACCAATTACAACTATAATAACAACATTTACGACCCAACTATACACTAAACAACACAACGTAAACAACACCGAGAATCGAAGACGACAACAGTGGCAGCAACTGCAACGATAATAAATAGTATCATAGGTACTATTCGTATTATGATAATTATTACTAAAATTGATTTACTTTTTGAGATTTAAAAAAAAAAAAAAAAACAGAACCTTCTTGCAAATTAAGTGTGCCAATTTTAATACAAATAGTACTTACGACCATAAAAACAGAAAATTTTTATTTTACAATAATTTAATTGCCAATAGCTTTATTTGATATGAATTAGTTCTATACATAACGTATTAATTTTTATAATATTACGATATCTGAAAAAAAAAAAATAGTTTTAATCGAAAACGGTTTCTGTTATTTAAAGAAATGCTACACTTAATTTGTGAAATGTTTGATTTTGAATAAAAATATCAATACATTATATTCTCTGTGTATTATAGTTTTTTTTTTTTTTTGATTAATGATTTTTATATAAAAAAAAAAAAAATTTTATTGTAACTTAAACAAATCTTAGTACAAAATCGCTATATTAAGCTATTAATCCAGAACTAATTTCCTATAAAACTTCCAAAACATGTACAATTATATGAAAATGTAAAACTACTTATTGCTGATAAATATTATATTTTATTTACTTAACCATGTCATCTAAAACATAAATAAAAACAAAAGAAAAAAAAATGAACTGAAACATTAACAAGATAAACAAATTTCATTTTATTTAAAAGAAAAAAAAGAAATAAATATCATGTCGGCTTAAGCTGTAAACGGTAAGTCCTATGTAGAGCTTCAATCATTGTAGGGTGGACCATAAATCGCCCAGCGGTCCACAAGGTAGGGTGGGTTGAGTAGGGCCTCAGCTCAACATCATGCTCGGAGGTTCAGCCATTGACCAGGATTAGGGAGTCCCACATATTTTTTTTTAACTTTGATAAAAATTTTTTTTAAACTTTAAATGTCTTGCTCCAGAGTTTAGCAACCCATTCAAGCACGAGAAATAAATTTGTGGTGCAGGTACACCTTGGGCAGCAGCGAACCCATACCGTCTCCCGAAACTGCTAGCGAGGCAAACCAGCCCGTGCTGCCGCTGTCTACGATGTCCGCGTTCAAGGCACCAATCGATAGGCGATTACAAATTTTGGCGCCCAACGTGGGGCCGTTTGAGGTTGGAGGCTAAAAGAAAACTGTTGGTCAGTGGATGTTTAGGTCCCTTTAAAAATCTTTTTTTTTTTAGTATTTTGCCTTCAATTTCATTCCGTTCCATCCGATATACCCTCGCTGGACTCTGGGATTTTGAAAGTTTGAAAATTTTTATACTTAAACCTATTACAGGGAAATTTTTTTTGTTTTTGTCAATTGAACAGTTGTTCAAGAATTTAATACTCATGACCTGAAGCAGGATTTATCAGAGTGGGTGTAACCCAAATCCTATCTGATCCGCTCAAAAGTTAATGAACATATTTATTCCTTTCTGTAGAAAAAACCCTGTAATGGTGCAATAATGCTTTGAATTAGTTTTAAATAAAGTAACTTTCAATTTTGACATTTTTATATCTTTGCTATTTTTGAACATCCCTTTGGCTTGAATGCGGATTGCGGCTGCAAGTCACAGTAAATTTGCTGGACTTAGCGATTTAGTTGCGTTTCATTGCGCTTTTCGACCGCTTAACTCTGGCTTAAGGCTTCGATTTGGGTTTTTGTTGCGGAGTTAATTTGAATATTTTGTAGATTCCGATTTTCCTCCCTGATTTTTTTTTCGTGGCTGACCAAACAATCAATAAACAATAATTTGAAAAGTTCTACATAGGACCAAGCTGTCATTAATAATTAAATTTTTTGTAAAGAAAATTTTGTTTTGAGAAAAACAAAAAACCTGACAAACTAAATTTGAGGAATTTTTTTTGTAAAATTTCTTTTTGATAAAACATTATAAAGCAATTTGAATTTTTTTTTCAGAAAGCAAAAACAAAAGTTAACAGGCGTTGTGCAGTACGAAAAAAATTAAAGCATACAAGCCCATTCCTAATTTGGGATTGGAGTCTTTTACAATAACACCAGCTACTACACACACAGGTACGATCTCTAAAAATAGTCGTCCAGTAACCGGAAGTTACAAAAACTTAATGGATCAAAATATTTTAGTGACCCCTGCACATAATCTCAATATGTCAGGAGTGCATCCATTATCCACAGACTTGTCCAATCACGCAAGTGCGCAAACTAATGTACCTCAGTTTTCAGACGCACAGTTGCAAAAGTTGATTGACGAAGCTGTGAAAGCTCAACTGGCTAAAATGAATTTAAACTTAGTTAGTAATGCACGTCCTGATCTGAATCGAGATCCAAATCCACCTGTGACTTTTGGTCGCTCTTCTGGCATACACCAGGCTCCTAGAAATGTGATAAACAATTCTCCATTTTCACTTCCAATCACGCAAGTGCGCAAACTAATGTACCTCAGTTTTCAGACGCACAGTTGCAAAAGTTGATTGACGAAGCTGTGTAAGCTCAACTGGCTAAAATGAATTTAAACTTAGTCAGTAATGCACTTCCTGATCTGAATCGTGATCCAAATCCACCTGTGACTTTTGGTCGTTCTTCTGACATCCACCAGGCTCCTAGAAATGTGATAAACAATTCTCCATTTTCACTTGGACTTCCTCAATATAACCCACAGCTTCCTCCTCCGCCTGTTTTTCATCAAAACAATCACCAACAATTAACCCAAAACATTGTGGCACAAGGCACTTCAACTCACCAGTCAGTTCCACCTTTTATGGCGTCAGAGAAAGTCTCAAATCTTATTTCCAATTGGAAAGTCACTTTTAGTGGCAAAGAAGACGCTTTGTCCGTCGATAAATTTATTTACCGAGTCCAAAGTTTGCGAGGTGGTTTTGAAGCCTTGTGCAATCATGCACACATTTTGTTTGCTGGGAAAGCGTTGGAGTGGTTTTGGCGCTATCACCGTAGTGTGACTCAAATAGATTGGGAAACTCTGTGTACATAACTTCGTGGTCAGTTCCGAGATCGGAGAACAGATTTAGACATAATGGATTTGATTCGTCAAAGAAAACAAAAATATGATGAAAAATTCTATGAATTTTATGAATCTGTTCTTCAACTCTGCGATAAATTGCATAGAAAAGATTAGACATCTTCAAACATTTGTTCAAAAACGCGAGTTGTTGGATGAAGAGTACGGCAGGTCGACCAGAAACTTCCAAGCTGCATGCAACGTATCGGAAGTAAACGTTAATATAGAAGATCTCCCAAGTAACCATTTCTAAGAGTTGCCAACCGCACCACCACCACCTTAAAAAGTGATGCGGCATGCCAAACCACAACTTTGATTTTGAAACCCGTTAATCCTAATTTAAAATTAAACCTGAAATACTGCCACATCCTACAGTTTTACCTATTCTGCAATTTAAACCTCTGCACATTCGTTGGCAAGAATATAAAGCAGCCCGTAAGCGAATTTTTTCTGATGAAGGCATTGCTTCACCGGGGTCAACGCATAAGAAACGTTCCACTTTAAGATTGAGAAAGTTTTGGAAAAATTTAAAAGCGAAGAAAAAATTTATTTGTTCTTCAGTGGTTTCTGATAAACCTAAAGATGATTTACGTCCCTATGCTCAAATTTTAATTTTTAATGAAAAAATTGAAGGACTAGTCGTTACTGGACTATCAGTTGTTTAGCCAACAATTTAGCTAGAAAGTTTTTAGAAAATAATCAACTCCCTTGGCACAAAGTTAAGACTAACCTTAAAACTGCGGATGGAACAAATCATTTTGCATTGGGTTTCGTTGAAACTTTTGTTACTTTTAGAGGAATAGCAAAACCTCTAAAATTTTTGATAATTCCAACTCTTTCTTAAGACTTATATTTGGGCGTTGATTTTGTGAAGACTTTCGGTTTGGCAAGTGATCGTTTTTCATGAGGATATTCCGATTTCTGTTAATTTGAACATTGCGGAGTTGAACTCCAATCATCATGTGTTAAATGCTCGACAGCAAGCAAATTTAAATGCAACAATTTTATTAATTCCTTCTTTTTCTGAAAAAGGCTTAGGCCGAACAAATTTTATAAGCCATGTCATTGATGTAGGGCAAGCGAAGCCTATAAAACAAAGGCATTTTTCTGTTTCACCAGGTGTTGAAAAACTTCTTTTTGCGGAGATTGATAGAATGCTTTCTCTTGGCGTTATCGAAGAATCTCAAAGCGCATGGTCATATCCTGTTGCACTAATCGTCAAACCGAATAAAGTTCGTATGTGTCTCGACGCACGCAAACTCAATAAGGTCACAGTGAAGGATGCTTATCCTTTGCCGCTCATCGACGGAATTCTCAGCAGGCTCCCGAAGGCACAGTTTATTTCAAGCTTAGACCTGAAGGATGCCTTCTGGCAAATTCCGTTGGATGAAGCGTCAAGGGATAAGATAGCCTTCACTGTGCCCAACCGACCTCTATATCAATTTGTTACAATGCCATTTAGCTTATGTAATGCGCCGCAGACCATGACCCGTCTTATGGACAAGGTAATCCCTGCTCATTTGCGAACTAAAGTATTTGTATACTTAGACGATTTGTTGTTAATAAACGAAACTTTCGATGACCATATTTCGCTTCTGCAAGAAGTAGCCTTTTGCATTAAACGTGCTGGCCTTACAAGTAACATAGAGAAAAGCAAATAACCGATAACCGATAGCGATAAAAGATTTTCCTCGTCCGAAAACAGTCAGACAACTTCGTCGCTTTCTAGGTGTCTGTGGATGGTACCGAAGGTTTGTGCAAAAAAACATGATACAAAAAGCTCGTGAATTTGTTTGGACCGAAGACGCAATTGCTGCTTTCGACTCACTCAAAAATAGTTTAAGTAGTGCACCAGTGCTACACAGTCCTGATTTTTCTCGTCCGTTTTCTATTCAATGTGACGCTAGTCAATTTGGAGTTGGAGCGGTTTTGGCACAACGTACAGATGAAGGTTATGAAGTTCCCATTGCATACATGTCCCATAAATTCAACCAAGCGCAAAGAAACTACACTGTTTCCGAACAAGAATGTCTTGCGGCGGTTATGGCAATAAAAAAGTTTCGAGCTTATGTCGAAAGACATGCTTATGTCGAAGTTATAACCGATCATGCTTCGTTAAAATGGCTTATGAGTCAAACCGATTTTCATGGCAGACTTGCGCGCGGAGTACTGAAGTTGCAGGGCTTCAAATTTACCATTCTTCATCGGAAAGGCAGCCAAAACGTGGTTCCTGATACTTTATCGAGAACTTATTCTCAGGAAAGCCTCCACATTTCGTCTCTGACTGCGTTAGAAACAGACCAATTTTTCGAAATTGATTTTAATTCGGAATTTTTCAAAATCGAATATTATTTAAAGATGATTGAGGAATTTCAAAAAGAACCAAGCAGGCAACCAGATATACAAGTTATAGATGGTATAATTTGTAAACGTTGCGAATTTGCTAGCGGTGATCCGATTCAAGAAGAGCAATCATGGCAGGTATGGGTTCCTTTGGAAATGAGACAAGATCTTATTCTAAGAGCACATGACCATCCGAGTCGGTAAAACTTTAACTAAACTTAAAACTTTTTATTTCTGGCCACGCATGTCCAAACAAGTGCGAGATCACGTTCTATCTTGCGAAATCTGCAAGCAAACCAAAGCCCCAAATCACATACTTCGTCCTCCTATGGGAAAGCAGGCTACGTCTGTGAGAATCTTTCAACAACTCTACGTAGACCTTCTTGGACCTTATCCAAGATCACGATCAGGAAACGTGGGTATGGTGATTGTTCTTGACCATCTTTCAAAGTTTCATTTCTTAGAGCCAATCAGAAGTTTCACTGCCAACAAAATTGTTGATTTTCTTGAAAAGCGAATTTTTGCCATTTTTGGTGTCCCTGAAGTCATCACCACTGACAATGGTGTTCAATTCAGATCTAAGCTTTTCAAAGACCTTTTAAAGAAATATGGTGTGACGCATAATTATACTGCCAACTATTCTCCGCAATCTAACGCCGTTGAACGAGTCAATCGTTCAGTCATCGGTGCTGTTAGAGCTTACAAATCAGAAAGATTGGGATGAAAAATTATTTGCTATTAGCATTGCTCTCAGAAACTCAGTGCACTCGTCCTCTGGTTTTTCTCCATACTTTGTTGGTTTCGGTCAAAATATGATCTGCCATGCAAATTCTTTTGAAGTATTGCGAAAGCTAAAACTTATTGAAAATCCGACCGCTAACATACAACATGAAGTGCGAGAGAATTTAAAAAAGGCATATGATACAAGTGCTAAAAATTATAATATGCGTTCACGTCCAGCTCGTTTCGAAATCGGTCAAATTGTGTATCGTAGGAGTTTTGCTCAAAGCAAAGTTTCCGATCATTTTAATGCAAAATTGGCAAATGTTTTCGAAAAGGCTCAGGTGATTAAAAGAATGGGTACGGCTTATTATATGCTAGCAGACATGAACAATAAGCGACTTGGCATTTACAAGCGAAGGATATTAGAAAGTAGTGCCTTCAGTTTTTGAAACCAGCCACAGCAGATTTCGAAAAACTGTTTTGTGACGGCAGAGTGGCATCTAATGTACACTGGCATTGGAATGCGAAAGTCATTTTTGGTCTTTTGTTCGAAATTTGCCTACGTGCGTTCTGAGCAGAAAAAAATGGCTGAACAGCGCGTCGTTTCGAACTTGTGGTAGGCAAGAAAAAGGTTCGAAAGAACGCGGAGTTGGTTTTTGGTATACTTTCGTTGCGGTTGTGCGATTTTGCTTGCATTGTAAAAAGAGCGAGAATAATAAAATACAATTTGTTGCAAATATTTAACACAAATACAATAAGTGATGTGTGCTGTAAATGAAATTGTATGAATAAAATTTTGCACATAAGTTGGAATTTCATAACTTTATGCAAATTTGAAACTTAAAAATTTTAGCAAAAGATTGTCAGTCATAAGAATCGTTGTTGTGTAAGAACTGTGCTTGTGATTTCATTTTTGATAAACGTGAAATTTTCTACTTGAAAATTTAAAAATAAAAAACCTAACGTAAAATTTCGCGGAAGCGCCAGCGCTCCGTTACATTCTATAAAAAAAAAGATGACAAAAGAAATGCAAAGAAATAATTGCATATACACATTCAACAAAATTTGACATAGAAAATTTGTCATACATAAAAACAAAGATACACAAGAAAAAATGAAAAATTGACAGTTGTTGAACCAATGTTCAGAATGACAAAAGAAAAACAAACTCTGACATTCAGCAATACAAGTACAAAAACTTAAATTAACAACAATGTACAATACAGCACAATTATAACTCTCAACAATATCAGAAAAACATAAATTAACAATCAATTACAACTATAATAACAACATTTACGACCCAACTATACACTAAACAACACAACGTAAACAACACCGAGAATCGAAGACGACAACAGTGGCAGCAACTGCAACGATAATAAATAGTATCGTAGGTATTATTCGTATTATGATAATTATTACTAAAATTGATTTACTTTTTGAGATATAAAAAAAAAAAAAAAAAAAAAACAGAACCTTTTTGCAAATTAAGTGTGCCAATTTTAATACAAATAGTACTTACGACCATAAAAACAGAAAATTTTTATTTTACAATAATTTAATTGCCAATAGCTTTATTTGATATGAATTAGTTCTATACATAACGAATTAATTTTCATAATATTACGATATCTGAAAAAAAAAATAGTTTTAATCGAAAACGGTTTCTGTTATTTACAGAAATGCTACACTTAGTTTGTGAAATGTTTGATTTTGAATAAAAATATCAATACATTATATTCTCTGTGTATTATAGTTTTTTTTTTTTTTTTGATTAATGATTTTTATAAAAAAAAAAAAAAAACTGTTATTGTAACTTAAACAAATCTTTGTACAAAATCGCTATATTAAGCTATTAGTCCAGAGCTAATTTCCTATAAAACTTCCAAAACATGTACAATTATATGAAAATGTAAAACTACTTATTGCTGATAAATATTATATTTTATTTACTTAACCATGTCATCTAAAACATAAATAAAAACAAAAGAAAAAAAAATTAACTGAAACATTAACAAGATATACAAATTTCTTTTTATTTAAAAGAAAAAAAAGAAATAAATATCATGTCAGCTTAAGCTGTAAACGGAAAGTCCTATGTAGAGCTTCAATCATTGTAGGGTGGACCATAAAATCGCCCAGCGGTCTACAAGGTATGGTGGGTTGAGTAGGGCCTGAGCTCAACATCATGCTCGGAGGTTCAGCCATTGACCAGGATTAGGGAGTCCCACATATTTTTTTTAACTTTGATAAAATTTTTTTTTTTAAACTTCAAAATTTCTTGCTCCAGAGTTTAGCAACCCATTCACACCTTGGGCAGCAGCGAACCCATACCATCTCCCGAAACTGCTAGCGAGGCAAACCAGCCCGTGCTGCCGCTGTTAACGATGTCCGCGTTCAAGGCACCAATCGTTAGGCGATTACAAACCGCTGGACCGATTTTAATGATCTCTTATTTTTTTGAATTTGTCTCCGCCCCGAGAATGACATAGGCTATAAAAATTTTATATAAAGTGCATATTTAGGGTGGCCCTTATACAAACATATTTTTAAAATACCATTTTCACAAAGAACACGTGATCGATTTACGCCGATTTTACACCACGTAGCTCTTATATTAAGTGGCATAGCTTAGGCTATAAAACTTTTATTTGGGGTGCATATTTAGGGTGGTTCACATACAAAAATATTTTTAAAATAACATTTTCACAAATACCATGCAATCGATTCACATGAAATTTACACTGCGTGCCTTTTATATCAAGAAGCATGGGTTAAGCTATAAAATTTTTGTATAGAGTGCTTAAAAAAAATAAAGATCATGTTGCCATCTCTATTCCTTCTTTAAGGTTCAATCTATCTCCAAACCAAAAATATATTTGTGTGAGGGCCACCTATGCACCCTAAACAAAAATTTTATAGCCTAAGGTATGCATCTTGATATAAAAGACACGTGGTGTAAATTTCATGTGAATCGATCTCGTGGTTTTTGTGAAAATGTTATTTCAAATATATTTTTGTAAGAGAACCACCCTAAATATGCACCCCAAATAAAAGTTTTATAGCCTAAGCTAGTGTAGGCCATTTACCCTCCCGCGGTCACATTCAATGAAACGGGCCATCATTCGTCCCACCGTGCAGTTGCTGATTTCAATGATTCGCTTCAAAATTGAATATTCGAGAAACCCAGTCGGAATCCAACGTATATCAAATAACTATCGATGCGTGTTAACGATACAATGCGACCTAACAAAATATGTAGTAGCATGTCCAATGGAAACAAAAGATGCTAAAACTGTAGCCAAAACATTAGCAGAAAATTTCATTCTGACTTACGGACACTTAAAGAGTCTAAAATCGGATAAGGGTACAGAGTTTACCAATCAATTAATGTCTCAAATATGTAGCCTATTAAAAATCAAACAAATTTTAGCACTCCATATCACCATGAGACTTTGGTACTTAATGAATTCTTATTAAACTTTTGTAAAGACGATGAATGGGATTATTGGATTCCATACTTTTCCTTTGCATATAATACAACACCGCATGTCGACACAAATTACACATCATATGAGCTAGTATTTGGAAAACTGCCAACGTTACCAAATGTCTTAAATCTGTCAGATAAGAGAGAAAAATTAGGACGTGGCGTTATCTCCATGTTAGTCCCGGGACTTAATGACCCACGTGTTATATCTTGCAACACAATTGGTGGTCGTTTAAAGAAATCAGTCACAACCGAATGCCTTACTTTTTTCGATTTTCCTAAACGACGCTCCCAGTAAGATGCTAAGGCAGCTCTTATGTTGCTTTCAAACGTTCTCAAGCGCCTGTCATCTGGATCATTTTTTACAGCTTCTTGCACCAGTTTTTCACCCAAAGCTAAAACAATTGCCAAGTTGGTCACCGTCATCTGTTCTTCTTGTGTAGTTCCTATCCCTTAAGGATTTTCAGAGCGCCCACGGTCATCAAATAGTTCAATCATCTCTTCTACAGACATGTTCTGTCCATCTGCTTCAACAGATCATAGCATGCCTAACCCGCGCAGATCGAGGTCAGTCGCGCAAATCGAATTTTAGGTAAGCAAATGAATTTCGCGTAACTTCAACTTTTATTATCATTATAAACTAATATTGTTTATGTTTGCTAATAGATTATAACCATATAATTTATTTTTTGTTACTTATACATTGAATATTTGTTTATGTAAGTTTTTATTTATAAAATGCTAAACCTTCAGCTTTGGCTTCGGCCGAAGGTTTCGAAAATGGCCGAAGTTCGGCTTCGGCCAAAAAAGTTACCTTCGGAGGGACCCTAATTTATAGCAATATAAAATATGAAAATAGCATATAGCAAAAATTTACTTGCATTTAAATTAATGCTATACTTCAATTACTTCCTCTTCACGTCTACCTTGTTAATCATTTAGTTGAATTTGTATCCAAAAATACATCAGAAGAATCGACTAATTACTGCAAACCTCATTTTTCCACAAATGATTTGTCATATGGGTCATTCTACCTCGTTTTTACATTCAAAATTTAGATTTCTTAAAATCTATTTTTTCGATACTTTGTCTAAAAACATTCGATACGTGTCTTTCGAAAAAGTTTTTGAGGGCTTATTTTCGAAAATACGAGTTTTTGAAAATCACAAAATTTAATAATAGATACATGAATTTTCGGACGCTTGTATTTCAAAATGTACACGTCAGAGAGAAAAACCGTTTGAGCATAAAAGTTAGCATTTTACGTCTATTTTCTAATTGTTGTATTGAAAATTTTCTTCTTTTAAGTTAGAAGCAAAAATTTTGCAATTTAAAAATTAAAATCGAAAATTTTCTTAAAACGGGTATGTTTAATTTTATTGATTATTTTTCAGAGAGAAACTTAAATCTTAGCAATCATTTTGCAATTTAGTTTAGAGTAGGCCGAGCCGTGGTTCTCTAGATATGAATTTTTCTATATCGCCACACGCAAAAATCAACTATATAATCATAGAAACAAGTCAATACATCTGTGAGCGGTGCGTTTACCGTTATCCATTTGTGTTACTACGTTGCATTGATTCTTTTTGTTGTTTTATTTTTTTCATATTCCACTTAGGCCTATAGTTTTGTCGTAATGAGTTATAGGCCTTAGTTTCAAAGTTACAGAGCATTGAAGTTAAAAGTATGCACTGAATGAAATATGCTGTGCGCCACTGTATATGAATTTATCGCAATCGAGGTACTCTTCCTTTTTTTAGTGGGTAGAGGAAGGAATTGCTGAATCGAAAAGATAGAATCAATAATTAGGCTAAGGAATCAGGGCAAGAAACTTCAAGGAAACTGAAAATATGGTTGGATGCACTGCCCCTGATATTTAATGCTATTACCTATTATAAGAAACCTAAAAATCGTGGTGGTAAGCGCCAGATTTCGCTATTAGACGACAGACGAAGTGTACGATATTGCAAGACTAAGCCCTCGGCGTCCTCAAAAATGATTAAATATAAGCCAAATCTGTCCATCAGTGCTGTGATAATTCGCCGTCGACTAATGGAAAATAATTTGAATACAAGATGTTCCAGGAAGGTATACCTTCCTTTCATACTTGATATTTTTCTCAAATTTAAAACAGCTGTAAATTTGTTGCGAAATGGCCTAAAAGGTTCTACAAAATCTTAAATTGTAGATTTTAATGTCAGCTATAAGGTAAGTATTCATTTAAAGATGAATATGCAACACAACACACATCAGGGGTCGATTAAACCTATAACCGACCCGCTCGTTTTGAAAAAAAAGCTTCATCACTATGTTTCAAACGTTATATCATCGAGCCTGTTGGAACAAAAAAGTCTTACCATGTCTTGTCTTAAAGGTTTTTGAGAGCTCTTTCGAATGAGATCTTGTATATTAAAAAAAGTTAATTTTATTTAAAGCACGATGACTTTTTTCTTAAAAAATCCGTTAAATTTCGCGTTTTTAAAGCAGTTTTTCGTAATTTAAGAGGGTTCACATTATTTTGTGTCAATATTAGAACGTAGGTTTTAAAGTTCATTAAAAAACAAATAAAATGAATGTTTTTAAGTTACTCTAGAACAACTTTTTCAAATGGTTTGACAACATTTTATAATTAATGCTAACAATAATAATAATAAAAAAATATTTTTGCTTTAAGACACCTTAAAAAATGTATTTAAAAATCTGAAAAAATTCAAGTGATGTTCTTCCATGATGTAGAACGTGATTCCAAAGAAACATCACGAAACTTGAAAAAAAAAATTTTTCTGAACAAATGTATGTATATCAGTCATTCTTTTAATAAACGCACACTTTGTCTTTTTTGACGTTTTTGAACATTTTTCGAAACGAAATATCTCAAAAACTATAAGAGATAGGATAAAAAATCATTTAATCATTTTTGTTAAGAAACACTATAACTTTATAAAAAAAATTTAAAAAATTTAAATAAATTTGTTTAAACATTAATTTTTTTAATTAAAAAATTTTTGTCAAAATATTTTCAATAAAACACCTTTTGTTTTTTTTTATTTTTTTTATATGTTATTCCTCAATCAATCCTAAGAATGCATGTGCTTTCACAACGAAATTCCCGCCATAACTTTGGAAGCTACGAATTTTTTACTGATGACGCGCACCATGTTTTTTCAACATAAAATTTGACAAAAAAATTTAAACTTGATTTTTTTTCTGTAATGTTATTTTCAATCTATCCTAAGAATAAACCTGCATTCAATTCAATATTCTCGCCAAAGCTTTGGAAAATATGAGCTTTTTATGAAGGCGCGTTTCTGTCTAATTGTATGAATTGTATCATATTTCCCAAAGCTATGTCGGGAATATCATTTTGAATGCAGATACATTCTTTGGATTCATTGCAAATAACATCACAAAAAAAAAAACAAAAAATTAACAAAAAAAAAATTTTATTTCGAATTTGATGTTGAAAAACGCACCATGCGCAGGTACACAGGTGCAAATCATAAATATCTTAAATTTTGCCAAAAGTGGGCGGAATCGGGAAAGTGGGCGTGACACTTTTTTATAATTGAAAAAACGGCACTGACGATTTTCATAAAAATTTTATGGATAATACCACTAAAAGCAGTCATCAAAACATGCTATGTCACTATACTGGCAAAACTCGTTAAAGTGCGTGGCACAGCCCACAATATTTATAAACGTTATAATAGGAGAACTAACAATGCAGTCGATATGAAATTTAGCATGGTAGGTATACTTGCTATAAGGTATTTTTTATCCAAAAATGGGCGCAATAGTACATCTGGGCGTGGCACCTCCCATACAAGCAAAAAGCGTTAAATGTTATATTTAGTGTGCTATGAGAGTAATCTTCTTAAAATTTGGTGACTATAAGCTTTGAAATTAAATGGATTTTGACGGGATTGCTTCAGTGGGCGTGGCACCTCTAATACAAAAAAAACCGTTAAGTTATATTAAGTGCACTATGGGAGTAATCTTAATAAAATTTGGTACAGAGATGTCGGTTACCTTAAATTTTTAAGTTAAATGGATTTCGTTAGTGGGCGTGGCACCTCCCATATATACGAAAAACGTTGAATGTTATATTTAGTGTACTATGGGAGGTATTTTCTTTAAATTTGGTGTAGAGGTGTCGATTACTATAAGCTTTGAAATTATATGGATTTCAACGGGATTGCGTAAGTGGGCTTGGCACCTCCCATACGTACGAAAAACGTTAAATGTTATTTAGTGTACTATGGAGGAATTTTTTTAAATTTTTTGTTCAAACCGAAAAAAAATTTTGTTGCAATAGACTTTTAATTACAGTGGTGTAGTGTTAATATTGTAGTGGTAATTTTTAATATTTTACCACTTAGTGCGTCCTGAGCGATTTGCGGAATTTGTTGCTGTAAGGACATTTTCCTTGTCCTTTAGAGTATCTCGGAGGTAGTCACTCCATAAGTGACTACTCATCGAGGTGGTTCATTTCAAGTGACTTTGGGTCACTTGGAGTCACCGAGGTGAGTGAAAATCGCGATTTTTTGGTTTGCGTGCGATTTTTGTAGAATTGCACTATAACACCTATAGGCCACATAATCTAAAGAACCAAGAAAATATCTAAAGAGCAACAAATTCCGCAAATCGTTCAGGACACACAAAGTGGTTAAATATTAAAAATGACCATTACGATAGTAGCAGTATACCACTGTAGTTAAAAGTCTATTGGGACAAAAAAAATTCTCGCGAAAAAAGGACAACAAAAGTACTTTTCATTCGAACATTTCACAAAATTTAATTAATAGGAGTGGTTCTTCGGATTGTAGCAAACAATTTATATACATACTGCCATACATAGAGAGTTTCCCAGCGAAATGTAATGAACAAGTACCTATAAAACTAAAAATTATAAATAAAGCTAGGTTTTAGAGTAAATAAAATATTTTGACTAATTTTTATTTAAATTTTTGACCGATCAGTGGTCGGTCTCCAGGTACTAAACATATTATGTGTCAAACTAAAGGTAATTAAATTTCATAGAAATAATGCTCACATTACTTTTTCGTTGGCATGTTAGTTTCGGCGAAATAAATTGATTTATTGTAATGAAATTGTAGCATAAGTATATTGTATTCATGTGGCAACACAAGTAATCAGCTGTTTATGATTTTGACATTCTTTTATCTTCTTTTAACTTCCTTTTTTATGTTCTCTCGTTTTTAAAAAGTCTTTGTTCAACAAGCAAGTTGCAAATAAACGTGATTAAATAAATCTAATAATATATCAAATAAAAACAACCATCGACTTATTTCAACATCAGAAGTGGGATACAAGATGTATAAAGTCACTAAGCAGCTCTCACGGCTGCAAATATCCAATTTTTGCCGGATTCACCAATCTATGATTTGCTCCCTTTATACGAAGCTCTGATGAAAAGAGTGTAACACCGTGTCAACTGACGCAAATGATGGTGCTGTTGCCTCATCTGAGCAAGAAATGCCTGACCTTCAGCACATAAAAAGTCCACAAAAAACTTCGAAAACTGTTGTTCCACTTGTGCCTGAGGACAAAATCACTTACGATTTTGTTGTTAATCTAACCACAGCTGTTTCCTGATGCACATACGTCGATTGAAGCTGCTGAAAAATTTTTGCCTGATGCCGGCGCTTGTGCTCTGCCGTCACAAGAATCGTTAAGTTCCGTTCATGGAAACAATAAGTATGGTGTTAACGCTAATAACACTAAATCTGTAACATAGATGCGCGCAGCAATGTCCTACGGTGATGACTATGAGATGTTAGAGTTAAATCGCCAAGCGGAAATCCTCCGTAAAAAACGAGAAATAAAATTATTGCAAAGTGAGGTTGGAGGCGATCGAAAATTTGACTTTGCGGCTTTTGAGGCTTTGGTTCACCCTTTCAGTGGCGATGATGCATACGAGATTGAAGATGTCTTCGAAATATTCGCATGCGACGAATGTGATAAATTTATTGGTCTACGACGCCTGCTCATAGGCACCGCCAAATTGTTTTTACGTACAACTGCTGCACGTACATACCACGAGCTTAAGCTAGTACTTTTGGCAGAGTTTGGCCGTGCCCACACTGTAGTTGATGTTCTAAAGATGCTCAAATCTCGCGTTATAAAACCGGGTGAAAATATCAGACATTATGTCATTGTTATGCAAGAAATTGCTTCTCATGCTGACATTCCTGAGGCAACATTAATCGAATATATAATCGATGGTCTTAATGACCAAAGCAACCGGTTAGCCGTTTTGTTGGGTGCACGCTCTTTAAGTGACCTCAAAATGTTGCTAGACCGTTATGAAAAAATGCGCAATAACGCAAACACTGGAACGACTGCAGTCCATCGGGCCGTTGCAGCACCTTTTGCAAAACCTTCTGCCACTGTCACACAAGAGAACAACATTCGCTGCTTCAACTGTTCTAAATTTGGCCACTACCAAAGTGCATGCTCACTGCCAGCACGTCCGCCTAATTCTTGCTTCAAGTGTCATAAGATGGGGCACTTTCATCGTGATTGCCCGAAAAGAGGTAAACCTGTAGCTGCTGTTAATACTGCTGTTGACCAGACTAATGAGATGGACGGACAATGGGGTCCAAGAGAAGAGGCCATCATAGAGCGCGTTAAGTCTTATGAAACGGTAAGTGTTGCTTTCGTAAAGGGGAAAAATAGTCAATGAGCTAACAGAATATATGGAAGAGGCTTATGGTAATAATGAACCAGAGGACTTAGAACAGTTGAGGGCAAACGCTTCAGATGTACTTCAGCGAGCTCAGCACACAATATGAACTACTTTATGAAACATCATACTCATGCAAGGGTTTTCGAAGTTGGTGACTTTGTCGTGATGAAAAACGTAGACGTGACAACAGGTGTTAACAAAAAACTGATTCCAAAATATAGGGGTCCCTATTTAGTTAAAGAAAGATTGAATAACGACAAATACGTTATAGATGATATTGAGAACTTTCAAGTGACTCAAATACCATACCACGGGATTTTAGATTCGAGCAGATTACGAAAGTGGGTGAATCCGGGGGATGTGTTGGATGAAGAAATAACGGAGTACGAAAGTGACACAAGCCAATCGGGGTCGATTGAATAATCAAGATGGCCGAGATTGTAATGAAATTGTAGCATAAGTATATTGTATTCATGTGGCAACACAATTGTAGCATAAGTATATTGTAATCATGTGGCAACACAAGTAATCAGCTGTTTATGATTTTGACATTCTTTTAACTTCCTTTTTTATGTTCTCTCGTTTTTAAAAAGTCTTTGTTCAACAAGCAAGTTGCAAATAAACGTGATTCAATAAATCTAATAATATATCAAATAAAAACTACCATCGACTTATTTCATTATAAAAAAAAAATATTTTTTTTTCGAAAAAATGAGAAAAAAGTAAAAATCAACTGCAAAAAATTGCAAAAATCATTTTCTTTTTTTATGTCTTAGTCCATATATTTATAAAGAAAATAAGATACTATATATGAAAATTGATTAAGAAATGGAAAAGATATATAAAATTGAATAAAAAATGGCCGAATTTCAGTTTTGCCTATTTTTCCGTTTTTTTATGTGGGTAAGAATTTTTTAAACCCAAAATGCAAATTTTTTAATGCCAGAGAACCCCAAGAAACACTTCAGCTTAGTACAAAGTAAGGCATGAGCGACACTATCGAAAGCTTTGGAGAAGTCTAATAGGCAGTGGAAAGTCATCTCATCCTTGTCGTATGAAATTCTAATATCATCGATAATTTTTACAACTGCAGTGGAGCAGCTATGTCCAGGGCGGAACCCAGATTGCAACGGTGACAGAAGTCCAGTTCTATTAACATAGAAAAATATTTGTTCAGCCATCAGTGACTCACAGACCTTAGAGAGAGCCGATAGTATGCTGATTGGACGAAAATCACTAGGTGTAGTCGTAGTTAAAGTTTTAGGAACTGGAACAATAGTAGCCACCTTCCACAATTTAGGGAAGCAAGAACTAGCTATACAATGGTTGATAATATGCGTTAGAGGGCGCAAAACTTGAGGCAAAACTAACTTAATAAACTTAATGGGCAGATTATATTCACCAATGGAATTAGATTTGAATTTCAAAATATTTTTGGCAACATCACTCACTTTCACTTACAGTCATAAAGTCAAAGTTATGTAGCGTGTGTATAGATGTCAACTGACCTGGAATAGAACGATGTCTTTGAGAAAGTACATTGGCAAAATGGTCATTTAAGACATTAGGGTCAATTTCACACTGAGTTGCTCATTTTTTCGCTACACCTACAGATCTTAAGTTTTGCCATAACCGTTTACTAGGTACATTCGGACTTAACTTTGATAGGAAAAAATAATTTTTTTGACACCCTTATCGCAGAAGTGGCTTGATTGCAAGCTATTTTAAATTCGTCCCAGTTATTAACTCTCGGATTTCTCTTCCAAGTTGTATTTATATGCTTTATTCTTTTTCTTAATGGCCATAATTACAGTGCTAGTAAACCACGGACAAGAGACGTTACGCACACGCACAGTGCGAAGGGGAATATGTAAATCATATATCTATACATCGCATTATAAAAGACATTAATTTGCTCATCGACTGTGCTAGAGTACCAGCAATCTCGCCAATCCAATAGAGCCAGATCATTAAATAGACATTCATGATCAATAGACTTATAGTCACGGTAAGAAAAGTGACTTGAAACAATATTTGGTGCGAGATTTATACTGAGAGAGCTGAAAATAAGGTCATGGTCAAATAGAAATGATAATTGATCATACGTCATCACAATAGAAGCATCAGAGACAGCAAAGATATCCAGAAGACTTGGGGGCGCATTATTTGAAAAACGTGTAGGGTTATCAGAATTGACTATATACACTGCGGTTCATCAGGATAGAACCAACTGAATTGTATGCAAAAAATCTATATAAATTGTGAATGCAAAAACAATAAATGCTCAAACTTTTCAGAAATATAAAAGCACTTATAATGCACTACTTAAAGACTAAAAATCAATTCCCAATGCATTATAACGGTACTTATCTTTAATTGCTTATAAACATGTATAAAATTCGTCTTTTTTCTTGGTTCACCAGGATAGAACCACTTTTTAATTGCTCTATAAATGAAACAAAAATAAATTGTTTGTATTAAAAAATTGATTTTATTGTAATAGTTTTATCTGAATATTTATTTAAAAATGTATAATTTTACCGTTATTCGCAATAACTTTGTAAATTCTGCATTTCATTGACTCGTATAGAGATTTTAAGTAATCATGAGAAAAATCGGTCCCTGCTGCTTTTATTCCTTCAATAAGCTAATTCTTAGTTTTGTACTGTATTCCTCCTTCGTAGACCTTACGGGTTAGCCAACCTCAAACATTTTCAATAATGTTAAGATCGGATGAGAAGGGCGGCAACTTTAAGGTTTCAAAATTTTGGCTAGAAATCCATGATCATGTTGATAAATCCACTCTAGTGGTCCAAAGTGGTCCTTACTAGCCAAAATTTTGAAACCTTAAATAAAGTGAAAAATTTTGCGGTATACTTTTAGGCCAAATCACAAACTCGAACAGCAACAAAAAAAATTTGACAGCTGCATGCTGTATTTTTATTTTTTATTTCACTCACTCTTCATGTATGCGCCAAAACTGATTTGATATTAGCAGAAATCCAATAAGTTTACCAGTTCAGCAATTAGGAAGAATTTGATGTTTCTCAAATAGAGAAGAGTAAAAATGTCCAGTTGAAAACAATTTGCAGCTGATTCACTTAAGTTATTACTTATAAAATACAAAATTCTTAAAACCGAACAATATATTTTGACTTTTACGTTACAGTGTTGCCGAATGTCGAATGAAACGAAAATTTATTATTATTTTTTTTTTTTATTATTAGGTTATGAATAAGTACTGTAGATATTATTATTAATATATTTATATAGGTAGACATATATGCATATAATACAAATTTGGATTTTTTTAATTTTTGAAAATCCTTAATCTATTTTTATTTCTACTATCAATTCCTATTACTTAAATGGTGGTAAGCAGTAGAAGTCACTTTATCTATTTTTAGAATCTCACAGAGTTCTTTCAAAATTTGGTTCTTATATTCCGTTCCCATATCGGTAATTATTTTACCCATTGCGCCATATTTCAAAATGAATTTTTCAGAGATATTTTGTGCTACTGTTTTCGCACTCTTTTCCTGTATTGAAATTGTTATTATATATTTAGTAAGATCGCATGCGATAGTGATTGCATATTCATTATTTTTTTCTGATTTGGGAAGAGGACCAATGGTGTCGATTAGAACGATGTCAAACGCTTTGACCGGCGTAGGTGTAATTGACATCGGTTCTCTAACTTTTCTTATGGTTTTATTAATTTGAAATTTTGCACATTTTTAACATATTTTCGCACATGTTTTTCCAATAAAAATCTTTTCTGAGTTTACTAAGTAACCTAGATATTTCTGCGTGTCCACCAAATATTGGATGGTCATGATATTTGTTTAACGAGCTAGTTTTTCTGTGTTTTCCCTGATAATTTGAATCTTTGGTGTTATTGCTATTTGTAAATTTTTCAATAATTTATATCCTATTTTTTTAAATTCTTAGATCCGGATCTCATTAAATATTCTATCATTTGACGATATTTTTAATCGAGTTATATTATTATTGGATTCCAATAAGAGCCTTGGAAAGAATTGACCTAGGTCAAGTTTTCCATGAATAACAAATTTACTTATATAAATGCTACTTATCATTTTTCTTGCGCGCTGTCAATAACATTGTTGAGCCTTAAATTTTAGAAATGTCCATTTTTTTACTTCATTAATATTCATAACTTCAAAGATTTTAGGGAATTTTACAGTTTCTGAAGCAATTGTATCTACTGTTTCTTTATTCTTATTTTTTGTTTCTGATCTTGTGGTTACTTTTAAAATATTTTTGTTAGATTTGTGGATTTCTTTTATTCTATCGAAATCTATGCGGGATAGAGCATCAGCCACATAGTTTTCCTTTCCCCTGCTATACTCAATTTCAAAGTTATATTCTTCTAAGTCTAATCTCATTCTAGTTAATTTTGATGAGGGGTTCTTTATTGAGAACAAATACAATAAGGGTTTATGGCCGCTTTTTACTAAAAATTTAGCGCCATACAAGTAGGGTCTGAAATGGGTTATAGCCCAGTGAATGGCAGCTAGTTCTTGCTCTATTACGGATTTGTTACTTTCGCCTTTTGTGAATGCTCTTGACGCATAAGCTATTGGTAATTGCTTATCACCATATTCTAGGCTTAATACAGCGCCACAAGCATGCTTACTTGCGTCTGTGGTTATGCAGAATTGTTTTTCAAAATTAGGATATTGCAAAATTAATGGACTCAAAAGTGATTTTTTTAAGAAATTGAATGCATTTTCACTTTCCTGTGTCCATACATATTGGACATTTTTCTTGCACAAACGTGTTAAGTGCCGTGAGTGTTCAGCAAAGTTTGGAATGAATTTCCTATAATTGCAAAAATCTACAAACCTTTTTGCTTCGTCACCGTTGCTTGGTGTTGGATAATTTTGGATTATTTTGAATTTACTGTCATCTGGCAAAATTCCCTTTTCAGTGCATTTGTGTCCAAGATAAGTCACTTCGTGGCTAAAAAATGAGCATTTGTCCGGATGAAGTTTTAAATTATATTTCCTACAAACTGAAAAAACGTCACGAAGATTTTTTAGCATGTGGTTTTCTGAGCAACCGATTACTACCAAATCATCCAATTATAAAAATGCGTGTTGGGGTTCTAAGCCAGCAAAAGCCAGAGACATCATCCTTTGAAAAGAATTTGGTGCCACTTTGATTCCATAAGGAAGTCTTTTAAAGCGAAATGAACCTTTTTCGGTGGAAAAAGAGGTGATATTTCTTGATTTTTCGTCTAGCTCTATTTGGTGAAAACCACTCAATAGGTCAAGACATGAAAAATATTTTGCTCTACCAAGTTGGTCCAGAATGTCGTCAATGCGCGGCAAAGGAAATTTATCAGACACCAATTTCTTGTTTATTTGTCTGTAATCAACAACTAGTCTCCATCGTTTTTCAGTCTGTCCAGGGAGAGCCTTTTTAGGTACCAATAATATCGGATGTTGAGGATTCTACGATGCTATCTTGTATTAGCTTATCTACTTGTTTGTTTATTTCATTTTTTTGAGAATGAGGTATCCTGTAGCTTTTATAAATACAGGATTTTTATCTTTGAGGTGAAATCTCTGCTTATAAAAATTGTTTGCACTGATTGGATATGTTTCCAATGCAAAAATATCACTAAAATCGGAACATATGTAGGTTAATTAAGCGTTCTTTTATAAATTTCGAAATGTTTTCAGACAGTTTTTCTAAAATTTCTTGTCTGTTATTTTTGTTGCTAAGTTCTTTTACCATTTCATAATCCGACAATTTTTCAGTTTTTATCTTCGAGTTTCTTATTATGATATTGTCATTTGTCGTATTAATAATTTGGATGAAAGGAGATTTGCTGGTTAAAATTGTATTAGCAATAAATATGCCTTCGTGTATATTTTGGTTTGGTTTTCGTCAGATTGAACGCAAATTTTTCGGACTACTCTTGATCTTGCTGGTAAAGATATAGCATCTGGATATGGTGTATCGTAGATACGAATAACAAAATTTTCATAGGCATTGTTTGGACGTAGGATTCACCAATCTTGATTGTTATTGTAATCTAAAATGCAATTAAAATTTTTAATAAAGTCCATACCTAGGATACCATCAGCTGGTATTGGAAAATTTTCATCTACTATTTGAAAGTCATGAGCGATCCGAAAATCTTCAATTATAAGGTTCGCTGTACATTTTCCTAAAGATTTTATTACTCCTTGACCTATACCACTTAATTGTGTTGTGCATTCAAATTTTATATAGTGAAAACTGATTTTTCTTAATTAAATGTTGTTTTTAGTAGGAGATAACTATTGAGATTTAGATTGAGATTAAAAATGTTGCTTCGATTTAATTGCTTGTATTCAGGGGAACTTCGAAGTTTTCCGAACCGCTTTGTTGATCAATAACACTTACATTTCGATTAAAATTGATATTGCTACGGTTGTTGTTGTTAACGCGGTAGTTATATTGTGCATGACCTCGGCCACGTCCTTGAAAATTTCGACCACGACCACGTCCTCTACCTTGGTTGGAATAATTGATACCGTTCCAATTATTGTACCGAATGTTTGGTCGATTGCGCTTGAAATGTAATATAGCATTTTGTTGACCAGTTGCCTCCGTGCAACTATTAACAAATTTGCTAACAGCTTCGTTCATACTATTAAACTGTCCAGCTTCCATTATTACTTTTTCTACATTGCAATTTTTAATCATAGCCTTAACTGCTACTTGGGTAGAGTATTTGTTTGCTAAGTCAGATGTTAAGCCGTCTGATACGTATGCATTTTCTAAAGATTTTGTCAAATCTTCAATCTCCTTGGTGTAAGTGTTTGCAGATTTACTATTTTGTCGAACGTTCATAAGTTTTGCAGATATTACTTCAACAGATTCACCCTTAATGCTAGATACACACGAGGCAACCGTTGCAGGAACGTCTTGCAGCATCGTGTTGCAGCATCGTGTTTTGCTTGTTCACTTCACACGTGCAACTGTAGCTGTGGTACGAAAAAGACACAAGCGGAAGAAAATTAAAATTGAATTTTTAATACAAGATATGTCCCATCACTCTATCAAATTTTTATATTTGTTAATAAAGTTAACATAATTTTCATTATTCGCAATTTCCATTTTCCTTCCCTCTTTTTCCACTTAATTTCGCTCCGCGTAAATCTTCTTACTCGCATGTTTCCGACGAACTGACCGAGTAAATGCAGTAAACAATGATACACACGAAGCAATGGTTGCGGCAACCGACCAAAAATATCAAAATATTTTGATGTTTCTAGCAACGGTTGCGGCAACACGAAAATCAATGGCAACACTACTACACACGAAGCAACGGTTGCTTCAACATGGCTGTGTTGGTGCAACGGTTGCCTCGTGTGTATCTAGCATAACAGAATTTTTAATCTAGTTACTATCTCACCTATACTTGATTCAGTACTAATTAAGTTCCTAGCAGTTCCTTTAAGTTTTGTTTTTATTAGGCTTACAGCTAAGTTTCCATGAGAATCTTTAATAGAATCAATTATCTGTAAAGAATTCAAAAAGCTTCGCAAATTTTCAGGTTTGGCATCAAAGTCAGAAATAAGCTTAGAAGCTAGCCCCAAAAATTCTATACTTGACTGTGTCATTTTGGTTTGTATATTTTCTTTAATGTTAATATCTTCCTCTGTATCTGAACTATCGCTATCGCTGCTACCTTTTATTTCTTCCTCGCGATTCACTAATGTATCTAATGTTGCATGAATTTTTATATGGATACTATGCTTTTCAAATATCTTTAAAAGGTTGTCTCTTAAATGGGTAAATTGATGATTTGCCTTAAGTGATTGCTCTGAAATAATATTTTCACAAGAAAGAAGTATTCTTACTATATTATTTTAGTTTTCTATTAATACCGAAACGTGTTTTTGGATTGTTTCTTTTATAATTGGAATGTTTTTATTCAAACATTTGTATGATTTTTTGAAGTTAGTTTTGTAAATTTCAATTTGATTAAGTATTTCTTTCCAAGTTTCGTCCATATGATTATATGCATATACACATACTTATAAAAAATAAACATTTGATTTAAGTTATAGGGATTGTAGCTTTTAAATAAGTAGTGGTTTATTTAATATTTTAATTCTTGTTAAAATTAAATTCAAATGTAAATTCAGCTTGAATTTGAATGAAGCTTAAATTCAAAATTTTAATTAATTAATTTCACGAAAAAAAAGATAAAGATAAAGATTAAACAATTGCAAAACTATAATAAGTTTGAAAGAGATAGTATTTTAATCAATTCTAATAACTCAAATCATATTTTTACTAAAAAGTTAACTTATGTTACTAAGTGCATCACTGAAGTAGTTTTTTTATTGTTTTTTTTTCGTTGATTTATTTTTGATGTTAATATATACATACTAAATTACCGTTTGATTTAGTTTAGCTAGTACAGGCTTACATCGGCTTAGTAACAATTCCCTCGCTGCAGTCTAATTCGCTTAGTAACAACATCATCGCTGCAGTAATACATACGTACATTAGGTTAGGCTGAAGGTTGTGAGAGAAGCTGCAGTTAGTGTCATCATGATGCATTCTGTATAACTTCGTGTTCGCCATTATTTAATTTCTGCTATTTAATTTCTTATATAAATTTTAGTTCCAAGTTATTAAATTTCTCTTACATCTATCTAGGCTGATGTTCAATTAATTCTGGTTTAATTCAATTTTAATATTTTAGTTTTGATCACTGTTCACAAATGTTTGCTTGGTTTTAGCTTTTTCTATATATCTTTTAGTAAATTGTTCATTCTTCACTATGATGTTTCTGTTTTTCTTTTGTAAAGTTGAAATTTGTGTTTTATTTTCTTGTTATACATAATTTTTAATTCTTTTAGAATATTTATCAAAAATTTATTACTGCGTTTGAAGTTTAGGCAAGATCGCCATATAATGAAACAATCAGAGGTTCAGTTGAAAATGGTTTTTATTATTCATGTTGCTTAATGCTATGGCTTAGTTTAGTTTAATGCTTAGTTGTTATACATATTAATACATGTTGCTAGTTCGATATAACTGCATATATTATAACACTAAAGACTATCAGTTCTAAGAATGCGAATAGAAATACCGAAACTTAGGTTATTAGTTAGTTACTACAACATCAATTGAAGACAAAGATTTGATAACTGGGAGAAAATTTACTACCGGTTTATGCAACAACGCCTCAAATGGTGTTGAGATAATTGGGTGTTTGCTGTAAGTTGCAAAGGATATTTTTTGCGATTTTTGCAATAATTTCTTGAAAAAAAGGCGTGTTGGAAAATTTCACAATTTCAGAGATGAAAGGACCAGCCGGATGGTTGATTGAAAGTATTTTATTGATAATCCCCTCAGACAAAAAACTTAGTCTTTCTGCTAGAGGCATAACATTCCCCATCTGTTCCATCCCAAGAGCATGCGTTGAAATCATGGCGCCAAGTGAAATGCGAAGCGCTTTCCACTGTGCTCTTTGCAGTTTTAATTATCCTTCTTGGAACAATCTAGGAGTAAGGGAGCCATATACTCTAACTTGGGTTTAATTAACCCTATATAGAGAAGGATAAGACATTGAGGATTTGATCCAGGACAGAGGACAGGACAGAGAGAACGCAGTACATTAGTATTATGGAAGCAGCTGTTGATGACACGATCAACATGATACTTAAAAGTGTCCACAAAATTCAAGTTGTTAGCCCCAAACTGCAATGGTGCCACCACTGTATTGCTGTTTTTCCTCTTGGAAAAAATCATGGCTTTAGTTTTGCAGGTACTCAGTTCCAACCGTAATTGTACAAGACGTTCCTCAATACAGTAAGAGCAGTTTGGACCCTGCTCCTTGCCTGAGAGATATTAGAATGCGAACTGAAGATGACAATGTTATCGGCATATCCCAAGACATGAACATTCTCATGGCTTACACCAAAAACCTCGTCAATGTTTATATTGAAGGCAATAAATAAAATCACAAAATTTATTAGGGATACCAAACAAATTCAGTTTGGACCATAGGAGGCGTACATTAACATTATCAAATGCCCCTTTGATGTCCAAAAAGACGGCAACAAGACTTTATTTTTTAAGAAAAGCCAACTGTATGGCTGAGAGTGAGAGTGATAATGTTGTCAGAAGTGGACTTCCACTTTTTAAACCCAGCCTGTAGATTACTCATTTTGTTCCTCGGCTCAAGAAACCACTCAAATCTAGTACAAAGGATGCGCTCAAAAATTTTTTTGAGAGACGCCGCAAGTGCTATAGAGCGATATGATGAAGCAGAGGTGGGCGAACCCCTACTCTTCTTAAAAGGCATAACTTTGTACTGAAACCAGCAGTAAGTTATAGTACCACTAGTGAGTACTTCATTAATCATGCCAAGCAGTTTGAATTTCTGCTCATTATTAAAAAGCTTCAGATGCTGATTACGCAACCCGTCAATTCCAGGAGCAGTATTTTTAGAATGCACATAGCCTTGTCTAACTCCGATTAAGCAATAGGAAGCAAGAGAAAATGATCATTATGGGCAGATCTATGCAATGTAAATTTGAAAGGGCCCAAAGGACCAGCTAGAGCATCACAAAATTTAGATAGACATTGTTTGAAACCCGGTCAAAGACTCGAAAAATTTCCCTTGAAGCATTTAACTGCCTTCCAAAGTTCAGCGACAGTCATATCTTTTCAAAAATTTTTAGGGGGGATCGATTTAAAAAAAAAGATTTTTCTGAAAATAAGGGCCACCTTAATCTATATATTATATTTGTTTTAAATTCTGGATAATATTACTTAGATGGACATTAGTTTTAGTATTATTCAATGGAATATACAAGCATTCACAAACAAATGTTTTGGAAAACTTATAGCAATACGTCAGCCCTGTACAATATTACTACATACTTCAAGAGACACACATCGTCGAAACAAATTTACACTTGCTGCACTTGCTTGCAGTCTTCCATCATAAGAAGGATTTTTCTTATACAATTTAGCGATTTCTATAAAAGATGCAATGAATGTGTCTAACCATAGAACATCTAACAATAATCTCCTTTTTCAATCTATTACAGCGCATGGTTTAAAAGACTTACACATAACAAATGTGTATAAAGAAACCGATGTTTTTCTGACAAAAATATTTTAAGTTTTTCAAATCAATTTGCATTTTTGTCAAAATCATATTGTAGCGAAATTTGCTTTATGCCATAAAATTCTCGTAATAAAAATTAAACGATAATAGCTAGCATCACTGACCGAGTGGTTTCTGTACTAGCTAGCATCACTGACCGTAGAAAAATAACACCATCTAGCGGATTTAGCATGTTTTCTGTACTATAAATGATAAAGTGGTACGACATTATCAACGTCGATAATCGCTATCTAGAAGGCACTGGAAACGACATTCTTATCAACGTCGATAATCGCTATCTAGAAGGCACTGGAAACGACATTCTGGATAATGGCGGATTGTACGACATTATCAACGTCGATAATCGCCATATAAAAAGTACCGGAAACGTCATTCTAGACAATGGCAGATGGTTCTAGAAAATGATGACTTTAGTATAAAAGGCTGTCATATAAGCAGCAGACACACAGTTGATATTGAACAGTTGAACAAAGTGGATCTTAAGTGAGACAGTTGAACTTTTGAATTTAAGTACTAAAGTGATACAGTGGATTTTAAGTAATAAAGTGATACAGTGGATTTTAAGCTATATAAGTAAAAACGTGTGTATATACAATTTGAATGTAAAGAGGAAATAAACAATTGTATCGTTTAAAAACTAGCATTAGTGATTTAAATAAACAATTTTATAATTAAATAAAGATTGCGTTTTTCTTGATTATTACACAATCCAGTGATCGAACTCAATAAGTGTAAGAGATCGAAATTATTGTCAAAGGGACAGGAAATTTCGTAACAATATGTTTTTCTTGTTGAAACATTTTTGCTAGTAAAATTTTTACCCGTATAAAAGAGCCAGTTATATCGCAACAAATTGTCACTTTATTCTCTCACTAGCTCTCTCGTTACTGGATATTTGGTTTTAACAAACGCAATCCAGTAACAATTGTTACAAATTCGTACAAACTTTCAGTTAACAAACAGATTTTAATAATTTGGTTTATAAAGAAAATTTCGACCAAAACTGAGCACATTAAATTAATTTGTGTTCTTCTTTCTTTAATTTTGTGCTTAACGCATTTTTCAATTTGAGGTATATTTTTTGACTAAATAATACATATATATGTATACAGTGAAATTCCTCATAAACGGACACCCAACGTCGCAGTATTTTTGTCCGGTTATGGGTTATGTCCGGCTTATCGGGGAGGAACAAAAAAAAATTTACACATGTTTACATACTAATTTGGTTGCAAAAGTCTAGTGCGAGTAGATTGATTTGACTTCGATTGGCTCAATAGTAGGAGAGCTGGCAGCCACTTTGAGACACCTACTAGATACAAAGCTAAAATTTAAAAAAACATACACTCACAACTAAAATTTTGTGTATATGTAATTTAGTACTATTAAGATAAGAAAATATATCTGGCAGAATTGGGGCGAACGCGAAAGTACACCCTAAACGTTTCGATTTCGAATATTTTTGAAAAAATCATTATAACTGGAGAACGGCTGAAGGGATTTCCAAAATATAGATCTCATATGAAAGATAATTTAATAAGCTATAATATTTGTTCACAAAATTTTGAAAATTTTAGGGTGTACCTTGGAAAATTTTAGGGTGTTTTCGCGACCGCGCCAAGGCTGCCAGATTTCGATTTTCTTATTTTACTTGTACTAAATCAAGCACAGACAAAATTTTAGCTTTGTGTCTAGTAGATTGCTCAAAGTGGCTGCCAGCTCTTAGACTACAACTTCTAATGTTGGGTTTCAAAATGCGTCTCTACATTCTTGATGTGATGAAATACAACAAGATCATCTCTGGCAAAACGGGGAACTTGCTTCAATGCCTCATCATATGAAGTTAAGGGGTCAGCAATTTTCTCGTCTTCTTCATCATCGTCGTCAGACTCGCTTTTCTCTGGAGTGGCGCTTTTATTTTCAAATTGTACTTCAATACTGTTGACTTCAGTTAATAAACTTTGATCGATTTTCGAAAATTCGTCAAAACCAGCAAACCAGAATGAACGAAAAAGACCAACTCTACTCAACACTTTTGACATTAGCATTATTAGGGAAACCACCAAATTCGTTGCTTTCAAAACAAAAACGAATTAGAATTTGTAAAAAAAGGGAAGTAGTACAAGCTTAAAAGAATACTTATTTAACTCTGCCCGTTTAAAAGAGATATTTTGATCAAAATGACATAGAATATAGTGTCCGCATCCGGTTATTGGAGCGTCCGGCTATCGGAATTAATTTTGTATGGAAATCTTAATAAAAAGTGAGTGTCGCCGAAATGGGTCCGGTTATAGGAGCTGTCCGGTTATGGGGGCTGTCCGTAATGGGGAATTTCACTGTATATGTATTGACAATTTTCCCTTTTTGGTGTGACACCTTTTTTTCCATTGCAGCGGCAACACTGATGAAATTGTCAATTTGGCATATTTCATTCGTTTGCACATTTGCAAAGGGTGTTCCCTTAAACAAGATCGAAAACTTTCGAGGTTTTCATGCTTTTCGAGTTTTCACGTTTAGAGGAATACCCTAAATATTTAATATATTTCTACATAGAATATAGCTTTTCAATTAAAACGATAAAGTAAAATATTGTGTAAATAGAGAAAATTATTATATATCCAGTGTGCCACACGGATCTGTTTCGGATTCGTTTAGGATCTGCTTCTTCGTATTATTTATCCGAAAAGGATTCCGTTTCTAATACGATTCGAATGCGAAATCGTGGGCGATTCGCCTCCAAACAGCGGGAAGGATCGTTCGCGTTGTCGGATCCATTTCGGACTCGTTTTTCTAAATAAACGGATATCGATTTTACTGTATAAAAATTTGGTTAACGCAAACAAACATTTTTCTTTTTGATTTTTTACTTTCCATCTATTTTTCTAATGCTGTTGTTGGTACTGTTATTGTTAATTTATTAATGTAATACGTTTTTAAAACTTCAAAGGAGAACATACAATAAATTTTTATTTACCTGTCACCCGATCACAGAATTGAACCTGTGTCCTGCACCATGCCACTGTTCAAAGATGCTCATCTTACCCAACTCAGCTACCGACATCATTTTTAAGACATACTAAAATGATGTCGTTAAACTGCGCATGTAACAACCATTTTCTAATCAGGGAAGCTCCTGGTTCAAACCCCGGCGACGACATACTTTTTTTTTATATTTTAATTTAAAAGTATTTAAAAAACAAAAAAAGAAGTAGAGAACTATATGTATATTGAAAATATCTTGAAAACTGTCTTTTATATTAATAATTAAAAACGAGTCCCGATCGAATCCGTTTTATTAAAAAAAACGAGTCCATAACGGACTCGTGAGTGCGAAAAAAATAAAAAGAACGGCTTTCCCGGTAAAACGGACAGCCAAAGCGCGAAAATACAACCAAGTGCGCGTACCAATATCAAAGTGTCCCCCACCAGCATCAATACTTCCCCCAGCAGGGAAATGCGTCACCTATGCAAAATTTAACACCCCATCAGGAAAATGATGCAAAAACCGCAAGCATTAAATTTCAAAATGTCTCTAATACTTTTAATCAAAAAAATACCTTCACTGCCGATACAAACCCAAACAAGGTTATAACTTCAGCGATCCAAACTGGAATGGATCGCTATATTAAAATAAAGCGCCAAAGGGTAATGCAAATAACTAAAGAAAGATGTTTAAAGCAAGTGAAAATAAACAAATTCCTGACAACCCACTTAGCCAAAATCGATATGATATGCTTGATATCGACTCAGCTGAATTGAAAGACAACACGAACGACTCAAACAATAAAACGCTGAAGCCTTCCCCGATCTACTTACATGAACGCAGCTCTAATGCACTTGTTTATACCTTGATCTCTCTAATTGGAAAAGATGCCTTTCGTATAATTCCTCTCACGAAAGGCAATGTTTCCGAGACAAAAATACAAATTTATACAGAAAAAAATTATAGAATAATTGCCACTACCTGGAAAAAAATAAAAAGAATTACTACACCTACCAGCTTAAAAGCAACAAAGGTCTAACAACTATAACTAAACGCATAGAACCCGACGTCGAACAAAATTAAATTAAAGAAGCTTTAATTCATGCCGGATTTAAGCCGAAGTCAATTTTCAACATTAGAAACAAAAAAAAGTCCCACAGCCGCTTTTTCGTGTTGAACTTGAACCAGATACACGAAAGCTACAAATAAACGAGGTGCATCCTATTTATAATCTACGCAACCTATTAAATCGCAGAATATCAGTTGAGGAGCCCCATAAACGAATGGCCCCTGTGCAGTGCACAAACTGTCAGGAATTTGGGCACACCAAACCTTATTGCACGCTTCGTAGCATTTGTGTTGCTTGTGGTTTCACCCTTCGTCAGCATGTTCTACAGACAAAAAAGATGCTACTATAAAAAAATGCAATAATTGCGGAGGCAACCACACAGCTAACTACAGGGGATGCCCAGTATATGCTGAATTAAAGAACAAAATGCTTTACGTAAGGAAATAGTTCGAAGCCCATCTACCCAAGTCACCCAAACTTTTACAAATAATATTCTACCTAAAAACTTGCCCAACATATCAGCTCAGACCAGAGAACTGCAGTGAGCCACTCATCATTTTGGCATTCATGAATCTGTTGAAAATTTCAGCTGATTCACACAGATTCACGCTCACAGAAAATTTTGTGAAACTGAATGGTATTCAGTCTCATGGCGAAGTCTGTGAATGCGAGTGTGATTCACAATCGTTTCTTTTCGTATGAATATATGAGTGTTGCGTGAGCTATTCGTGAAACGCGATTGTATAAAAAAATGTTTGGATGTTTTTTTAAAATATGGGGAAAGGTCGAAATGGACTTTGGACATCACTTGGGGTGGCTCCGGACTCTGGAAGGACCCTCCTCGACCCATTTTTGGAAATTTTATTTTTGCTTCAATCGATAGGAAAATGTCAAAATTTGTCCCATTTTCGGAAATTTTTTTTTTGCTCCAATCAAAGGGGAAAGGTCGAAAATGGATTTTGAACATCACTTGGAGTACCTCCGGACCTTGAAAAGGACCGTTTTTGACCCGAAAATGTGTCCCCGGGCCATAGTACCCGTTTTTGACCCATTTTCGAGGAAAAAATTTGTTTTTTCAAACGAAAGATAGCTCAAAAATATTTTTGAACAGCAATAAGGTAGGCTCGGGACCCTGGAAAGAACCGTTTTTGATCCGAAAATATGTCACCGGGCTATAGTACTCGTTTTTGACCCATTTTCGAAAAAAAAAATTGTTTTTTCAAACGAGAGATAGCTCAAAAATATTTTTGGACATCACTAAGGAAGGCTCGGGAGCCTGGAAAGAACCGTTTTTGACCAGCAAATGTGTCCCCGGGCCATAGTACCCGTTTTTGACCCATTCTCGAAAAAAAAAATTTGTTTTTTCAAACGAAAGATAGCTCAAAAATCAACGGTTCTTTCCAGGGTCCCAAGCCTTTCTTAGTGGTGTCCAAAAATATTTTTACCTTCCTTGGATAAATAATGGGAACCGTTTAAAAAAAAAATGTTTAAATTTTTCTTAAAATTTTAGTTTAACATCGTTTAAGGCCACGAACGCACACATATAGATCAAACTAATGTATAAAAGATGTATTAACCATTTAATTTTACATCAAAATGGCCAAGGTAATTATCACTAAAAATCGTTCATTTCATAATTGTAGTTCGATAAATAAAAAAACTCATTTTAAGTGAATTTTTCAGGCTTTGGATCAAATGCGACTGGCCATTTTCCAATAGAAACACAAAGTTTTTTTGCAGATCTTATTTTTTGCCCTCATTCTATTAGAAAATGCTTGTGGAGCGAAACAAATAACACTTTTGCACATTTCATACATTTTGTGGGTGCTCTAAAATGCGCGTATTGTTTGCCATCAATGATCAAAGTTTTTATTTCATTGGGATATTGATATTAAAAAACGTATGTATGTATCAGAGAACTGCCTTAAGTAACTCACTGAGGGTTATGAGCCACTTCCAAAAGTATGAGACGTGAGTGTGCATATTGCATGCAATAATGAGTGTGAATCTGAGTTGCGCTCACTAATATGCGTAGATAGCTCATAGCTCATGAATGGGTCAAAAACTGGTACTATGGCCCGGGGTCACATTTTCAGGTCAAAAATGGTTCTTTCCAGGGTCCCGAGCCTTCCTTAGTGCTGTCCAAAAATATTTTTGAGCTATCTTTCGTTTGAAAAAACAAATTTTTTGTTCTCAAAAATGGTTCAAAAACGGGTACTATGGCCCGGGGACACATTTTCGGGTGAAAAACGGTTCTTTCCAGGGTTCCGAGCTTTCCTTAGTGCTGTCCAAAAATATTTTTGAGCTATCTTTCGTTTGAAAAAACAGATTTTTTTTCCATAAATGGGTCAAAAACGGTCCTTTCCGGAGGTACTCCAAGTGATGTTCAAAATCCAAAAAAAAAAATTCCGAAAATGGATCAAAAACGGTCCTTTCCAGGGTCCGGAGATACTCCAAGTGATGTCCAGAGTCCATTTTCAACCTTTTCCCATCGTTTGGAACAGAAAAAATTTTTCCCGAAAATAGGTCAAAAACAGGTCCCATGGTACCCATTTTCGGGTCAAAAACGGTTCTTTCCGAGCCTCCCAAAGTGATGTCCAAAGGCCATTTTCGAACTTTCCCTATCGATTGGAGCAAAAAATAAATTTTCTTGACACAGTTCCACTTAAGTGGCTCAAGCCATTCACTACTTCATGAATGCTGACTGCATGTGAGTGAGCTTCACAGGCATTCACATTCATGAGACTAGAGCTATTAAGCAGCTCACATTCATGAGCTATGAGCAATCTACGCATTCACTTTTAGTGAGCGCAACTCAGATTCACACTCATTATTGCATGCAATATGCACACTCACGTCTCATATTTTTGGAAGTGGCTCATAACCGTCAGTGAGCTACTCAATGCAGTTCTCTGGCTCAGACCTATGCTAACGTGCTTAAATCTAGTCAGGATAAACCTGGCAATATCATAAGCAACTCTCAAAATTTTTAGACCATGCTCAGTTCATGATATCAATGCAGACAATGATGAACGAGATGATGATCAATCAAAACCAACTTATGAAAGTTTTGATTGGAAACAAATGAAATTGAACCTTTAATTTTGGAGATATGACTACTTTACTGAAATTTTGATCAAATTTTTTTTAAAAAAAACTATATTTTTTACAAAAAATGTGTTAATGATCTACGACTTTTATAGCATGTTAAGAAATCCTAATTTATTCCCTTTAAAATGGTATATAGGTTGTTCTAAATTTTTTAATATTCAATTCCTTTTTTACCGGAAAAGAAAAAATATTCAATTCAATTTTCTTAAGAAAAGTATGTATTTATGGACAAAAACAATATTGAAAACTAGATTTCACTATATTATTCTACCACGCTTGCTAATTCAAAGACTCAAATCAGTATGCCCCCTTATTAAACAACCGAATTATTGAATTTGCAAGTGATTGTTAACGAATATTTCTAATAAAAAAAATTATATTTTGTATTTTAAATAATTTTTTTTTTAAATTTATCAGTGTATTTGCCTGGACTTAACTCCTTCTGGCTCCTACTTAACCGAATTTTAGTCTGGTAAATTAATTTTGTATCTTTTGATAGTTAAACTACATTATATTACAATAACAGCCATACTGACATTCTGTTAAATACATTTTTTTAGTTACAAAAAAGTGTCTGGCGCGGTGTTAGCGACGACCAAACTGTCCGACAATATTGATATTTGGTGCGCAAAATCAATAAAACCCAATGAAAAAGAAAAAAAGTGTTTCTAAAATGATTTTAAAATGATGCGAACCGGTAAACGCATCCTCTGCTAGCCAGACTGACCCCATGCCTACCAAAATTATGAAAGAGAAGGGATACAAAAAAAAAACTATCCTTACTGAAATTATTTGTTAAAAACGTTGCCAGCTCTTATACTATTGTTGTTGTTGATTTTTAACTGTTTTTGTACATAAATTATATATACATAGTTTTCCTAAGAATTTATTGAATATTTTTTCTTTTCCGGTAAAAAAAGGGGGTAAATATGCAAAAATTTAGAACAAACTAGAAACAATTTAAAAGGGAATAAATTAGGTATTCTTAACATGCTAAAAAAGTCGTAGATCATTAATAGTAGATCCAGTCATTTGGTTAAAAAAAAAGAGGTTATCAGGAAAGTTTTCCGGGAGTATTGAAACTGGGTATTTTTATAGATTTCGATGTGCTCTTTCGAATATCAATTTTGCTACCTCGTATTTTTGCCGCTCGCGCCGCCATATTGGAAAAATGGCACCAAAAATCGGTTTTTTGTCAATACATATCTCCTTTCCGACTCATTTCACGATAAAAACATATACAGCTCCGTTCAACTAATTAGAGACACTAAATAAGCATTGAAACTTTTGGTAATATTGGTATTTTATTTATAAAAAAACACTGAAATTTGTTTAGAAAAAAATACATAACCAAAGGAGTCGTGCATATAATTAGGGACACACAATGTTTTTATACCTATTTAATATTTTCTGTTATATTTTTTGAAGTTTTATCAATATTTTATAGCAAAGCCATTGTTATCAGTTACTGCTTGACATCTACGAGACATTGACTCCAATAAATTCTCAAAAACGCTGTTTGGAACTGCTTCTCAGAATTTCTTAGTTTCGACGTACAGCTTATCAAAGTTACTTATCTTGAGCAAGCTTACTTTACTTTTTATCACTTGCCATAAGTTCTCAATTGGATTGTGATCAGTACTGCAAGATGGGCAGTCCAATACAGTTAGTTGTTTACCAGTAAACCACTGATTAAAGGGCCGAGCAGTGTACTTCGGATCATTGTCTTGCTGAAATATCCAAGTTACAGGCATATTTTCATCCGATTATGGCAGCATTACATTCTTTAGTGTAGATCGGGTGTACTTTGGGTCAAACTCCTTTGACGTAGGGCGGCCGACATATTTTTTCCAATTGGGTGACACTCTATTTATTTTAGTTTCGTCGCATTTCTATTCCTTTGCATTCCAATGACGATTCTTTTTGGCAAACTCAAGTCTCTTCTTGCGGTTGCGTTCAAATAATAGGGCTTCTTCTGAGAAATCCTTCCAAAAAGTCCAACTTCATGCAAACATCTTTTAATTGTATCTACGGATAGTGCTGCTTTATTTTCGTCATAAATAGCCATCCAAACTTCGGTTACGGATTTATGCGAATTTTTTTTAGACTCCCGGACAATAAGAGCATCTTCTCGAGCAGTTATTATGCGGCTTCTTTGTTTGCGTTGTACCTTTCCTATAGTTGAATTATTTTTTATATATTGTAGCGCATTGCCAAAAATGGTTTTGGAAACTTTTAAGGCAGCTGCGATTTGTCGAAACGCGCTTCCGTCTTGATGCATAAGTGTTATGGTTTTTCGTGTGCTGACGTCACAAGGTTTTTTTCTACTCATTTTAAACTACCAAAAACAACTTCTATAATCACAAGTAACCATAAACAATATACGACAAACCTCTTTTTAATTTATTGAATTAACAAAAGCTAAATTTTGGGACTGCCCCTAATTATGAATGAAACTAAAGGAAATTGCCTACAATTTATGTCTTAATCTTTTTTTCGTTAAATTATAGTTTTGGCGTACGAGCGCCACAAAGAGTACTTCCACATGCGTTTTTGAGTCGGAAAGGACATATTGTCAAAAAACTGATTTTGAGGAGATTACGATATCCGTGGCGCCGCGATTTTTTGATGTTTTCCAATACAACACATCAAAATAAATCGAAAATGTTAAATAAAAAAATGCATATCTCGTTTAGTTTTCGAGTTATCTATACTTAAAAATCTAATTTTGATGGTATCGTTAAGGCCTGAACCCATAGAGTCCATTAGGTCCGTTGCGTCAAAGTTTACAACTGACAAGTTAGAATGTCAACGCAACGGATGAAGTTGAACAATTTTCAACTTATAACGTACGTTGAATACGTTGACAACTGCAAGTTTGTGTGAAATATAAATAAAAAAAGAAAATAAAATAAAAATGGTTTTCATATAAAAAAAATACATAAAAGCAGAATATAGTACAGGAAATTCCGAAATTTATCTAACGAAAAGCTGTTTGTTGATTTTTCGATTAACTTGAAATGCGGACGTATTCATTGGACCGTCCGACTCTATGGGTTCAGGCCTTTAGAGTCAAAATTTCAATGGCGGCGCAATTTAAGGATTGTTTTCATTAGAAGGCCGACCACTTCTTATGTAAAGTAACTGTAACGAGCAAACCAGGTGTTGGATATATTATAGACTGATCCGCGGCGAAGCCGGTGTCGGATTTTTGGAAGTTTTAAATCCTGAGCTGCGGCCGTAGGCCGCTTACTTACCCTTACCCTTATGTAAAATTACTGTGGCTAGCAAACCAGGTGTGTTAAAATTTAGATCGTGGTGCCGCGGGAGTCTTAATTGTAGGGATATAATCAAAATTATATTTTTAAGTATCGATATTTCGAAAACAAAACGAGGTATCGTTTTTTTTTTTATTCAACATTTTCGAATTATTTCGAGCAGTTCTATTGAAAACCATCCTTAAATTGCGGCGCCTTTGAAATTTTGACATAACGATACTATCAAAATCAGATTTTTAAGTATCGAAACTCGAAAACTAAACGAGATATGCATTTTTTATTTAACATTTTCGATTTATTTTGACGTGTTTTATCGGAAAACATCGAAAAATCGCGGCGCCACGGATATCGTAATCGTGCCCAAAACTTAGCTTATTATTGTAGGCCATTAAATTTTACCTTTATTGACACCCATGGTGTAATAATAAAGGTGGAGTACTTAAGGAGAGCAATTTGTACTGAAGTGAAAAAAATTTTGAGAGCGTGAGAGTGGATCGCCTATTTGCTTTAACTTTGACATTCATAACATTTCAATTGCCCGTTCAGCAAAGTTATGTTGTTAACAGAATTACGTCGGAGTCGGAAAAGCGGAAGCAGCATTCCGCTATCAAAAATGAAAGTCCGTCGGAAAGTCATTTGAATAAACACAATTGCGGCGGAACGGATAAGTCAGCTGCCATTTTGTTTACATGAAAAAAATTTTTGAATTGAAATATTTTTACTGTGACAAAGTGAAACATTTTTTGGTGATTATTTGAGTTAGAATTATTGTTTAAAAAAAAAAATGAATACCAATATGCAAACAATAGTGCGTATAATAAAAATTGTAGTTGTAATGGACGCTATGTACAACATGCATGTTAAGGCATGTAAGCGCATAAAAAGGAGGTGGTGGGTGCGTCCTGTTAATTTAACCAGGAACGAGTTGGGGTTTTACGGAACGTGCTTTCTTGAACTCAAAATGAAGGACGAGGAACACTAGGACGAGCGTTCCCAAATTCTACACACTTTTATCCTTGATTCAAGAAAGGCTTCAACGCTTTTCGAGAAGAGCGCCAATAAGCCCAGAGAGTCGTTTAGCACTGACATTAATGTAAGTAATTTTGGTCATAAATGCAATAATATGGCAAAATATAAATGTGTCTCATTTCAGGTACTTATCGCAAGGATGCAGTCCACAATATCTTGAGTGGTCACACAAGTTGGGATTGACCACGGTTAGAGAAATTGTTTATGATACCTGCACACAATGCACACTTTTTTGTGGCATTCAAGAAGAACGAGCTTGGGAGTTGAATCAGCAACGCTCTACATTGGAATCAGCTGATTTAACTAGCGTGCCCGAACAAGCAGTGTTAGACAACTCCACAGTCCCGTATACAAGTGAAATGTTTGATGCACTTTGCATGCGTTTCGAAGAACCTAACAGTAACTGCCGCTGGGATAGTCCGCTGTTTGTATGTTTTCCGGATGACCATTTAGACTTGGAAGCAATATATAGTGCGCTTTTTGAATCCAAACCATTGCCGCCAAATCTAAGTACTCAAAATGTAAGTTAGCTATAGGATATTTTTTAAAAATTTATGTTTAACTCAATATAATTTTATTTTTGACGTGCATCCCCCACTTAGTTCAACTAATTACCTTTTCGAATTGGATCATCTTACGCAAGAGATTGTGGCTGATGTTATAGCAGCACGAAAAATTGGCATTCTTGGTCCAATACCGTCAAAAGGTACAATTTTTAATCTACAGCAAATTGAATCATGCTACAACGAGCAGTTTGGATAAAGTACCACAACTGTTTGTACAATTTCTTAACTCAAATTGCGGTCAATAAAAACTAAATAAGAATTTAATTTAAATTATTTTTATTTAAATTAGTTAACAAAATGTTTTATATGTACATACTAGTAGAAATATTTTATAAAAATATAACTATGTTTACTAATTCATATACATACGTTTATTTTTTTTGCTAGTGAACAGCACATCTAGGTTAAAACGAAGTCTCAATTGTATTTTTTTTTTAAACCAAAATGTTACATCTTGTATTTCCGAGAATTCGTACAAAATAAATTTATGTAATGCAAAAACTTTTCAGTTAAGTCAATAAAAATTCATACCTCTTGAAAGCAGTGCATTTAAAAACTATTCAATAAAGTATAACAAAAAAAAAGAAGAAATCGTATTGCGTCTGTTTTCATCAAGATGTACCGAAGAGAACCAATTCACCATTTACCCTTGGGTTCATCCATATGCAAATAACTTACACCGTGATGATCAAGCGGCTCCTGTGCGCTTTCGCGACGTACGTCCAGTTAAACATCCACCAAAAGGAAACAATTAGATCATAGCTGGTGATTTCTTAGAGGTAATATCTAACAAATAGTTTATCAATTTCTGTAATTAATGCTTTTTCTGTTTTTGTTAGGTTTATAAGAAACCCAATTGTTTTGGCTGTGTAGCTACTTGTTTTCTTATAGATTGTGCGAATAATATCGCTGGATTTATTGAAACAATTTACCAGTATGTGAAGTGTTCTTTTTCCTCAACACAATTAATTTAACTTCACTTATTTATAGAATTTTTGTACCTGGTGGTATTTGGGTTAATCTTGGCCCATTATTAGCGATATTAATGGCGAAAACAGCATAGAGCCCACGCATGAAGATCTTATGGAAATTCTTAAAGTGGCTTTAAAATAATACGCAGCGAAACTGGACGACGTACGAAATACGCACAGAATCCGCGGTCAATGCTGAAGAGTGAATACGACAGTTTATTCTGGGTGTGCCAGAAACCAAAAAATTAAATCCAAAAAGAAATGTATGTGGACGATTGTAACGATAATGAAATTAGTGATTTCAATAATGTGTCATAAGCTACGAAGTATTTTTAAAGAGTGACGACTAAAGTTTAAAAAACAAAACTGAACTGAATTGAATATTTTTAAGTTTTTTTTACTTAGCATGTGCAATTTTTATTTTTTTTTATTTTGCAGTATAACGCAATATGATTTCATTTTTTTTTTTGTTATACTTTATTGAATAGTTTTTAAATGCACTGCTTTCAAGAGGTACGAATTTTTATTGACTTAACTGAAAAATTTTTACATTACATAAATTTATTTTGTACGAATTCTCGGAAATACAAAATGTGACATTTTGGTTTAAAAAAAATACAATTGAGACTTAGTTTTAACCTAGATGTGCTGTTCACTAGCAAAAAAAATAAACGTATGTATATGAATTAGTAAACATAGTTATATTTTTATAAAATATTTCTACTAGTATGTACATATAAAACATTTTGTTAACTAATTTAAATAAAAATAATTTAAATTAAATTCTTATTTAGTTTTTATTGACCGCAATTTGAGTTAAGAAATTGTGGGGAGATTACGATTTCCGTGGCGCCTCGATTTTTTTTATTTTTTCGATAAAACACGTCAAAATAAAACGAAAATGTTAAATAAAAAAAATGCATATCTCGTTTAGTTTTCGAGTTATCGATACTTAAAATTTTTTTTTTTGATAATATCGTTAGTGCCAAAATTTAAATGATGCCGCAATTCAAGGTTGATTTTCAATAGAACAGCTCGAAATAAATCGAAAATGTTAAATAAAAAAAATCGATACCTAGTTTGGTTTTCGAAATATCGAATAATCGAACCGAAGCCGCCGCGAAGCCGGTGTCTGATTTTTGGGAGTTTTAAATCTTGAGCAGCGGCCGTAGGCCGCCCACTTACCCTTACTTTTATGTTAGATTACTGTGGCTAGCAAAGCAGGTGTTGGATATATTATAGACTGATCCGCGGCCGAAGGCCGCCGCGAAGCCAGTGTCAGATTTTTGGGAGTTTTAAATCCTGAGCAGCGGCCGTAGGCCGCCCACTTACCCTTACTTTTATGTAAAATTACTGTGGTGCCGCAGGAGTGTTACTTGTAGGGGTATAATAATAATTACATTTTTAAGTATCGATATTTCGAAAACAAAACGAGTTATCGATTTTTTTTATTTAATATTTTCGATTTATTTTGAGCTGTTCTATTGAAAACCATCCTTGAATTGCGGCAGCATTGAAATTTTGGCACTAACGATATTATCAAAAACAAAATTTTAAGTATCGATAACTCGAAAACTAAACGAGATATTCGTTCTTTTTATTTAACATTTTCGATTTATTTTGACGTGTTTTATCGAAAAAATAAAAAAATCGAGGCGCCACGGAAATCGTAATCGTGCCGAAATTGTACAAACAGTTGTGGTACTTTACCCAAACTGCTCGTTGTAGCATGACTCAATTTGCTGTAGATTAAAAATTGTACCTTTTGACGGTATTGGACCAAGAATGCCAATTTTTCGTGCTGCTATAACATCAGCCACAATCTCTTGCGTAAGATGATCCAATTCGAAAAGGTAATTAGTTGAACTAAGTGGGGGCTGCACGTCAAAAATAAAATTATATTGAGTTAAACATAAATTTTTAAAAAATATCCTATAGCTAACTTACATTTTGAGTACTTAGATTTGGCGGCAATGGTTTGGATTCAAAAAGCGCACTATATATTGCTTCCAAGTCTAAATGGTCATCCGGAAAACATACAAACAGCGGACTATCCCAGCGGCAGTTACTGTTAGGTTCTTCGAAACGCATGCAAAGTGCATCAAACATTTCACGTGTATACGGGACTGTGGAGTTGTCTAACACTGCTTGTTCGGGCACGCTAGTTAAATCAGCTGATTCCAATGTAGAGCGTTGCTGATTCAACTCCCAAGCTCGTTCTTCTTGAATGCCACAAAAAAGTGTGCATTGTGTGCAGGTATCATAAACAATTTCTCTAACCGTGGTCAATCCCAACTTGTGTGACCACTCAAGATATTGTGGACTGCATCCTTGCGATAAGTACCTGAAATGAGACACATTTATATTTTGCCATATTATTGCATTTATGACCAAAATTACTTACATTAATGTCAGTGCTAAACGACTCTCTGGGCTTATTGGCGCTCTTCTCGAAAAGCGTTGAAGCCTTTCTTGAATCAAGGATAAAAGTGTGTAGAATTTGGGAACGCTCGTCCTAGTGTTCCTCGTCCTTCATTTTGAGTTCAAGAAAGCACGTTCCGTAAAACCCCAACTCGTTCCTGGTTAAATTAACAGGACGCACCCACCACCTCCTTTTTATGCGCTTACATGCTTCAACATACATGTTGTACATAGCGTCCATTACAGCTACAATTTTTGGCTTAAGTTTACTTTAGCCCAAATGCTCCAAATTTTTTAATTTTTTTAGGAGAAGTAGTGTTATAGGAAAAATAATATATGTGAAAAAAAAAATGTCGGTCGGATTTAGTTTCGGAGATATAGTCATCGGAAGTTGCGGATATAGCTTTTATAAAAAGCAGTATAAGTTGAGAACCCCCGTATAGATTTCCAAAATATTGGTATCATATGAAAGGTAATTAAATATAGCATAAAATTACCGTATAAATATTAGAAATTCCTTTTGCAGTTTTCGAGATATGAGGATTTTTGTAAAATTTTGATCTTTTTTTTTCTAAAAACAGTTATTTTTTCCAAAAAATGTATTATTAACTTATAATTTTTTTAGCATCACAAGAATGCTCCTTTCATTTGCTTTAAAATGATGTATCATTTGTACCAATTTTTTATATTAACCTATTTTTTACCGGAATGTAAAAATATTTGTTAACATAATTTTTTTTGAAAATTACTTATGAAAACTATTTATGGAAAACTACAACAACAGCGACTTAAACAACAACAAAAACTACTGAGTCATGGTTGAACGCCACCCATTTACCCTTACTTTTATCTAAAATTACTTTGACCAGTGCACCAGGATTTATTTTAGACTGATCCGCGACCGAAAGCCGCCCCGAAGCTGGTGTTGGATTTTTGGGAGTTTTAAATCCTGAGCTGTGGCCGTAGACCGCACGCTTACCCTTACTTTTAAGTAAACTTACTAAGGCTACCGAACCAGGTGTTGGATATATAAATGAAATTAAAGGTGAGCTTTTATCAATATGGAGGAGGTCCGAGCGAGCCTTAATATATACTTATACACTTTCCACAAACGCAAACGCTTCCTTCCTTTGAGGCAAGTAATTAAAAATATAATAAAAAACATTATCATTACAAAACAGAAAAATTTTTATTAAAAAGCGCGCGCGCGATTAAATAAGCTTTCTTAACAAGCTAAAAAAAATAGAGGTTATAACACATTTTTTGGAAAAAATAACGGTATCTAAAAAAATTCAGAAAAATCGTCATATCTCCAAAATTCTAAGTTAAATATCAAAAATTAGCTCAGCGTTATTGTAGGCCTTTAAATTATCTTTCTTTAGCCACCCATATTATTGATATCCATTCAGAGGTTCCCAACTTAATGATTTTTACAAAAGCTATATCCGCTACTTACGATGGCTATATCTCAGAAACTAAATCCGAGCGACACTTTTTTTTTTTTTTTTTTTTTTGCTTTTACCCCCTATTACGCGTAAAAAAACAAATGGAAAATGTGAGCTAAAGTAAACCTGTTCCAATTTTACGAACTAATATTTTTACATTCTGGTAAAAAAATAGGATAATATTAAAAAAATTAGTATAAAGGAAATGAAATGAGCTTTCTTGTGATGCTAAAAAAATTATGAGTTAAAAATACATTTTTTGGAAAAAATAACTGTTTTTTAAAAACAAAAGTTAAAAATTTTACAAAAATCCTCCTACATATCTCGATAACAAAGAATTTCTAATATTTGTATGGTGATTTTATACTACATTTAATATGATACCAATATTTTATACAGGGGTTCCCAACTTATGCTGCTTTTTATAAAAGCTATATCCGCAACTTCCGATGACTATATCTCCGAAACTAAATCCGACCGACATTTCTTTTTTTCAAATATATTATTTTTTCCTAAAGCACTACTTCTGGTAAAAAAATTTGTAGTATTTGGGCTAAAGTAAACTTGTTCCCAATTTTTATTATACGCACTATTGTTTGCATATTGGTATTCATTTTTTTTTTTGTCAACAATAATTCTAACTCAAATAATCACCAAAAAATGTTTCACTTTGTCACAGTAAAAATATTTCAATTCAAAAATTTTTTTCATGTAAACAAAATGACAGCTGAATTTTCCGTTCCGCCGCAATTGTGTTTATTCAAATGACTTTCCGACGGACTTTCATTTTTGACAGCGGAATTCTGCTTCCGCTTTTCCAACTCCGACGTAATTCTGTTTACAACATTAAGTGCTTTGATGACTTGTAACATACAGTTCTTCAGAATTCTCTGAACGATGTGCTGCAAATGTTACAAACTTCTGTATTTCTGAGAAATTTCGTCGCTGTTGTTGTTATTTAATAACAAAAAAGACTTATCGCTGTCGGATTGAAACCCGCTGCACTATTTAGCGTAGTTTTTTGTTCGAATCAGAATTTTGAAACAGTTAACACAAATATATCTCACTAAAAAATTGCTTACATCGCTTCAAAAATGTTGAAGTTTCTAAACTGGCTCAATAATCAAAACAAAATCAAAAATATAACGAAACACAATCGAATTGATGATAAATGACAATGTGAATCTATTAATGGCCGATTCCCAAAAATTATGAGATAAGTGACATAAATACCCCACCTTTGTTATTACACCATGATTGACACCCATATTTTTGACATCCATTCAGATGTTCCCAAATTATAATTTTTACAAAAGCTATACACATCCGAAACTTCCGATGACGCATACAGGCAAACGTAACACCTCCTGCTTAGCCAGACTGTCACCATGCCTATCGAGATAATGAAAGAGTGAATATCAAAAAAATAGCCTTTCACAAATGCTTGTTTTGACGATGTTGCTAGCTCTCGTGCTATTAAGCCAAAAGTACTATTTACCATAAAAAAAATTGGCAAAGGGGCGCTAAAGTAAATCTCCTAGGTGTAGTCAAAAGTATTTATTGATTAATCGTTCGTAAACATTAAAACGTTCGTAAAAGGCTTAACCAGATGGTTTCGAGAACTTGTTTTTACCTTTGAACGATACTGCAAAGCTTAGAGTATTTAAACAAATCCTGAAGCATTGTGATACACAAAATATTTACGCACGAAATACTACAATACTATGAACCATACAGGGCTCCCTGATGAAAACTTTGAAAACTCCCCAAAAACAAATTTAATTTTCCCCAAAATTAACTTATTTTTAAAATTTTACCCAAAAAACGGTAATTGTCTAGAAGTACGGACAACGTGAAAAAGGGGGTGAAAAAAAAGTAAAATACTCAAATGACGTGCTTTTGGTAATTGTCTAGAAGTACGGACAACGTGAAAAAGGGGGTAAAAAAAAAAGTAAAATACTCAAATGACGTGCTTTTTTATAAAACTTATAATTCCGGCTGCGGAAAGTGAAAATTATGGGAACAGGTTTACTTTAGCTCACATTCTCCAATTTTTTTTTTTTTTTAGGGGTAAAAGGGGGTTAAAAATAAATAAAAAGTATGAAAAAAAAAAGTGTCGCTCGGATCTGGTTTCGGAGATATAGCCATCGGAAGTTGCGGCTATAGCTTTTGAAAAAATTATTATAAGTTCGGAACCGCTGCATGGATATCAAAAATTTGGGTGTCCAAGGAAAGATAATTTAATGGCCTATAATAATGGTAAGCAAGCCTAAGAAATTTAACCCATAATTTTGGAGATATTACGATTTTTCTGAATATTTGACCAATTTTTTTTTAAAAAACCGTTTCTTTTTCCAAAAAATGTCTGAATGACCTATAACTTTTTTAGCTTCTTAAGAAACCTTAATTTATTTCCCTTAAAACAGTGTATCGTTTGTTCCAAATTTTTGCATATTTACCCCCTTTTTGACGGAAAAACAAAAAAATTTATTCAATGAATTCTTATGAAAACTATGTATTTATGGACAAAAACAATAAAAAACCAACAACAACAACAAAAACAACAAGAACAACAACAACAACAATTATTATAAGACGATTCTCATTATAAAACTTAAAAATTTTCATTAAAAATCGCGCGCGTCTTATAACGGATTATTATAACGGATTATAAGACGATTCTTTCTTTTTAATAAAAATTTTTGTGTTTTATAATGTGTTGTATTGAAAAAGAAAGCGCCGCAGGCGAAAAATTTTTATTAAAAATCGCGCGCGCAATTTTTAATAAAAATTTTTAAGTTTTAAAATGAGAATTGTCTTATAACGGATCATTATAACGGATTATAAGACGATTCTTTCTTTTTAATAAAAATTTTTGTGTTTTATAATGTGTTGTATTGAAAAAGAAAGCGCCGCAGGCGAAAAATTTTTATTAAAAATCGCGCGCGCAATTTTTAATAAAAATTTTTAAGTTTTAAAATGAGAATTGTCTTATAACGGATCATTATAACGGATTATAAGACGATTCTTTCTTTTTAATAAAAATTTTTAAGTTTTATAATGAGAATCGTCTTATAATAATTGTTGTTGTTGTTGTTCTTATTGTTGTTGTTCATGTTGTTGTTGTTCTTGATGTTGTTGTTGGTTTTTTATTGTTTTTGTCCATACATACATAGTTTTCATAAGAATTCATTGTATAAATTTTTTTGTTTTTCGGTCAAAAAGGGGGTAAATATGCAAAAATTTGGAACTAACGATACACCATTTTAAGGGGAATAAATTAAGCTTTTTTAAGAAGCTAAAAAAGTTATAGGTCATTCAGACATTTTTTGGAAAAAATAACGGTTTTTTAAAAAAAAATTGGTCAAAATTTTAGAAAAATTGTAATATCTCCAAAACTATGGGCTAAATTTCTTAGGCTTGCTCTCCACTATTATAGGCCATTAAACTATCTTTCTTTGGACACCCATATTTTTGACATCCATGCAGCGGTTCCGAACTTATAATGATTTTTCCAAAAGCTATATCCGCAACTTCCAATGGCTATATCTCCGAAACCAGATCCGAGCGACTTTTTTTGATTACATATTTCTTCTTAGAATTAAAAAGCACATAAGATAAGTTTGGTTTTAAAAAGGTTTGCGAATGTGAGCTAAAGTAAACTTAAGCCAAATTATGCACCGTTTATTTGTTATAAACAATTAAAGTTGCGAAAAATGCGAAAAATTGTCAACAATAGCGTTGTTTGACGCTTGAATCGAGCGACTTTACGAACACGTGAAGAACAACAATAGCGTTACACAACGCTTGAATCGAGCGGCTTTACAAACACCTGAAGAAAAGGTGCGTTTGGAATTGCAATAGTTGGTCACATTATCACATTACCGGGAAATACTTACATGCTGTAGAACAGGTATCGGCGCGCTGCTACTCATGAGTAGCAGAGCTAATTTTCTTGTCTACGCATACAACAAGAGAGAAAGAGAAAGTATTGATGCTTTGCCGACCCCTGCTGTAGAACATCTTTGACTCGTTTTCCGATTGTACAAAGTTTTTTTACAAATATTTATTGTTCATGAAGAACTGCTGCATAAAAATGCATGTTTCGCTTATTTTTTCCGTTTTATTATTCCCAGAATTCTTTTTACATAATTAAAAATGGCCACATTCGAGTCAAAGATGTTCTACAGCATGTAAGTATTTCCCGGTAATGTGATAATGTGACCAACTATTGCAATTCCAAACGCACCTTTTCTTCAGGTGTTCGTAAAGTCGCTCGATTCAAGCGTCAAACAACGCTATTGTTGACAATTTTTCGCATTTTTCGCAACTTTAATTGTTTATAACAAATAAACGGTGCATAATTTTCACTTTCCGCAGCCGGAATTATAAATTTTATAAAAAAGCACGTCATTTGAGTATTTTACTTTTTTTTTTTACCCCCTTTTTCACGTTGTCCGTACTTCTAGACAATTACCCAAAAAACTTTTCATAATAATCAAAGAATTATACATTAAAGAACTGCATTCCGGTTTTTGTCGATAACTGACAAGTAGAATAGCATGTCGACCAGTAAAATTAACTGTCTTACAACCAGGGGAAATGTGATTTTGGCTTATTTGCGCATTGGAGATTTTAACAATGACGTACAATTCCCTCTGCTCTACCATTTTGTATTATATTACTATTTTCTATTTTATTTATTTTAATTTATATGAAGTTTTTTGAATTTCTTCGGTCGTTTTTTATTTACATTTTAGAAATAAATAATTAATTATTTTACATTTGAGCTTCATTTGAGAAAAATTATTTTTTTTCTACCAAGCAACCAGCAAATTAAGAAGCAGGATTTTTATTTTGAATTCTCCAAAAGAACAAATTTGCAACCGATCCTGCGTAATTTGCGTTGTTGTTGCCTTTAGTATTCAGAAAAATTCAGTCGAAAATATTCTAACAAAATGCGTGTAGTTGTTGTTGGTTTTTTTGTACCGATCTCGTTATTTGTATTGTTGTTGCTTTTTTTTGGCCGAAAAATTCAGATGAAAATTGGCACATATTATATTCCTGTTGTTTGCTTGTATGTGTTTCATATTTTGCTATTTGTCGCAACCAGAATTTTTTCCAAGGGGGGCTTTTAATCAAACGAAATTATGCACTTTTATTTTGATATATTCTTGTCTTATTTGAAACAAATCATTAGTTATCACAAGTTTATACCTAAATAGCTTAAATAAGAATAGTTTAATCACTAACACTGATTTGGCATTTAAAAAAACACGAAAATCAAATTATGTAATACAAAAATATGAAACTTTATTTACAATAAACAAAGAAAGTAAATAAAAATGTCAAAATAGACTGCCACTGCCGACATGCTAGTTTTATTTGGGCTTAAGTCTTTGCAAATTCAAAAATAATTATGTTGGGGGCTTCAGCATCCTGGGTCCCCTCTTCAACTACATGCGTTTTTCAGTTCAAACTGAAAAATAAAAATTATATTCATCTTCTTCAAACAAAAATTCTTTTGTCTTGCAGGATGAATTCAAATTATTTTACAATAATCAAAATAATCTTCAATTTCTATATTTTTCAACATATTAATGCAAAAACAATATAGGTTAATTAATTTGTCCTATCAAAATTTGAAAGCTACATCTGACACCGTAGTTGTCAAAATTCATTGCAAAATGTAAACAAATAAATTGAGTAGAACATTTTTTTTGACAGCTACAAAATGGTAGAGCAGAGGGAATTGTACGTCATTGTTAAAATCCCCAATGCGCAAGTAAGCCAAAATCACATTTCCCCTGGTTATAAGACAGTTCATTTTACTGCTCGACATGCTATGCTACTTGTCACTTATCGACAAAAACCGGAATGCAGTTCCTTAATATATAATTCTTTGTAATAATTAAAGTTTTTGGCGAATATTAACTAAATATTAACCAATTTTCAACCATTTTCCCAACAAAAAAAAGTTTTAATGATATCGTTCATTCCCAGGGGTGGAAACTTTCAAAAAATATTGGGGAGGCACAACTTTCACTATTTTTTCACGTGGCATTCCATGGGCGGGAAGTGTCGAGTCATAATCATCAAAAAGTATGAAAATGTAAAAGTTTATGATGAACAGTATACAATTCACAAATGTAATCACAATTTATTGTTCAACCTTATCATCAATTTGATAAATTTCACTAATTTTGATAACAAATTTTAAACGTTATTATCGCTTTCTGATATTTTTGATTTTCTTATATTGCTTAAGCAGTAAGTGAATTTTGAAAACATTTAAACTTCAAAAAAATTTATTTTCTAAAAGGTTTAGTATTTTAAAATTTGACACAAAAATAAAAAAATGGAATATCTCAAAAACTATGGCGAACATAATAAAAAAACCTATTATCATTTTTGTTTCAAAGTGCTTTATTTAATCTTACAAAAAAAAACCTGAAAAAAATAAGTTTAAACATATCTTTTTTAAGTTTAAAAACATGATTCTCAAAATATCATCGACATAACATTTTTTTTTGTTGATTTTTTATATGTTATTCTTAAATAATCCTTAGAAGCTATCTGCTTTTAAATCGAAATTCCCACTATAATTTTTGAAAATATGAATATTTTATTAAAGGCGCGCACCATATATACATACAATCTTACTCGTTTTGTTATAGTAGATTTATGATGATCACTCATATGATCAGTTGGACGTAATTATTACTCCGGATTATCAATAATTTCTATGTAGATATGGACGCTGTAGCGGAATAACTACAGCTATTATGAAAAAAACATATGAGACATGATTTACAGAATATTTTATAAGCTTTCATTCGATATTGAATTTGTTTTGAAAACCCACACATTACGAGATATAGCAAAAATCTCATAAAAACCATTTTTTCGAATTTTATCGATCTTCGGAACTATTCGGCATTAACGAAATGATAAAAACGAAGCTGTCTCGTCAATGTTACGTCATTATCTATCGGATAAAATTGCACTGCAGAATTTTTTTTAAAACAAGCTATGCTAAAAATTCCTAAAACATTATTAAAATAACTCTTCTCTTAGCAGTTCGTTGTCATTATCAAGTTCGTTTACTTCTTTCGACTTAAATTTTCTTATCGTGTTTTACGTGGATTCTAAATTAATACAGTAGATTTTTATAGAGTGTACTTAGCTAATTTCGTAAATTATTTTTAACAATGTTCATCACTAAAACAACACCTTTACGCTCCATTTGAGAATGATAGACTTCAAATTTAGTATGGGAATACATACTCGCCAGCAACGTTTTTATACAAATATACTAGAATTGTCAGTCGTATCAGTATTGCTCCATCTGTAAATCACAATTAATTTTAAAAAATGTCAACACTTTCAGGACTAAAAACTTCTTTTAAATTTGCAAAAATATCTTTGACGATTTGTATTAATTTTTTGATGTTCAGAAGGCGCAGGGTAAGCAATTGATAAAGATGTTACTCTCAATGTTCGAACTGTTTAGACATACATATTGTAGCGAAAATTGGTTTATGCCAGAAAATTCTCGTAATAATTATTAAACGATATTAGCTAGCATCACTGACCGTAGAAAAATACTTGCATCACTGACCGTAGAAAAATACGTGCATCACTGACTGTAAGAAAATACGTGCATCACTGACCGTAAGAAAATACGTGCATCACTGACCGTAGAAAAATAACGCCATCTAGAAGGCACTGGAAACAACATTCTAGACAACGGCAGATGGTTCTAGCAAATGATGACTTTAGTATAAAAGGCTGTCATATGAGCAGCAGAGACACAGTTGATATTGAACAGTGGAACACAGTGGATCTTAAGTGAGAACATTTGAATTTAAGTACTAAAGCGATATAGTGGATTTTAAGTAATAAAGTATAGCGTTTGTGTATACAATTTGAATATAAAGATTAAATAAACAATTGTACTGTGTAAAAACTAACGTTTGTGATTTAAATAAACCATTTTATAATTAAATAAAGATTGCGTTTTTCTTGATTATTACACAATCCAGTGATCGAACTCAGAGAGTGTAAGAGATCGAAATTATTGTCAAAGGGACAGGAAATTTCGTTACAATTGGTGTCAGAAGTGGGATTGTGTAAAAAGAATTTACAATCAAATAAAAAAAAAAAATAAATAAATAAAACAAATAAAATGGTTAAGTTTGACGAACTAAAAGTGGATCAACTAAAGAAGGAGTTGAAGCAGCTGAATCTGCAATCATCTGGCGGAAAGTTGGAGTTATAGAAACGCTTACGGCAGGCTCTTGAGGTTCATGGGGTAGACCTGGAAGAGCATGAATTTTATAGTGATGTGTCAGAATCAACAGCGAAAATAGAGGAAGCTTCTGGACCGGTGGCAAGTGGTGAAGTTGTAGATATGTCAAAGTTCGAGAAAATGTTAATGGCGATGACGCAGACAATAAATCAAAATGCACTGCAAATAAACCAGAAGTTAAGTCAAAATGCACTGCAAATAGACCAGAAGTTAAGTTAAAACGCGCTGCAAATCCAGGAGGTTCGGGAAGAAATTGATCAGAGCTTAAGTCAGAACGCGACGCAGATCCAAACAATGAATCAGAATATGGAGGCTGTTCGAACGGAGGTATAACGTTTGTGTATACAATTTGAATATAAAGATTAAATAAACAATTGTACTGTGTAAAAACTAACGTTTGTGATTTAAATAAACCATTTTATTTTTTTTCTTGATTATTACACAATCCAGTGATCGAACTCAGAAAGTGTAAGAGATCGAAATTATTGTCAAAGGGACAGGAAATTTCGTAACAATATATTTTTTTCTCCCCAAAATTTCCCCAGAACCTAATTTTTCCCCATACGTTCCGTTTCACCAAAGTATTCCCAAGACAATTATTTTTTCCCCAAATTTGCGAAGAATATCCCCAATCTGAGAACCCTGGAGCCATATGGCCAGCAGGGTTCCCAGATTTAAACTTTGTAAATACCCAAAACAAATTTTCCCCCCAATATTAACCTATTTAAAAAAATTTTCTGCAAAAAACTTTGTATAATAACTTAATTTTTTTGGCAAATATTAAAAATTAATGTTATCCTTAATTAAATTTTATTTTCCCCAAAATGATCCAATTTTAAACCATTTTCCCCACATGAAAATAAGTTTTTATGATTTGAACATAAACTCGGGAAAAGGTTTACTTTTGCTACCATTATCCAGTTTTTTCTAGGGGTAATAGGGGGTTAAAAACAAATAAAAAAAATTAAAACAAAGTGTCGCTCGGAACTAGTTTCGGAGATATAGCCATCGGAAGTTGCGGATATAGCTTTTGTAAGAATCATTAGGGGAAGATTGGGACCCTTCGTACACGGGGCACATTCATACATTAGCTTTAAAAAAAAAACTAAGCTGCGTTTGGACATGCCTTGATAAGAGTGTGTAGCTAAAGCAGCCACCATTTTGTTAACCGATCGTTGCTACAGTCAGGCTGCAGCGACTGAAGCAATTGGTAATAATCTGTTTTTGAGCTAGCTGAGTAAATTTTTTAATCGAAGTTAACGGTTATGTTGTGGCTAGTGATATTACTTTTTTAACAAGGTTTTTACGTCAATTAGAAGAGAACTTCCTCAAGATGGTGTTTTTGTAACTGATATTTCGCAGACTTTATGCCTCTGGACAAGAGGTAGTTTTTTAAGATTTATACAGTGGCTCACAGCTTATTTCATGCAGTGCATACTTTTAACTTCAATGCTCTGTAATTTTGAAACTAAGTGGAATATGAAAAAAAAAATTTGATGTCATTTGAAAAAACAAAAACTGTATTTTAAAAAAGTGTTTATTTATTGTTTACTAAACATATATTACCTTGAATTTTTATAATAGAAAATCGAAATATATTACTGAATTTCATGTCACAGCTTATTTCATGTAGACATGTATAAATTGAAAAAACATTGTTTAAAATAATGATTTTATAATTTTAAATATGCAGTGTGGTAGCCTCTTTGGTCAACTACAGCTTAAAGACGGTTTGACATCGAAGCTGCAAATTTTTTATAGATATCTAGCGAATTATAGCGCCACTCAATTTTAAGTGCCTTTGTTAGGTCTTTTTTGTTTGAAATGTTGTGTATTCGGATATTTTTTTCCAAAATCGCCGATAAATTCACAAGCACATTTAGGTCAGGTGACTATGCTGGCGGTGCCATCAAATAAGGGCATTTATATATTAACCAGAATTGAACTATTCCCGCTTTGTATTTCGGGTTTTTTTCTTGGTAAAACCGTTAATTTGTCCGCATGCCCAGATTTTCGGCACTCTGCAACAAAATGACACTTATATTCTGAAGACAGATATCCATATTCATGATATTTCCTATAAAAGCCAAATTTCCTGTACCGTTTTATATCACGTGTATGTTCTCCTTGTTGTTTTTTATATTTGGCTTCCGCGACATGCTATCTATCAAATAAGTTTTTTTTTGTTTTTTTAACTTCATTTCTTTTTATTGAATTTTCTCTTTAGAGACTAACAACTTATACTAACAGAGCTATTCTGGCAACTATCTTAGAACTCACCAGAGTCTTTAGTAAGACAAAAGTCTTACTTAAAATGTTTTGGTATTCTGGCTGCTATCTTGAAAGCTCTTTTCTGTCTTTCGTAAGACAATTTTAAAGACCTGCTACGAGCAGGTCTTTAATCCATTAGTTGTATTGCTAACGTTGTTAACGTGAAAAAGCTAAACAAAACCTTAAGTTTTTTGAGTGGTTTTTATTTGAAGTGGTAAAAACAAAATAAAAATAAGAAAAACGCATTTTTACACGCAATCATAATGCGCCGCAATGGAAAAAACACTATGTTTTAGATAAATGTCGTGAGTAAAAAAGACCACGGATGGAAATCGATCTATTTAATGTCATAGAGGAGTCCTTCAGGAAGGATTATAGGCTGCCAAAATACTTTTAAGCTGACACCATTATAGAGATGCAACCACACGAAATGCAGCAATCCGAAATTCCATTTCGAACGCTAATTTTGGCCATGGATCGTACCACAATATGTTTGCAACATCCTCTATTTCGCGAAGTATCATGGTATCAGCATAATCAACACGACTGGGTTAAGATAACCGTAACAAATTCACACGGTGAGCCCAGATCGTACTGGATACATATTGAAGATGGAACGGTATACAAAAGGAACTCAAAATGGTTGCGAACAGAGGGAGGTGCTGTATTAAGAAGCTTGGTAAATCTATTCTAGCATTCCAACATACTCTCATTTTTATAAATTGAATAAAGAGTAGTAGTAGTCGAATGTTTGATAGAATACTACAATAACTTGAAAAAAAAAATTAAAATAAAAAAATAAGTCTGCAGCATCATGAAATTTTTTAAAATATATTTTTGATATTTTAATAATTGAAATTTGAAACATCAAAATTTGACAAATTTACCACGAAAGCTTTTCTGTGGGGAATTCAAAAGCTGTATCTGAAAGACTTTTGCGCTAGAATACGTAAAGTCTTAGAAAATGTCTTACAAAATATTTTCGTAAGACTTTTAGCTGTCTTTGCCAGTTTCATTCGGTCTTCTGAAGGAACCAGTCGAAACAAATTCTGAGCCCTAAAACTCCACAAGTTTCACAGTGTATTTTGTAGTAACAAAAAGTGAAAGAGAAAAATATTAAATTATTAGCAATAATTCACTTCAAAAAAAATAAAAATTATATATTTTATTAACACATAAATGAAAAAAAACAAAGTTCAGCATAAATAAAAAGATAAACAAAGCTAGCAAGACGGTGGGTTATGCCGGTGGAGCGACGCAGCGACGTCACTCTCTTTCCAATGAGTGCGTTCTACATTCTCGAGTGCTTCCAACAACAATTCAATAACAACTAATAATATTCTTCCCGCGCATTCTACTCCAAGCGCTCATTCGAGTAATGCGCATGCGTTGTTTTCTCAAACTCTTCTCTGAGTACATGTAATAATCCAAAGCCGCTAAGTCTGATGTCTGCAGAACAGCTACTGTCCTCTTCTCTCTCATGGGGAGCTCAATGCTCAACTCCGAACATCTCACCAGCACCTACAAGCGCAACTGTCTCTTTGCCAGCAACAACTCTGGCAACAACTAGTACATGTGTAATTACTACATCGTCATCTGCTTCACTAACACCAATGATGTCTGTAGGCACAAATTCATATGTATTGAGCAACAGCTTAGCAACATTACCTATGCAACATGAATCCAGTGTAGAGCAATAATGTTCGGTATTGCATCAACATCAGCAGCAGCAGCAGAAACCACAACATAAACAGCAGTTGCTATTACAACAACAAAAACAACAATTTCGTCAAATGCAACAAACTCAACAACAACCAAAGTCAAACACACAAAATAAAGTTAAAAATATTTTGTTTCAAAAAAATAGTGAAGTTCAAACTGGGCTCGACCGCTACATCCAAGTAAAAAGAATTTAAGCCCACAAAAAAACGGAGGCAATGTACAAGCGGCGAAAGTCATTAAATCCACCTCTACAGGTACAATCAACGCCAACAATAATAGATTTGCAATATTAGCAAAAAATGATGATGATGAAGCTGGTGGTAGCGGTAGGCAAAGTATTAAAGATCATAAGCCTCCACCTATTTTCTTGCGTGAGCGTAACTCTAATGCCCTTATAAATTATATTACTAGTCTAATAGGGAAAGACTCATATCATGTAGTTTCACTTACAAGAGGAAATATACATGAAACAAAAATCCAAATTTACGCGGAATGTAATTACCGTACTTTAGCACGTGATCTAGAAGCCAAAAAAAAGAATTATTACACTTACCAGCTGAAAAGCAGTAAAGGTATTTCTGTAGTACTTAAAGGTATTGTATCTGATTTAGACGTAATTGAAATAAAAAATGCTCTCGAAGAAAAAGGTTTCCATGCCAGAGCAGTTATTAACATTTTAAATAAAGATAGGGTTCCTCAACATATGTTTAAGGTAGACCTACTCCCAGATGCTGCCAAGCTCAAAAAAAATGAAACGCATCCAATATACAAGTTGCCATATTTATTGCACCGAAAAATTTCTGTCGAGGAGCCCCACAAACGTAATGGGCCGGTCCAATGCGTAAACTGCCAAGAGTATGGCCATACTAAAACCTATTGTAATCTCCGTACAGTATGTGTCGCATGCAGTGAACTCCACCACAGCTCCTTATGCTCCAAAAAAGCGGAAAATAGCACAAGCTCCAAAAAACAGAGGGTAACTTTACTTAAACAAGGTGCTCGCAATCCAACTAAAAATGTATTTACCTCTGCCGCTTCTGCCCCCCAGCAAATCTCTGCTGCTTCTGCCCCCCAGCAGTCCTCTGCCAACCCTTTTTCACCAGCTATTTCTTATGCTAATGTTGTAAAATCAGGCTCTCAAATGCAACACCTAACACCACAGGAACCAAACAATAACCTTGAGCTAATGATTTCTAATTTTACTCAAAGCCTATCACACTTCATGATAGCCATGCAAAAATCTTTAGATCGTATCGTTGAAATGCAAACCCAATTAATGACTGCTCTCCTAGCCAAGTTATATGCCTTATAAAGATTTTCGCATGGAATGCAAACGGCGTAAGCCAACATAAACTAGAGATTTCAAACTTCTTGTCTCGGGAAGATGTAGACGTAATGCTTCTATCCGAAACCCACTTAACAAATAAATATAACTTCACTATTCCAGGCTATATATTCCATAAAACCAATCACCCAGACGGAAAAGCCCATGGCGGTAATGGTATACTAATTCGAAGAAGGCTTAAACATTCTTGCTTAGGGGCTTATGCCTAAAACCATCTACAAGCTACTTCAATTATCTTGCAAAGTAATGGCAAAGACCTTTGTTTATCTGCAGTTTACTGTCCTCCCCGCTTTGCTGTATCAGAGGCGCAGTTTATGGACTATTTTAAAACTTTAGGTGATAAATTTCTAGCAGCCGGTGACTATAACGCAAAACACATTTTCTGGGGCTCCCGCATTAATAATCCCAAAGGTAATCAGCTGTATAACGCAATAAATAAAAATAGCAATCTGGATGTTGCTTCTCCCGGAAAACCTACATATTGGCCAGCGGACCGCAACAAAATTCCTGACCTAATCGATTTTGCCGTCACCAAGAGTATTCGCAGAGATTTAATTTCTGTCAGTACAAGTTTTGAGTTATCATCTGATCATTCCCCTGTTATCATACAAATTTTTGAAAAACCCAAGCATAGAGAGGTACCACTTACCCTTACAACTCCTTATACAAACTGGATTAATTACAAAAAATACATAAGCACACATATCCACACAAATTATACAATAGGATGCAAAGAGCATGTTGATGATGCTGTTGAGGTCATAAATTCCATTTTAACTACAGCAGCAAATAACTCTACGCCTAAAAATTCAATTAGTAGAAGAAAAGATAGATTTTCTACTAATGCTGAAATAGAAAAATTAGTTTCGGATAAGAGAAGGCTTAGACGGGAATGGCAGAAATATAGGTCCCCAGCATCAAAAATAAAACTTAGGGAACCCGAAAAGAAGATAAGAGCTGCTCTTTCTAGAGAACAGAGTAATCACCATTATAGTTTTATTCAAAACCTTTCTCCAAACAAAACTAATAAATCGTCTCTATGGAAGTCTAGCCGCGTATTTAGAAATCCTATTGAGACCGAGCCTCCTATAAGGGATAGTAATGGCGATTGGGCACGAAGTGATAAGGAAAAGGCATATGTTTTTGCACAACATCTAAGCCTAGTGTTTCAACCCAATTGTTTTTCAAACAATACTGATCTGCCTCCGCAAATAAATAACACTCAAAATATTAACATGCATATTACTCCAACTGAAGTCGCTATCGTCATAAACAATAAACTTATTTGTAGAAAAGCACCTGGCCATGACTCCATTACCCCCATAATGCTCAAAAATTTACCCCAAACAGCTGTAGTTTTCATCACCAGGCTCTTCAATGCTATAATTAATTTTGGCCACTATCCCGGTGAGTGGAAAAAATCAATAATTAAAATGATTTCAAAGCTCGGCAAAGATTCCACCTTACCATCTTCATACAGACCTATTAGCTTACTTCCCTGCCTCTCAAAACTGTTTGAAAAAGTGTTCTTAGAAAAGGTTATGCCTTACCTTCAAGATCATCATCTCATTCCTTCACACCAATTTGGTTTTAGGGAAAAACATGGAACCATTGAGCAAGTGAATAGAATAACAAACGAAATAAGAAATGCTTTTGAACACAGAGAATACTGTTCCGCCATATTTCTTGACATTAAACAAGCTTTTGATAAAGTATAATAATAATAATAGAGTTTAGCTACTACAGCTATTAGCCTTCTTAGCAATTTAGCTTGAAGCTTTAAACCAAGTAAAAAGCTTATTAATAAAATATGGAAATGAAAAAATTATACATGCAAATTAATTTGTTATATTTTTATAATATTTTCTTAGCTTTGTCGCACTTTCTCAACATACCCACTCAGATCATAAATATATAAGCATAAAATTGCATGAATGCAATTGTATGGATTTATTTAAATGACCTAAGGCATAAATGTTAGAAAAATTTACCCATCATGCGGTGGGGCTCGGACAACACAAACATAAAGACCAACAACCATTGAGCTACAAAATTAACTATAGTTATTTTTCAATATAAGCTTGAGTTGACCTTTTGACAAGCTAATATCATATACATCGCAATTGTTAATTAGAGTAGTCATGCGATTAAAAGGAGCTGCAGCCATATAATTAGTTCTACTGACTGGTTGGTAAAATATCTGATATGAGTTACGATTACTCCTACGATTAGTGTTAAAATGAATATAATTCAGAAGCTCTGGCGCAGCAAGCGACCCTGATACAAGCTGATGCAAGTAAATTATACCCGCAATATTTCTACGAGTTGCTCCTTCAACCTGACTCTCTACCCGATGATGCCGGTGGACTTTGGGCGCATATTTCCCGCTCCATGCGCTCTGCCGCTGAGGAAGTAATTGGTTTCCGACGCCCACCTCCGCGAAATCAATGGTATGACCAGGAGTGTCGCGAAGCTACTGCAGTGAAAAACGCCGCATACAAAAGAACACTGCAGTCAGCCGCAACGCGAGCCGTACGCGAAAACTACCGGGAAAAGAGAAAGGAAGAGAGGCGCCTTTTCAGACGCAAGAAACGAGAGCAGGAAAGGCGTGAGCGTGAGAAACTCGAAGTGCTACGAGGCAGGAATGATGCTCGAAAATTTTACCAACAAGTCAAGCGTCTGACCCAAGGTTTCAAGCCCGGAGCATCTACCTGTAAAGATGAACACGGAAATCTGGTTACGGATACGCAAGGTACACTGAGATTATGGAGGGAACACTTTTCCAAGCTGCTTGCTGGCGATGACTCCACCAATCCCGCCTTTGGAGAAACTAACCCGATGCCACCAATCAACGACGATGGTGTGGACGTACCACCACCTAGCCATGACGCGGTACGAGTTGCGATACAGCGACTTAAGAACAACAAAGCGGCCGGTGCTGACGGCCTGCCTGCTGAATTGTTCAAGACCGGTGGCGATGAGCTGATAGGGTGCATGCATCAACTCATCTGCAAAATATGGCTAGCAGAAAGCATACCCGACGATTGGAATCTCAGTGTCCTTTGTCCTATACTGAAGAAAGGTGACCCTACAATTTGCGCAAACTACCGGGGAATCAGTCTTCTTGCCATCTCATACAAGGTCCTGTCGACCGTACTGTGTGAAAGACTTAAGCCGTTCGCCAACACACTGATTGGGCCTTATCAGTGCGGCTTTAGACCTGGTAAGTCCACCATAGACCAGATCTTCACACTACGTCAAATCCTGGAAAAAACCCACGAAAAACAGATCGATACCCATCATCTTTTTATCGATTTTAAGGCTGCTTTCGATAGCCCGATACGGGATTGCCTATATGCCACCATGTCTGAGTTCGGTATACCTGCGAAGCTAGTGCGGCTTTGCAGAATGACGTTGAGCAACACATCCAGCTCCGTCAGGGTAGGAACGGACCTCTCCGAACCATTTGATACCGAACGAGGTTTCAGACAAGGCGATCCACTATCCTGCAACCTCTTCAACTTTTTGATAGAAGGGGTGTTGCGAAAAGCCAGTGTTCATCGTAATGGCACTATTTTCTACAAAAGTGTCCAGCTCCTTGCATATGCCGATGATATTGATATCATTGGACGTTGTAAGCGAGATGTTACTGCTGCATTTTCTGCTATCGAAAAAGAATCAGCGAAGGTGGGTTTGACGGTGAACGAGGGCAAAACAAAGTATATGCTGTCCACAAGCAGGGAGACGCGGCGCATTGGATCCAACATTGCTGCGAACAGCTATACTTTCGAAGTTGTCAAGGAATTCACCTATCTTGGCACCGCCGTGAATACTCAAAACGATATCAGCTTGGAGATAAAGCGAAGACTCACTCTTGCTAATAGGTGTTACTACGGTCTCAGTAAGCAATTGAGTAGTAGAGACCTCTCTCGCCCGACAAAACTGACACTCTACAAGACGCTCATCTTACCCGTGCTACTCTACGGTGCAGAAGCATGGGTTGTGTCGCAGACCGATGCAGCCACACTTGGGGTGTTTGAGAGAAAAATTCTTCGCAAAATCTTCGGTCCTGTTCGCGTCGGCGACGACTACCGTATTCGAATGAACCATGAACTGTACGAGCTCTACAATGACATCGACATAGTCAAGCGCATCACTATCCTACGTCTGCGCTGGCTGGGACATGTTGTGCGTATGGACGAAGAAGCTCCGGCGAAAAAGGTGTTTGATGCGGAAGCCGCTGGGCGACGACGGAGAGGAAGACCATGCCTCCGATGGAAAGACCAAGCCGAAGAAACCCTATCCACGCTTGGTGTGCCTGATTGGAGAAGGCGCGCGCGAAGCAGAGGCGCCTGGAGAGAGCTTTTGAGGTCGGCCGTAACCCGGTAACGGGTTGTTATGGCCACCCAAGTAAGTAAGTAAGCTCAAAGACTGCATACGTAATAACTTTAAACGATCCTCATAAGGAGGAAGGTTTAAGAGGTCATTCCAGTTTAAGCCCTTGAGAGCAAACCGAACAAAATTTTTTGGATTCGTTCTACTCTATCTATATGTATATTGTAATATGGAGACCATACTTGGCTAGCATACTCTAAGTGAGGACGCACAATTGTATTGTATAAAGTTACTGTTACTAACGGGCTATTAAATTCTTTTGCCCACCGCTTTATAAATCCAAGTAATGACGAAGCCTTCTTACAGATTATATTGATGTGTTCATTAAACGTCTATTTAGCATCAACATGTATACCAAGGTCTTTGACTATATCGACACGACAGATTTTCATATCATTAATTGTATAATCAAATTCCACATTAATTTTCTTTCTAGAGAAGATCATAGTTTGGCATTTATCAGGATTTAAATGTAAGCTATTTTTAGAACACCAAACTTCAAATGATTTCAGGTCAGACTGAAGGGCAAAATTAACATTATCCACCTTCACAGTATGGCATGATGGCCTAATTTACAAAATCAGACAACTCCTACCACAAAATATCCACGCAGTGTTAAATATCAAAGTTTTAATACAACTGAGTTCTCGATTGGCGCTGGAGTTCCACAGGATAGTGTTCTTGGCCCGTTTTTATATATCTTATTCACTTCTGATATTCCGACAAATGACCAGCTAGTTACCTCCACTTTTGCGGATGATACGGCTATTTTAAGTCGTCACAAAAATGCTGTAGTTGCCACCAACCAGCTTCAAAATCATTTAGTTCTTATTGAAAATTGGTTATCAAAATGGCGTATCAAGGTGAACGAGCAAAAATGCCGAAATGTTACATTTACATTAAATAGAAATCCAACACCAACCATAAAATTAAATGGCATTCGAGTTCCAGAAGCAAATGAAGTAACTTATCTTGACATTCACATAGATAAACGCTTAACTTGGCGTAAACACATCGAAGCCAAAAAGATGCAAATCAAACTCTGCTGCTAGCTTGCACTGGTTAATAAACAGTCTCTCTCCTCTAAAATTGGAATATAAAGTTCTCCTATATAATAGTGTTATTAAGCCTATATGGACTTACGGGATACAACTATATGGATTCGCTAGTTCATCAAATATTGAAATTCTTCAAAGGGCTCAAGAAAAGATACTAAGGACAATAACAGGAGCACCGTGGTTCATTAGAAATGAGCGTATCCATAGCGATCTCCATATACCTATGGTAAACACAGAATTTGAAAGACTGAAAAGAAAATACCTCCTAAAACTGGAAAATCATATCAATCCATTAGCTACTCCACTAGCTAACACTTCAACACATTCGCGTCTAAAAAGGGCTGACCGCCCACCTACTACAAATGGTTCTGCATAATGAACTCCATATCCATACATATATCCAAATATTATATCCATAATACAATTTTAGACCAGCAAAAAATATTTATCTTTATTTATTTTTGAGTCCCGCAGAGCTTTAAATTACTTATTATAATAAATATATCACTTTATATATAATTTATAATTTGTAATAGTGTTAATTAGAATTAAGAGCTTACCACTTATTGTTAGTCTTTACAATGTAAAGAGATCCAATAAATAAAAGAATAAAAAAAATAAAAAAAAAAAGTAACATTATTATAGACTAATATTATGTATAATTAATATATAATATATATATTATATATATAATATAATTAATTATAATAATAATGAACTCGTCTCCAGAAACAAAAAGACTTATTTATTTATTTATTCAACATTACTGAGCTTATAAGCCCTCACAAATTGCGAAAGTATGTAAAATAATACATATAAGTAAATAGAATATTTCCGAGCTAACGGCTGACCTCGTCTGGTCGGTAGAATGAATAAAAGCTGTAGTGACTTAAATGTCCGCGCTAACGGCTGACCTCATCTGGTCGGGTAGATGCCTGAAAGCTGCAGTGATTTAAGTATCCGCGCTAACGGCTGACCTCATCTGGTCGGGTAGATGCCTGAAAGCAGCAGTTACTTAAATATTTTCACGCTAATGGTAGCCGAGACGAACTAGGTCTCTTGTTGCTGCACTCTCCAATTCATCAGACAGCGGCTGGGACGCACTGGTCTCGTTCACGCGTCCTCATCGGAAGAGGAGCTGGCGATTCGTTCACTAATATTACTGAATTCCTGTACTCAGTGGTCTTCAAAACATGTGATTTGGCGAAAATGAGACGGATAATCTCATTTTTAGCTGATGAACGGGTGTTGCGAACTACTCGCCAGTTAAACACTTTCGGGTTGGGCTTGCATGTCAGCTGCTGGTACAGGAAATTTGGCTTTTATAGGAAATATCATGAGTATGGATATCTGTCTTCAGATTATAAGTGCCATTTTTTTTGCAGAGTGCCGAAAATCTGTTTTTGTTCTTTCAAATGATATCAACATTTGTTTCATATTCCACTTAGTTTCAAAGTTACAAAGGTACGCGTTCGAATGTGCCCCTAGTATGCGAACAAATATGCCCCTCCTATAAAAATATATATTAACAGTACGCCTCTGTTCATTTTTGGCGCCTGGGGCGAACACTTGGAATGCAAATGAAATTAAATTTAACAGTTTCAGTTTAGTCGAATTTGAAATTATAAAGTCCGTTTCCTATTAGGTTGGAAAATTTATAAGCAGCAATTCTGTACCGAATTCAAAGTTTTCTATCTCAGAAAGAAACCAGGACCGTCATGGTCACCTGTTTTTCAAAGTAATGTGCTGTGCACATTAGAGTGTTTATTTTGAAAATTTTGTAGAAGTATTTTACTTTTTTTTACCTATGTTTTAGCATTGAGTACAAAAATAATTGTTATAAAATTTGAGATTCTTGCACAAGCATGTAAATGGCGCGGACATAGTTTGTGTCTGATTTCGTTGAAATTTTACAAAATAACCGACTTAAAAGAGGTAAAAAAATCTCTCTTAGATACCTAGATATAGTTATTTTTTTTTTGGTAGGTAACACCCACCCTTTCGGGTGAATTATGTTCGCATTTGACAACAAAAAAAAAAAAAATACATAAAACGCTATATCTTAGCACCTAAAAAAGATTTTTTCTACGTTTTAGTAAGTCGGTTTTTTCGTAAAAGTTCAACGTAGCTTGAGCTAGGAAGCTGAAATTTTGGGACAATTATTTTGAAACCCCATACTAAAATATAGGGTAAAACAATAAAATATATCTTCAAAAACTTCAAAATAAACACCCTAGTGCACATCAACGACGTAGCCATTTTTATTTTATTTTACTTATTTTTCATCGAAAAAATTGAAATCCCTTTGGTGAACTTTGGTATTAAAATACATATGAGACGTTCTTTTACATACCGAACGCTTTCTGACCGACTCATCTTTGAATCGCTCCAAATATTTTTTACATATTCTAGGCATTATATTAGTGGACACGAAAATCAGGAATAGATCTGTTATCGAATATATCGAGAGATATCGAGTTGCGTAAGTCAAAGGTTTTACGTTTTTTGGTGTTTTACTCTCATATTCAAAAAGTTATATCTCCGGTAAATTTTAACGAGAACTAATTTTTTATATTGTTTTAAAGCTAAAGAGATCAGCTTTCTTGCAAAATTGTAAAAAAGTTTTCGTTTTATATAATTTTAAGTTAAATGCCAAAAAAATGTTTTTTTAGGGTTGAACTTAAAATAATATAAGACGGAAAATTTTTTTCAAAGTTCGGGCTTTGACGATTTGTTGGCATTTTCGTAAACTTTTATTTAAAAAAACTTTTCATTTTTTTTTTATTTTATTTGTGAGAAATGAAACTTCAGTACAATAAGAACTATATTCTTTTACAGTGCAAATCAAAAATTTTAGAGTCTTCATTTACAATTTCCGACAAAATTTCCGGACGCTAAGAATTTTTGAACCAAAAAATATTAAAAAGAAAATTTTGTCATAGCGTTTTCCAAAATACGATATTTTTTTCAAAATTTGAACTTCGAAAATTTGTCTGGTATGCTTTAATTAAAAGAAACTATTATTGATTTCTGCCAGGATTTGCGCTATCTTACTATTTTTGAACCAAAACATATTTAAAAAAAAAAACATTTTTTTAGCATTTAACTTAAATAATACAAAACGAAAACTTTTTTTCGAAATTCGGGCGATTTATTTATTGGCATTTTGGTTGGCTTTTATTTAAAAAGCTAATTGTTAATTTTCGATAAAATTTTCAGACGCTACGAATTTTTGAACCAAAAAATATTAAAAAAAATTTTTTTTTTTCATTTAACTTAAAATTACAAAAAACGAAACTTTTTTTCAAAATTGGGGTCTGGCGATTTGTTGGCATTTACATTAGCTTTAAGTTAAAAACGAAAATTTCTCGTTTCCGATAAAATTTCCTGTCTCAAGCAATTTTTGAAACAAAAAATATTTAAAAATAATGTTTGTTTGGCTTTTTCCAAAAAACCATATTTTTATATCAAAATTCGGAGAGTTGTTAGAATTTTGATAAGCTTTAATTAAAAGAAAAAATTGTTAATTTCTGACAAGATTTGCGCTGTCTAGTCATTTTTGAACAAAAAAAATATTTATAAAAAAATATTTTTTCGGCATTTATTTTTTTTTATTTTTATTTTCATTTTATTCAAAATTGTGTTGCACAATAAGACTAAGTCTTTTATAGTACATCATTGATGTTACTCAATACTTAAAATAATAAAAAATTTAGCTTATTTCGAAATTCGGGCTCCTACGATTTATTGGCATTTTAGTAAGCTTTTATTTCTGTAGCGGTACTATCATTAGTGGTACAATATATTTGTCTACTACTGTATTCACTATAACTTTGTCCATCACTGCATTGCTATTTTAACTTACTGCATTGCTATGCTAGTGTAAAACGAAACCACTGAGACCGCAACACTACCACATGCATGAAAATGCTGATGTCGCATTTTCTCATGCATTAGTTAAGCTAAGACATTGTAGATACTGTAAGCATTTTTAATTTTTTTTATTTCAATAATATATCATTTCAAAAAATAATTGTTCATTTCCGACAAGATTTGCGGTCTCCAGCAATATATGAACCAAAACTCGATTCGGGATAACAGTTCAGCGGCGCGCAGTATTTGCAGAGGTGCGCTGAAGAATTAATTTATTTGGGATAGTCCGTATTTGGCTACCACTCTGATAAAAAAATAAAAAATTAGTTTTTAAAGGAAATTTGACGAGGAATTCAGTGGTATTTTTTTTTAGTTTCATATCGAATGGTATTCGTTCTATAAGCTAACTTTAAACAATTGATTTGTTATAAAAGATATTAATTTTTCATTTAATGCCCAAAGCAAAACTTTTACAAGATAGCTGATCTCTTTAGCTTTAAAACGATATAAAAAATTAGTTCTCGTTAAAATTTACCGGAGATATAACTATATAGCTATTTGAATATGAGCACACCAAAAAACGTTAAACCTTTGACCTTCGCAACTCGATATATTCTATAACAAATCTACTCCTGATTTTCGTGTCCACTAATATAATGCCTAGAATATGTAAAAAAAATTTGGAGCGATTCAAAGATGTGTCGGTCAGAAAGTGTTCGCTATGTAAAAGAATGTCTCATATATGGTAATTACTTACTTTAACGGCCTCACTCTCAATTTTCTTGAAATTTTAGTATTTCGCACAGTGCGGTATCCTAATCAAGAATATATGTATACATATGTTGGGCACGGAAACGCGTCCTTCATACTATTTTTGAGCTTGAAAATCGCTTAAATCCTATTATATAACCAACACCGGCTTCGCTAGCCACAGTAATTCCACATCTCTATATAAAGGGTGATCAAATAAGAGCTTCCTACTTTGATTTCTAAATAAAATAGATAAAAATCAATGTATTGATGCAAATCTTTATTTGGAATAAAAGTTCGGTTCCTACAACTCAAAAAAGGACTATGATTTAAGGATATGCACCTGGAATATCCGGACCCTCAATAGGGAAGGTGCCTCTATCGAATTGGCGGATGCCCTCCAAAAAATTAAGGCTGATATCACCGCCATCCAGGAAATAAGATTGAAGGGACAAGGTTGCTCTAACCAAACAAGTTGCGATATCTACTACAGCTGCCATGCGGAGAGGCGCGAATTGGGATGCGGATTCGTTGTCAGCAAGAGACTTCGCCACCATATCTCCAGGTTTACTTCTGTGAACGAAAGGTTGGCTACGATCCGCATCAAGGCTCGATTCTTTAACATCAGCTTGATTTGAGCGCACGCCCCGACGTAGGAAAAGGATGATGTTGTCAAAGATGCCTTCTACGCGAGACATCGCCCGGCCCACGATGTTTTGATTATACTCGGGAATTTCAACGGAAAGGTCGGAAGAGAAGGTATATTTGGCCGCACTGTCGGTCAGTTCAGCCTCCATGAGACCACCTCAAACAACGGTCTACGGCTGATCGACTTCGCCGCGGCGCGATTTCAACACAAGGCCACCTGGCTGTCCCCTGATCAGAAAACGCGAAACCAAATCGATCATGTTGTGATCGACGGAAGGCATGTTTCCAGCGTGCTAGACGTTCGTACATTCCGGGGAGTCAATATTGACTCCGATCACTATCTTGTTGTAGCCAAGATACGCATGCGGCTGTGCAATGCAAAGGATGTACGCTCTGGTACGCAACGAAAGCCTGACGTCGCTAAGCTGCAATCACATCGGACGGCCAAAGCCTATTCCGCTCACCTCTCAGAACTGCTCCTTCAACCTGACTCTCTACCCGATGATGCCGGTGGACTTTAGGCGCATATTTCCCGCTCCATGCGCTCTGCCGCTGAGGAATTAATTGGTTTCCGACACCCACCTCCGCGAAATCAATGGTATGACCAGGAGTGTCGCGAAGCTACTGCAGTGAAAACCGCCGCATACAAAAGAACACTGCAGTCAGCCGCAACGCGAGCCGTGCGCGAAATTTACCGGGAAAAGAAAAGGAAGAGAGGCGCCTTTTCAGACGCAAGAAACGAGAGCAGGAAAGGTGTGAGCGTGAGAAACTTGAAGTGTTACGAGGCAGGAATAATGCTCGAAAATTTTACCAACAAGTCAAGCGTCTGACCCAAGGTTTCAAGCCCGGAGCATCTACCCGTAAAGATGAACACGGAAATCTGGTAACGGATACGCAAGGTACACTGAGATTATGGAGGGAACACTTTTCCAAGATGCTTGCTGGCGATGACTCTACCAACCCCGCCTTTGGAGAAATTAACCCGATGCCACCAATCAACGACGATGGTGTGGACGTACCACCACCTAGCCATGACGCGGTACGAGTTGTGATAAAGCGACTTAAGAACAACAAAGCGGCCGGTGCTGATGGCCTGCCTGCTGAATTGCTCAAGACCGGTGGCGATGAGCTGATGGGGTGTATGCATCAACTCGTCTGCAAAATATGGCTAGCAGAAAGCATACCCGACGATTGAAATCTCAGTGTCCTTTGTCCTATACTGAATTTGTCCCTACAATTTGCGCGAACTACCGGGGAATCAGTCTTCTTGCCATCTCATACAAGATCCTGTCGACCGTACTGTGTGAAAGACTTAAGCCGTTCGCCAACACACTGATTGGGCCTTATCAGTGCGGCTTTAGACCTGGTAAGTCCACCATAGACCAGATCTTCACACTACGTCAAATCCTGGAAAAAACCCACGAAAAACAGATCGATACCCATCATCTCTTTATCGATTTTAAGGCTGCTTTCGATAGCCCGATACGGGATTACCTGTATGCCACCATGTCTGAGTTCGGTATACCTGCGAAGCTAGTGCGGCTTTGCAGAATGACGTTGAGCAACACATCCAGCTCCGTCAGGGTAGGAAAGGACCTCTCCGAACCATTTGATACCGAACGAGGTTTCAGACAAGGCGATCCACTATCCTGCAACCTCTTCAACTTTTTGATACAAGGGGTGTTGCGAAAAGCCAGTGTACATCGTAATGGCACTATTTTCTACAAAAGTGTCCAGCTCCTTGCATATGCCGATGATATTGATATCATTGGACGTTGTAAGCGAGATGTTACTGCTGCGTTTTCTGCTATCGAAAAAGAGTCAGCGAAGGTGGGTTTGACGGTGAACGAGGGCAAAACAAAGTATATTCTGTCCACAAGCAGGGAGACGCGGCGCATTGGATCCAACATTACTGCGAACAGCTATACTTTTGAAGTTGTCAAGGAATTCACCTATCTTGGCATCACCGTGAACACCCAAAACGATATCAGCTTGGAGATAAAGCGAAGACTCACTCTTGCTAATAGGTGTTACTACGGTCTCAGTAAGCAATTGAGTAGTAGAGACCTCTCTCGCCCGACAAAACTGACACTCTACAAGACGCTCATCTTACCCGTGCTACTCTACGGTGCAGAAGCATGGGTTGTGTCGCAGACCGATGCAGCCACACTTGGGGTGTTTGAGAGAAAAATTCTTCGCAAAATCTTCGGTCCTGTTCGCGTCGGCAACGACTACCGTATTCGAATGAACCATGAACTGTACGAGCTCTACGATGACATTGACATAGTCAAGCACATCACTATCCAACGTCTGCGCTGGCTGGGACATGTTGTGCGTATGGACGAAGAAGCTCCGGCGAAAAAGGTGTTTGATACGAAAGCCGCTGGGCGACAACGGAGAGGAAGACCATGCCTACGATGGAAAGACCAAGCCGAGGAAACCCTATCCACGCTTGGTGTGACTTATTGGAGAAGGCGCGCGCGAAGCAGAGGCGCATGGAGAGAGCTTTTTGAGGTCGGCCGTAACCCGGTAACGAGTTACAGGTAAGTAAGTCCTACAACTCAATGTTTAAAAATTTTTTCGTTAAAATATTGCCCACGACTTGTTCATAAATGGTCCATTTTGTGGGTATTGTGGAATATTGACAACTCTCTCGAGCATTTCGGCCGGTATTCCTTGAATAACACGAGTTATGTTGGTTTCCAAAGCGTCAATACTTCCGGGTTTTTCGACATAAACAAATGATTTAACATATCCCTAAAGAAAGGAATCCAATGACGTCAAATTACATATTCTTGGTTGCCAATTAACTAGACCATTTCTTGAGATGATATTTTCATCGAACGTTTACCTCAATAAAGCGATTGTTTCTCCAGCTGTATGGCATGTTGCGCCATCCTGTTGAAACCAGAGGTCGGCTACACCAATATCCTGAATTTTTGGCAACAAAAATTCATTGATCATTGCTCTGTAGCGTGCACCATTGACCGTAACGTGGGCTCTATCCACATTTTTGAAGAAATACGGTCCGATGATGCCTCTTGCCCATAAACCACACCAAACATTACATTTATCGGGATACATAGGAAGCTCTTTGATTGCTTCTGGTTGTTCATCGGCCCAAATATGGCAATTTCGCTTGTTAACGTAGCCGTTCAACCAGAAATGAGCTTTGATAAAATAAGGGATCAATTTGAAGTTGTTGTAATACCCATAAGCCGAAATTAAAACGTACACCAATATCAGCCTGCTTAAATTCTTGTACGAGCTGTATATTATAGGCCTTCAGAACAAGATCACGCCTCAAGATCAGGGCTGTCGCAGTCACTTCAATAGCAGTTTTTCACTGAGATTTAAAGTAGGACACTGCATCTTTTATGAAAACACTGCACTTTTAGAAAAAAAATGTCGCAAAAGTAATCTTGCAAAACATTTTAAAATTATAAATCTTAACAATCACTCCTGGATTATTAACATTATGAAGTTGAACTTTTACTTATTCTTACTGTAACGTTATTGGCATTTCATCAGCTTTTGAGATTTTCTTTTCACCGCTTATCATGCAAAGCAATTAACGAAGCATGTTTAACGTGAAAAGTTAAATATAATAAATTTTAAAGATCTTGTTTTAAAATCGATTCAATCGTTAATTCCGGTTTCGCTAGGCGAAGGCTTGTTGCCACAGATTCTGATTTTTCCTTACCTGGTTAATAATGATGACATAGATGATGTCGAAACCATATGGAAGCTTTTTATTCAGACAGATTAACCAGAAGAAGAAAATTTGGAAGAATTTTGGCACGCTATATTTTCATTTAAACAGGCTTGTTGGCGCAATATTATGCCTACCTCACAGTAGTGTATCCACCGAGCGCATTTTTCACTTACGAATCAAATGATTCAAATAATTCACAAAATTCCCACTAGAAATTCTCTTAAAGTGTAAACGGTTAATTCGATCATGCTCATGCTGGGCAAAACGTAGCACCCGTGCGGCTGCGGCAGAAAGAGAATAATTTATGATATATGTACGTACTTATATAAAGCATAAAGCGTAAAAATCAATTTAGGTTGATATAAAAAGCACACAAAAACACAACTGCATATGCATTGAAGAGAACTACATGTGTGCTAGTGCCCAGCTCTGATCATGCTCATAAAAGGACCGGTTCCTAATGAAGACTTTAAAAAATGGGTTCCTTCAAAACAATTACAAGCAAAATACAACCAATAATCGTATATCGTATTTTTATATTTTTCAGTTCATTTTGAACAATATATACATAGTTCATACAAATGAAACCTTTTTCACAAAAATGAAACTCAATTTGAAATTTTGAAGCACATATTTTTAACTCTCAAAAGTTACCTTAAAAACCTATAGCCGTGTTTCAGTTGTTACGGCTCAGTGTGCGGAGTACTAGTCACTCAGTATACCTCAACAACGTTCGATACATTTCATCATCATATTATCGAAGTGAAGTGAACAATAATAGATTACAACGCGCTAAACATAAAATTATTGCTGTGCCAACAAATAAACATGTTTTCGAAAAAAAGTTACGCGGACGTTGTGCTTCAATATGGTTCCTCCAGTTTCAATATTTGGGATGGCACATCAATTTTAAAACGACAGATTGTTTTGTTCACTCATGTGGAATAATTTTGTCCAACCTAAATTTCAATATGTAAATGTCTCAAAAAACTACACACAAATATCTGCGAAATTTGCTGATTGCACAAAATTGAGTATCGCTACTTTGAGTGTTAATCATTATGAATCATTGAATGGCACAGTGATTTTACGCTTATGAATTGAATTTTCATTGCAAAAAGTAAAGTTTCATCGCAATTTCAGAACGATTCATTCACGCCTCAAAAAGTTATCTAGAAAAAGAAAAAAAATTATTTGCAGAGTATCGCTTGAAAAAATATAAATTTGGAGGTTTTTCATTTTTTAAAGCTTTCCAGAAACTTTTTATCAACTGTCGTCCTTATGCATATCATCAGATCGAATAGTCTAGAACTAAACATCTACAGGCTTGGCACATGCTTTTAATTCGTTTTTCATGCGTAGACAACCGAGTATAAGAAAAATCAAAGGTTTCGTGGATTTCCCCATATACATTTGTATGTACTTTTATAGATACTAGTATCGTATTGTGGTCGAAACTCGACCGTACCCACCAAGTTTTAACTTTGGTAGAATTTTGCGACCTATGGCGAACAAAACGTCTTTGTCCATGGACCTCATTTCTATAATGAAAACAACGTGCTTACAGTTGAGTAATTGAAAAGAGAATGAACGAATTTTATTTCATAGTGAATTCAGTGCTTACAAAGTATGACTTAAGAATATGTATAACATAAATAATGTAACTACTTAACGCTAGATGTCAACATGTCTTATTTTATTTTGACAATATTTATAACATCCCCACTCAAAATAAGAAGCTTTATATTTCACAAATATTTCTTAAACCTAATTTCTTTAGAAAATAATAAGTTTAATCTTGCTCAAACTTTTAGTCAATAGATCTGCTGGCATCTCAGCTGTTTCTAAAGTTTTACAATATTATTATTAACACGGTCTCGGCAAAAATGATGTCGAATATCTATGTGTTTGGTTCGCTTATTAAAAGCATTATTTACAGTTAATTTCAATGCGCCCTGATTATCATTATACAAAACAATAGTACATAATTTACAAGTTAATTCATACAATAAATTTCGTAAATATATCGCCTCTTTACAAGCTTCTGCAATACTAATGTACTCTGCCTCAGTGCTAGACAAAGCGACAGTCCTTTGCTTCCTTGTTTCCCACGAAACCACACAGCCTGATAGTGAGAAACATAACCCTGTATAAGACTGATAATGCAAATAATAATCTTAAAGTTGTATGTCTAACAACTGGTGAAAACGTCTCTAAGTAATCAATACCTTCTTTTTGCATATATGCCATATAGCTACAAGCCTAGCGCGGTAACGAATTTTGTTATTACTATCATGTTTCTTTCTTAGAACCCACTTACATTTAACTATGGTACTGTTGTCTGGAGCATTAACCATCTTCCATGCATTATTATCTTCAAAGCATTGTAGTTACTCGTTCACGGCCTTTAATCACAAGTCTTTCTTTGAGATTCCATATCGTTTCTTGTTGATTCTGCTGGGCTTATCGTATATTTCGGATGTTTCATCAAAACTTTCATATTCGCTTGGAATGAACGTCTTGTCATCGGTTGAATTTTCGATGAAAGTATCTTCTTCCTTTTCTTCGATAGTCTCCTCTTGAGTATGAGTTTTTATCTGTTGCACTCTCTTGTACCGGTATAATAATAGTTTCTGGTTTCTTATGTTCCATGAATATGACATCTCTGCTAGTAGTCACCAATTTCATTTTTGGATTGTAGATTCTATAGCCTTTGATATTATCTAAATATCCAACAAAAATATGTTCTTCTGATTTTTAATCCCATTTTTGTCTCTTTTCTTTCGGTGTGTGGACCATAATTTTGCTGCCAAATATTCTTAAATGGTTGATATCTGGTTGCTTTCCCGCCTATATTTCATATGGGGTTTTTCCGTCCAAACTGGAGGATACAATTCTACTTTGAAAATAAACTGCTGTTTGTAGCTTCGGCCCAAAATTCTTTGCCTAAATCTGCGTCAAACATCAGACATCTTGCTTTTCAACGATTGTGCGATTACAACGTTCACTTAAACTAATTTGTTCTGGGGTATAAGCGTTCGTTTTCTGATAAAGAATTCCTTCTTTCTGCAAATATAAATCAAACTCTTTATCGCAAAACTCACAACCGTTGTCGCTTCTTAAAGTTTTGACTTTCTTCCCGGTTTGATTTTCAACTTTTGCTTGAAATTCCTTAAAACAATTCAGACCTTCGCTTTTATGTTTTAAAATATACACAAATATCATGCGGCTACAATCGTCCACAAACAATATGAAATATCTGGAGCTACCTATAGATATTTTCCCTATAGGTCCGCAAACATCGGTGTGAATAACGCTTAGCAACTCTGTGCTTTTCGAGCCAATATTAGTAAAAGGGAGGCGAATTTGCTTACCTTGACAGCAAACAGTGCATAATGTTTTACTAATGTCGATTTTCTTTATAAGATTCATACCTCTCACTGCATTTGACATTCTGTTAATATAGTTGCTATTTATGTGTCCCAATCTGCGATGCCATGTGTCACCATCTACAACTGATGCAACGAATGCGTCTTTAGGTGTTCTTAGTTTGTAAACACTATTTAGTAACGTTGCCATAGCAACCAGCTGGTTATCTTTATTGTATATATTACAACCATTCATAGTGAATGATACTTTATTGCCACTTTTAATTAATTGACTTACAGACAATAATTTAGTCGTCAATTCTGGAACACATGACACGATTTTCGCTCTAACCAAATTCACATTCATCAGTTTCGGTCACAATATTTACCTCGCCCGTACACTGCACCTTAACTTTGTTGTTATTTGCAACAATAACTTCTTTATTTTCTTCATACAAAGCGTTCACAACGCAATCTTCGTTAACTGCCAAATGTATGCTGGCGCCCGAGCCAATGAACCACTCGTTTCTGCTGAAATTGCCACTTAAAAAGACTGTGCTGAATGCATTTGTTTGTTTTCTGACATATATCTTTTCGCTTGAAACACTTAAGTCATTATTTGGGCACTGGTTTTTGTAATAACCTGTTTGCTTACATTTGTAGCACTTAATGTGGGTTTTGACATTTGCTTTTCATGAATTTTTAAAACCACGATCTGCATTGCCTGCCATAACCTTACCTTTGTTTTTCCATCGCCATTTCTGCGAACTGACAAATGCGCTGCTAACCTCCCCACTGTTTTCATTTGCACTAATTTCTTTCATATCTAATAATTTTGTTTTAATGGCATCTGTTGTAATTGGAATACCTGAATGCTCGATTGCCATTATCATTGGCGAAAACTTATTTGACAGTCCAGCCAGCAACAAATATCCAATCCACTCGTCACTAATATTTAATTCGGTACCACTCAATTTCTGACTGGTCTTATGCAATGGAGTACGCCTAGAAAATTTTCCGCGGCGAAAGTTCATTCGTTGTAGTTTTCCCTACCTTTAAGCTTGGGAACATTCACTACATAATTCGTTGCCATATTAACAATAATTTAGTAATTACTTTACCTTAAATTTAATTAGATGGGACTGGGCCCATAACCTATAGTGAAAACAACGTACTTACAGTTGAGTAATTGAAAAGAGAATGAAAGAATTTTATTTTATAGTAAATTCAGTGCTTACAAAGTATGACTTAAGAATATGTATAACATAAAGTATGTAACTACTTAACGCTAGATGTCAGCATGTCTTATTTTGACAATATTTATAACAATTTCACCTCACCTCACCTTGCCTTGGCGATCAAAATGCGTTGGTTAAAGCATTTAGTATGAAGGAATGAGCTTATGTTTTCTTTATTTTACCTGCCTTAACGGCACTATTACAAACTACATATATTACCTTTCCAATAATATAAGTTTCATTCTCCTCTCTTTATAATAACTACTAAAGAAGTGTACCATAAGTTTCGATGTTCACGTATTAATATATAGATATAGATTATTTATACAAAATGTACTGAATTATGCCATGGAGGCACAAAATGTGATTTATTTAATTTTTATTTTATTTAATTTTTAAATATTTAATTAATAATTAAACTTTATTTATAATTTATCAAAAATAAATGTTTTTTTTTTCCATATGTTACTAGAAAAAATGGTGGAATATATCTTTTCCTTATAACACTGCGAAATTCACTGCACTTTTCTCTTTAAGACACTGCGAATATTTCAATTTTCCAGAATTTTTCCGAATTTTCACTGCGGTCAAAAATTTCAAAACGACAGCCCTGCTCAAGGTACGCCACAATGATCCATAAGAAATGACCAAATATTGAGATCGGCGACGAATCTATTGTTCACGGTTTTTCGAACACTCTCTCTTACTGCAGAAATATTCTCAAATTACGGGTTGTATGCACTCTCGTTGAATGATGAATGTTCAATAGTGCAGAGGTCGGCAGCGCCTAACTCTTTCCACTCTTTTACAACAACTTCGTATTGTTGTAATTCGCCGAATTGTTGACAGGCGCAACTGCACCATAACAATTCAATGCTTGCTTGTTGTTGCTTTGCTTGTCAATGTTGGTAAATACGTAGCGCTTGCGACTGCGCATAATTCTTGCTATGTTATGTTTGTTGTTGGTTTTTTGCTGTTGAACTGGTGCGCTACCGGCATACGCGTTGTTGCTTTTATGTGTTTTTTTTGTTAATAATTCCTTATTGCATCGTATCCAACGATTTGCTGTTGCTTTTGGTTTTTTGTTGTAATTGCTGTTGCACTCTTGAAATAAAATCCTTGCCGACCCCTGCAATAGTGTAAAATTGGTTCAAAATTTGGTAATGGTGCATAATGGGTTCAAAAAGCCTGTTTTCTTGGATCGAATCAGGGAAGCTGTGTTCGGATAATTTTTTGTTAGTTTTTGGCTAACACCATTAAAATTAATGAAAAAAATATTTTTCAAGTGTATTTGAGTTCTATTTTATTAAATATTAGCAGATATTAGTGTAAGTACATATATAGTGCAAGGAGTACAATATGCAAACTTAAACATTACATTTTAAACATCTCATCATTATCATCATCATCAACATCATTATCATCAGTTTCATCATCATCTTCATCTCCAATAATAATAATAGAGTTTAGCTACTACAGCTATTAGCTTTCTTAGCAATTTAGCTTAAAGCTTTAAAACCAAGTAAAAAGCTTATATAAGTTAAGGACCATTCTTATACTGGCTTAGTTGGGATCACTCTAATTCGCAATAAGTAATTGCAACTTCAAATATTGCTGATCAAGCGTCTGCGATATTTCCGTTCTTTGTTTAAGTCAACGAAACGTTGACCTTTAAAAAATTCATTAAATTTCAAAAGAAATAAAAATGCTGACTCTTCTTACAAAAGCAAATTTAGCTTGTAAGATTTGATTTTGTATTCAGTTCGTTTGCAATGTCCAATTCCAAAAGTCGTTTTAATTAAATAAAAAGTAAAACAAAAATAAAAGTATTTTTAAATAAAAAATAAAAATATTAGTTTATTTATCCACATCACACTGGTGGATTTATTAACTTATATTAAGGAAAATGAAAAAATTATACATGCAATTAAATTTGTTATATTTTTATAATTTTTTCTTAGCTTTATCACACTTTCTCAACATACCCACCCAGATCATATGTATATAAACATACAATTGCATTAATGTAATTGCATGAATTTATCAACATGGTCCAAGGCATAAATGTTAGAAAAAATTTACCCATCATGCTGTGGGGCTCGGACAACACAAACATAAAGACCAACAACCATTAAGCTACAAAATTAACTATAGTTATTTTTCAATCTAAGCTTGAGTTGACCTTTTAACAAGCTAATATCATATACATTGCAATTATTAATAAGAGTAGTCATGCGATTAAAAGGAGCAGTAGACATATAATTAGTTCTACTTAGAGGTTGAAAAAATAATTGATTAGAATTACGATTACTCCTGCGATTAGTATTTAAGTGAATATAATTAAGAAGCTCTGGTGCAGCAAGAGACCCAGTTACAAGTTGATACAGATTAAGTATATCCGCAATATTTCTATGCGTGCTCAAAGATTGCATATGTAGTAACTTCAAACGATCCTCATAAGGAGGAAGGTTTAAAGAGTCAATCCAATTTAAGCCATTGAGAGCAAAACGAATAAATTTTTTTTGAATTCTCTCAATTCCATTAATATGAATATTATAAAATGGAGACCACACTTGGCTGGCGTACTCTAAGTGAGGACGCACTATTGTATTATATAAAGTCACCGTTACTAATGGGCTATTAAATTCTTTTGCCCACCTCTTAATAAAGCCAAGCAGAGATGAGGATTTTTTACAAATTTGATTAATATGCTCATTAAAAGTTAATTTAACATCAAAATGTATACCTTGGTCTTTGACTAAATCGACACGACAAATTTTCTTATCTTTTAATTCATAATCAAATTCCACAATATTTTTCCTCCTGGTGAAAATCATAGTTTGGCATTTATCTGGATTAAGATGTAAGTTATTTTTAGAACACCAAACCTCAAAGGATTTCAAGTCAGACTGAAGTGGAATAGTATCACCAACCCCCTTCACGTTCTTGTAAATTTTCATGTCATCTGCATATATTAGCAGATGCGAGTTTTTAATGACATGTGTAACGTCATTAATTGCTAAAATGAACAGGAGCGGCCCCAGGTGGCTTCCTTGTGGTGATGCCGCGCTGAATGGGGTGGAAAACACCCTCCGAAATCTTATTTGATATGAGCGATCAGATAAATAAGATTCAATCCAGCTGACAAAACTTAAAGGAAATCCAAGCTTCTATAACTTAAACAAAATCAAATTGTGTGGTAATTTGTCAAATGCTTTACTGAAATCAGTGTAGATACAGTCAACTTGCCCACCAGAATCATAAGAGCTTAATGCAAAGGAAGTAAAATCAAGGAGGTTAGAAACTGTAGATCTGCCATTAACAAAACATGCTGATGAGTTGTTATGACTTCACCACAGCACACCTTAACTTGATCGTACACAATTCGTTCAAAAATTTTCGGTATCGATGATAACTTCGCTACGGGCCTGTAGTTTGAAACATCATTTTTATACCCTTTCTTAAAAATGGGGCTTATATATGCATTTTTCCAAAATTTAGGAAAATAGCTATCTGTAATCGATTTATTAAATAAGAAACTGAGGGGTTGACTCAGCACAGAGCTACAGTTAACTAGTACTGTCGCAGGAATACCATCAGGTCCGGAGCTGAAGTCATCATCAACAGATGAGATATATTTCTCTATGAGTTCAGGTGAGAAAGATATCTCATTAAACGAAACTAAAGGGTCGTTATCCATATATTCAAAATAGTTGATCTCAGGGCTAAATAATTCCGTAGAAAGGGATTCTTTAAATAAATTAGTAAACAACCCAGCTATAATTGGTGGGTCGCTAGTGAGCCCATCAACTGTTCTGAATTCAGATGGAAACCCGTCAGACTTTTTTTTTGTATTAATAAAACCGTAAAAATGCTTGGGGTCATGAAGAATATTCAGCTTTATTTTATTCAAATATTCAGAATAAACTAAAGCCGACTTATCCTTAAATTCATGGAAAAGTCGCTGGTAAGCAACTAAGTCATTTCGGTCCTGGCTACAAACGTATTTGTTCCACGCCCTATTACGGCCATTACGAATTTTTTTAACGAGGAATTATTAACGTACCTTTTTGTATATGGCACCGACAATGCTATGGCCGAAAAAAGTTCACCATAGAAAAATGTAATGCACTCATCAAATGAATTACTCGTATTATTAAAAAAAATAATAAGGTCGTCTAATTTATTCCTTAAATTCTCATTCAACCTTAAAAAGTCAGCTTTTTTAAAATTGAATTCATAAATTTTGATCAACATCATCATCATCATCTTAATCCTCATCATCGTCATCACTAAAAAAGGTTTTGTTCGGAGCTGCAGATACAATTAAATCAATTGCCTGCTTTGGCAAGCTTTGAATCTTCTTTGTAGGCAATTTTCGCATGCTTGAAATAATTGGGTCAGAGGTTATCAAAAACATATTAAAAATATCTTGATTTGATTTTTCGCGACTGCACTTTCGTGATTTGGACTCAATTTCCGGTCCGTGAATGAAGTACTTGTGCAAGGTGGGAGGCATATCGTACCAAGGATATGTTTCAACAAAAAGTCGGCCTATATTGTGAGCATATATTTATAGTTTTTCAGTATTAATTTTATGACCACTGGATACAACAAGAACGTGCATTTTTTTTATTAAATTCACATCTACTTTCGTTATTTCGGCAGATTTTTCAGCGTTTTGAAAAAACGTCTTGCTGTATTCCCATCATTCGAGTTTCCAAAACCAGGTTCGGGTTTGTCAACTATTAATCCCAAAGTCTCTTTAAATTTTTTCTGAATTTCTTTTTTTGTTTCAGCTACTATTCTTTTTTCGGAATCAGTTCTAGCCTGCCACTTTTTTAAAGATAATTTGTATGCAACGTGCAAAAGACATTCAAAAAACCTAATCCAGCCATGAAGAATGGAAAGGCCAAATCTTAAATTTTCTACAGTTACATGTCTTTGGATCATGTCTTCTATATTATTGAATTCCTTACTAGTGGCACCACATAAGTAACACTTTTGTGTTGATGTGGTTTCTGTTATGGCATTGCAAATCTTTCCATCTACCATTGCCAAAATTAAATTGTGAACGATATGTACAGCTTTCTCATCAATCGTGATAGTTGAACAGGTTAAATTCTGTATTTCTTGTTCAACTCTGTTTTTTTCACTAATTGAAACATTTGAGGTTTCTTTTGTAAATGTAATTTTCAAGGGTCTGCAAAATCTAGTTAAAGATAAGTTTAAGTGGCACAAATGTGGTTAAAAAACCGATGAATCACTAGCATCAGAGCCATGAAAGGCTTGTTTGTATGAGATATGGCCAGAGCTTCCTTCAAAGTACCATTTTGAATACAATACAAGATTCGATTTTGTAATGCCCAAGGAGTCAATAACAGTTTTTTGCATTTCTATTAGTCGCTCCGCTGTGTGATTAAGAAGAGCTTGTAAAGTTGCTTCAACAGAAGTCTCAGTATTTTAAAGCTGTTCGATTCTGGGTAACTTTTTTTTTTCCATTTTGAATATTTTTGTAGGAGGGAAATATTTCTGGAGCAGATTGTTTAATGACATTGTATTGGTGTCGAGTTAGTTTAGACCCATCTAGGTTTAAATGCATAAAAGAAAGCATTAATTTGTTTATTAAAATTGCACATAAAATTTTCTGAGCAGTTCGTTCGTTTTTTTTTTCTTCTTTTAAAAATTCCATCTTTTCATTCATTATTTGACTACTTGAATTCATCATAATATCAAATAAGCTACGATGAGTATAAAAAACAACGTTTGAGTTTATTCCTATAAAATTCAAAAAAATGATTCAAAATTTTGGCTTAAAAGTTTTAATAATCCCTTTTACCCGACTGCACAACACTATCACTGGTTGTTAAAACAAAGAATATGATTAAAAGAAACAACAATTAATGTACCGAAACACGAAAACAAATTAAATAAAAAAACACAACAACAGCAGCTGTTGCGAGATTAAATGATTTTTTTGATAATTTGACTGCTGTAGGCATAAAAAACACATTACTACTAAAAGGCACAAAAGAGCACCGTAAAATTTTGCAATATAATAGTGATTTGTCCCACCTTCATAATAAACAACGAATGTCAACGAATAATAACTTTATATCCACTTAAAATATAAAAATCCAAATTTTGTCTTGCACATCCAACATGAACAACAAAAATTTAAACACTTCTACGCACAAGTTTTTACACAAATATTAACAAAATATTTGCAAAATAACCTGAATTTGATGGTTCCATAGCAAATAATATTTTATAACGTGAAAGTTTTCGCCTTTTTCAACTTTTTTTGCGCAAAAATTTTAATAAATTCTGATTTACAGGTCTTACTACCAAAACGCCAGAGCATTTTTGACATTAATATAAACGACAAGTGATGTAGAATTTTGTATACTTTAACCTGGTATAAACAGTTTTGACGAACCTTACAATCTTTTTTTTGAATTAATCCAAGAAAACATGCCTTTTGAACCCATTGTGTGGCGTTACGAATAGTGCGCTCAGTTACAATTACAATTTACAATTTACTTGGCCTAAAAAAAAATTCATTGTACAGTAAGACTTAATCTTTTATAGTACATCTTGTGTGGAATGCTTGCATGAACAATACTAAAGCTTAAACTAAAAATAAAATAATTTAGTAAAATAAAGCTATCAAACAAAACCTAAAATTAACATTTAAAATTAAAATTAGAGTTAAAAAGAAGAGAACAGTAAGTAGTAAGCAGTAGTCGAGAAAAGAGTAATAAAAAAATGAATAACATAAAATTGAACTTTAGAAAAATTAAATAGATAGAAAATAAGAGTAAAGGGTCTGTTTGAAGCTGCTTTCAACCGTAATGCGTCTAAGGTCGATAGGCAAAGTATTCCAAAGTCTAATGGTGCTAATGAAAAAGAATCTACTGGAGTTTAGGTAGTTAAACCTAGGGACAATCAACTTTAAAAACCTAGAGGATTGGCAAAATTGAAGTTTTTCATATAAATATCCTGGGCAACGAGAATGAATAAGTTTATGTAAAAATATTAAATTACGTACTATATTGAGAAATTCATCTAAGCTACAACCAAGAATACTTCTACTTCTTTCAGAGATATGGTCATACCGACCAACACAATAAACATATCTCGCAGCATTGTTGAAAGCGACAAGAAGTTTGTGATGTGATTGAGAGTCTTTTTTTAGTAAAAATGACATCAAAATAAGAAATATAAGGAACAATCAGCTGCAGTATAAGCCTGCGCCTAGTTTCTAAGGGAGTAAAAAAATTTGAGGTTCTTAGGTATGTTGTGGGTTTTTACCACACATGATATGTTATTTAAACAAATAACATATAATGGCATATTTTTGAGATGATGCTTAACATCATCCAATAATAATTGCAGCACACTTTTGGATATTTGTTGTTTTATTGATAAATTTAAGTTGCTATGTGCAAGTTCTGCTTGTTAAGAATTAACAAGAATGAGAACGCCAAGCACTTAAATGCAACAACAAAACAGCAAGCAAAAGCCAGGTGTGAAACTCGGAAATATGCCAACCTCACTACTTTGGTGAGTTAAATAAGACTTATGCAATTTTTGCATAAGTAAAATAAAGAATTGAAGGCCAAATATTTGTAGGCCAAAAATTTGTAGGCCAAATATTTGTGGGCCAAGATTTGGTAAAGTAGAATAAGTTTTTGTTATTGTATTCCTAAGTAATTATTTTAGAATGTAATTTGTTATTGTAATTATCTCTATCATAGGTGTTAAGTAAAATGAAATTAAAGATTGAAAACAGAGTTAGTTCTGGTGATGTAAAGTAAACGCAGTTGTTTTATTTTTGGGTAAAAGACACAAAGGAATAAGGTATACTGGTAAGTATCCTAATATTCTAAATAAACTTTTATATATTTCCAGATACGACTTTCAACAAGATTACAAAGTGTTTTCCCAGGACGGGAAAATTAATTGTAACAATTGGCGCAGCCGGTTTACAGGACCACAAAAGCAGTGTAACAATTGGCAAAAGCAGTACAACAACAACATTGGATTCTAGAGGATTCGACATTTACAACATCAAGGAATTGGAAATAAAATTGGTGAGTATCCTAGCAACAGATAACTAACCATAAATTTCTTAAAAAAAATATGTTGGCTCTCAGCCAATCCCAATTTCAGTACAGCCAATTTGTTGGCAACATCCAAACGAACTTAGGAGCATGAACTATGAGCGATCCTCATAGTCCATGTTCTGCATCAAATAATAGGGAAGTAGGTTTCATTGAAATAATTTTGTGAACTTATTGGAAGTTCACAAAATAATAATTTTTTATTATCTCTCTTCTAATTCTAATTGAATTGATAGGATTGTTGAAAAAAAAATTTTTTTGGTAGTACTTTACGCAATTGTTGAATACTTTATGGGAAAGATTAAATTATGAAAGAATTTTTAAGTTTCAGTTATCAATAGAATTTTGAAAATAGAAACAATAAATTTTAAATTTGAAATTTTGAACATTTTTGATAACAGTTTGCATTTTTGTAAGAATTTAAATTTTGTAAATCTTAAACGTTATTTTTGCGGGAAAACGTTTGTTATTTAGATGTTGTTTGTTTGTTTTATTTTTCTCCATTGAAGGTCTTGTAGAACTTATTTTTGGTTCCGAAGAATATTTCAAATTCTGAGGATCCGTTTATTCTGCATAGACTCGCGTTTTCGTAAATAATTTTAACTTCCTTTTTAAATCGTGAATAAGCCTTGCAGAATTAGTTTTGGATTCCAAGGAATATTTTCAACTATTTCAAGGATTCGTGTTCTGCAAAGGTCCGCGGCCTATGATTAGAAACTGTTCCTACTGAGGGCAATAAAGTTTTCGTACCAATAAACTTGGTATATTAGCAAAATCAAGCTAAGTTTGCGTTGAGTCGTTTGAGTGTACAATAATTCTACAAGTTTTGGCGGCAATTTATTAGTGCAGTAGGTTGTTCATACACAAATAAGATTCAAATTTGAATATAAGGTGATGAACGATTTACAACAAAGTAATTACGCCCATGAAAAACTGTTAGGAGAATTGTACAGATTCACGGATAAATTGTGGAACGTTTTAGAAGAAATAGTTGATGATAATGAACAATTTACCCTAATAAAGGGAAAAATTGAAGGATTCCACAATTTATCAACAGTTGAATTAGCCGACTCAATAGTAAACGAAATTATAAGTTTTTCTGAACAAAAACAATTCAGTACCGCAGGAATAGCCGAGGGTTGGGAAAACGATTTTAAAGCCCTAAAGAAAAGGTTCGACCAACATATTACTCAGTTGAAACTAAACGCTGAGCAAATAAAGGATTTGGAGGAGGAAAATTGTATACTAAACGATACACTGACTGAAAGGAATTTATCGATATTAAATTTTTCACTACCAGTGGGTCAGGAATTGGACGAGGAAAATCAGTCCATAATAGTATTTAGGAATCGCGTTCAGGACCTGGAAAAAGCAAATAAGTGTTTGACCAAGGAACTTAAAGCCGAGAAATTAAGGAAAAAAGAACAAAAGGTGACTTGTGATTTAGCAAACAAAAGCCACACATCAGCAAACACTATGGCAGAAGAACGCAAATTTCTTGAACTGACCAACAAACAAACGGAACTTTCGCAGCAGTTACAGAGAATGTGCATCAACTATAAGAAAACTCCAGCACGGAGAGAAACCGTAGAATATTTTTCAAAAAGGGTTGAAGATTTAGAAAGGTTATGGTCAAGTTTTTCATTGAACAACGACGCTATTGAGGATTACCGATCCGATTACCCTACTCACGAATACTTCACAAAGAATTTCTACATTAAGGTAGAAAATAGTTATTGCGATCTATCGAAATCTTATAGTAACAAAATGGCCACCTTAGAAGAGACTAGGACAGCCCAATTATTGTCGCAACAAGGACATTCAAATGCAGGTCAGCAAAGAGGGGTGCAAAATAATAATGTTTATACAATAAGTGCAGATATCCACAATGAACAACAAACGCATCAGCCTGAAAGCACACCCAATTTAGTTAGCTCAAGAAGTTATGGTCAAATATCCGAATGGGTACGGGACATAGTACCTTATTTTTCCGGGATTGAGTCACCTACCATAAAAACAGGTGAGGAGAACCACCGATCCTGCAGATGAAGGAGAATTGATCTCAAAAGTGCGACTTCATCTGAATGGTGACGCATACGAGTTAGTCAGGTCGACTCGTTTTACAAGAATGCAGGATTTGTATGAAACCTTAATGGAAACATACATAAGAGAAAAACCCTTGGAAGCAGTCCAAAAAGAATTAATTAATGCTCGGCAAGGAGCTTTTGAGGATTTGCGTGCATACGCTAGGCGATTGAAATCACTACAGACATCCATTATGGATAACCTCAGTAAGAGGTATTCAGCTCCGGAAGATCGAGTATACAGAAGGAACTGTTAAATTCTGTAGTAAGAGCATTCAGATTGGGATTAAGGAATCCAACTCTCAAAATATTAATGATGAGTAAAAATACGGGAACTTTAGAAGAATTACTCAAAGAAGCAATCTCTGCGGAAGATGATCTGCGAGAAGATATAGAGCCAGTACTAGGAATCAACGCCTATCAATCGAATATAGTTCAACCTAGTCCGGATAGTTCATATAGAAATGATACACAAGCACAAAATTGGAGTAAACAAAACCAAGAAAGGCAAAATAAATCATTCCAACAAAACTCAGGAAGATTTATGAAAAATAGTACTTATAACAAAAAACCAAATATTGTTTGTTCATTTTGTAATAAAAAGGGTCACACAAGAGAAGACTGCTATGTTAGGAAAAACACACCTTTCTGTGACAAGTGTTCAGAATATGGACACATGACCAACATAAAATGCTCAAACAACAAAACGGACATAGGGAAACAAGTAAAAAATAGTAATTCAAATTCACAGCGGCAACAAGGGGGACAACAGTTCTCCAGTAAATTTAGTTGGTGTGATAGAACTGTGCATGCAATAGAAAATTGTTTTGCCAAAAAGAAATTTGAAAAGGCTCAGGGAAACTAAGGGGGGCCCAAGACCGGCCAATAGTCTGGGGACCCAAAAAACTTAGTAAATTAGGGCCAAAAGAAGTAGTAACAGTAAACCAACCACACAAAAGTGCAGTTACATCTGAAATCATAAATAAGTTTAACAAAGTAGTAACAGTAAATCAACCACAACAAAGTGCAGTTGATACGTTAACTACTAGAAGTAAAAATTATAAAGTTTTGAGTAATAACTTAAAGCAATATAATGCGGGGAAAACAAATCATACACAGAATACTGTAGTTGAGGCGTCCCTCGCAAAACCCATAGAATGCGTATCAAATGCACAAGATACTGAAACTGGGAGACACATCTTGTATGGCAGGCATAACGAGAATTTCTACCAAGCAAATCAAAATGACGTGTTCATAGAAGTGCCCTGTAAAGAGGCCAGATATGGAAAACTTATTTTGTTGGTAGATTCCGGTGCTGACACAAGTTTGGTCAAAGAAAGTGCAATGTTGCATTTCCCAGAATTAGATACAAATAATCGAAAAGATTTAAGTGGAGCATTTGGCGGACAGGTTACCACATTAGGTACAACCACTATTAAACACAGGCAGAACCCAGATCTAAGTTTAAAGTTACACATAGTGTCACTAGATCAAGGAGTTCCAGCTGATGGAACAGTAATTAGGGACAATTTGTGGAACCGAACTGCCATAAACGCTATAGATAAAAAACTAACGTTTTTCAATGAAAAACGTCAGAAAATAATAGCATTCACGCTTAAGCCGATGACTGACTTTAACAGAGTACTATACAATACAGAAACAGCAATAGAAGCTCGAACTGTAAAAATAGTACCTTTATGAGTTAAAACAACATTAAAAGAAGTTGTTATACACAAACAAGAACTTTCACAAGGAGTTTACTTAGGAGAAGTACTCAGCAAAGTGAAAGATGGCATAGTTTATGTGCCAATTTTAAACTCGTCAGAAGACGATTTTATCATTGATAGAAATATCAGACCGGAATTTTCAAATTACAATGAATTCAAAATAAATGCAAGTTCCGCAATAAATCTGATATCGGAACAAAACGTGAAGGAAAGATTAGAGAAGCTATTTGGAGCTATTAATTTAGATCCCAACATAAGCAAGGAAGAAAAAGCTGCATCATTTCATGACATATTTCAATTAGAAGGGGATTGCCTATCATATACCCCAGTATTAAAACATGATATCCCTCCTTTGGTGGGCCAACCACCAATAAATCAAAAACAGTATAGACTACCCCATTCTCATAGAATGGAAATTAATAAACAGGTAGGAGAACTGTTAAATGAAGGGATTATTTCACCAAGCACCTCACCTTGGAATTCACCCCTATTGCTTGTCCCAAAGAAAAGTGGTAAAGATGGCGAGAAAAGGTGGAGATTAGTTATAGACTTCAGAAAATCAAATGAAGCTACAATCAAGCAAGTTTTTCCCATACCACGAATTGATGAAATTTTAGATCAATTAGGACATAGCAGATAGTTTTCCACGCTAGATCTAGCAAGTGGATACCACCAAGTATTGGTGAATGAAGATGATAGAGAAAAAACAGCATTTAGTACAGGGTTGGGACATTTTGAGTTCAACCGAATGCCGTTTGGTCTAACAGGAGCCCCAGCAACATTTCAACGAATCATGAATCACATACTCACAGGACTACAGGGTCTAGAGTATTTTGTTTATTAAGATGACATTGTCATATACGGGAAAAACTTACGAGAGCATGAAGAAAGGCTACGTAATGTGTTCACGGTATTAAGACAACATAATCTGAAATTAAACACGAAAAAATGCAATTTTTTGCGTCGTGAAGATGTGTATTTAGGTCATAAATGTTCAGAACACGGAGCCCTGCCAGACCCAGAAAAGGTAGAATGTGTAAAAAACATACCAGTACCTAAAAACAAAAAAGAAGTACAAGCATTTTTAGGTCTGGTAAACTATTACCGGAAATTCATTAAAGATACGGCAAGATTAGCTTTACCAATAAATAAATTATTGAGAAAAGACGCAAAGTTCGTATGGTCAACGGAATGCCAAAATTCATTCGAGGAATTAAAAAAGGCAATAATGTCACCACCTGTATTGGCATATCCAGATTTTAGTCAGCAATTTTTGTTAACTACGGATGCCAGTAATGATGCAATTGGTGCAATATTATCTCAAGGAGAAGTCGGTAAAGATAATCCAATAGCATTTGCCAGTAGAGCACTAAGCGATACCGAGAAAAGGTATTCGACCATTGAAAAGGAATTTCTCGCTATAGTGTGGCAACAAAAAATTTTAGAGCATATTTGCTTGGCAGACATTTTAAAATTTACACCGATCATCAACCACTACGTGGTATATCAAACCTTAAGGATCAAACTTCACGCTTGGCGCGCTTCCGACATAAACTATCGGAATATGATTTTGAAATCATTTACAAGCCTGGGAAAAGAAACTTAAATGCAGACGCTTTAAGTAGATTACCACAAACAAATAAACAAATAACAGTGGTACAAACCAGATCAAAATCTAAAAATTCTGAAAAGGAAAAAGTGAACATTTCAAAAGAGGTGGATAAAGACACGGTGGTTGAAAACAACACCGAAAAAACAGTGGTCATACTGAAAGATCCTAAAGAAATAAAAATAGTACTAAGGGGTTTTCATAGTACACCACTAGGTGGGCATCAAGGAGCTATCAAAACACTTCTAAGGATAAGAAAGCAGTATAGATGGCCAGGAATGCAAAGAGATGTAAAAGAGTACATTAAAAAATGTACCAAATGTCAGACTAACAAGAGCTCAAAACTTACAAAAATGCCGATGGTTGTAACAGATACACCAAACAGGCCTTTTGATAAAGTATCCATGGACATAGTCGGTCCATTACCTGAAACTGTATCAGGAAATAAGTATATATTAACATTTCAGGATGATTTTTCAAAATATATGGCATGTGCTGCAATGCCCGACGCAGAAGCAAGTACAGTATAGATAAAATTTTATGCCGAAATCATTGCCAGATACAATATCCCGAAAGTATTGATTACTGATAATGGTACAAATTTTATTGCAAAATTATTATATATAGTTGGGTATTAGGAAATTGCATATAACGCCATATCATCCGCAGCCTAATGGTTCTTTGGAAAGAAGCCACAGACCACTAGCAGAATACTTGAGAAGTTTTGCTAAAGAAGATGGTTTGAATTGGGGCCAATGGCTGACGGCAGCCATGCATGTCCATAACAATACGATACATACTTCTACTAAGCAAACTCCTTTCCGAACTTTGTACGGTTTTGAATTCGAAATGCCTACGAATTTAAAACGAAAATGTTCACCGCTCTATAACGCGGAGGACCAATCAAAAGTATTAAAGTTTCAAATACAAAGAACTCACGAGTTAGTGAGAAAAAACCAGGAAAAGGCAAAATAATTGTCTAAAAAACAATATGACGGTTCAGTAAACCCCGTTATATTTAAACGAGGGGATAAAGTTTTGATGAAAAATCAAACTCGGAAAAATAAATTTTCTCCCATATGGATAGGCCCATTTGAAGTTTCAAATGTCAAGGGGCCTGTTACAACAGAAGTTGTAATAAAAGGAAAGAAAAAGAAGTTACATAATAATTTACTAAAATTATTTAATGAACCGAAATAAAAATTACAATCTTTTTCTTTTAAATTAGAATAATTTGCTCATATTATTTGATACAGCAAAATTAAATAAAAAAAAAATGGTAAAACAAAAACATATGTACATAAATACTTGTTTGTAAACAAGAAATATGAAACGACGTGTGCCGAAATAAGCACACATGGTCGCATATAACTTACCTACCTCAACAGTAGGTAAAAGGAAAAATTTTGAAAATAAAAATAATAATAATAAAAACACAAAGCATAAAGCAATGAAAACTTGAGCAAAAACTTGAGCTCAGCTTTAATTAATAAATAACAACATTGCCTTATTTCTGCATAATGCAATGAAACAATTTAACAGCACCTTAAGCTGAAGATAACTTTGGAAAATTAAAGATATCGCTGGGGCGATACAATAAAAATTGCAAAATATATGATTGTATGGATTTAACAAATGCATACACACATATAGCAAACCAAAATTTAAACGATAAATCTGAATTTTGATTTTGGAACACGGGAATTTTCAGACTGGAAATAGAAAAAAATAATGCGAAATATGTATTTGTATACAAGATTGTATACAGATAAATAGCAGACAAAAAGAATTATAGTTAAAATAAAAAATTTTTAAAAATAAACCCAAAAAATGGGCAATAGATAATAAACAGAATAAAACTTTTTGTTTTAATAGATTTTTAATTACAACATATATATTTGTATTCATACGCTTAAGACGTATGTATATACATATATAGTTTTATGATTTACGTTGCACATTTTTGCATCGTAAGCTAAAATAAGTCAGTTTATTGACATACTTAATGTGTAAAACTTAATGTTTTTGCCTAATTGCAAAAAATTACACATTAAGTAAACTAGGCCAATAAACTTTAAAAGTAAATAAATAAAATAAAACGGAGTAAATGCCGTAAACATATATATATATTTATGCATTATAAAATGCATACACATATATAGCATTTACATAATATAGAAAATAAAACGGTATAAATACCGTATATATATATATATATATATATATTTATATATGCTAACACACATATAACATTAAGGTACACTAAATTACATATTAAATTGTACTAAATAAATTAATCAAGCAATAAGCTTTTGATTCTATTGATTTTATAATCATGGTCCTATACTGAAGCGGCTGTAAAAGTAGATGAGGCAGTAAATGACTTAAATACTCCATTTTCCTGATTCAAGGTAGCGAATACAACAGCAAATAAAGATGAATACAGATGATCACAAAGCTAGCTGAAGAATATTTCACACACAATAAATGAAATATCCAGCGTTAGTAGCTACGTAAAAGGTTGTCAATCCCTGCGAGGTGACAACCAAGCCAGAAGAAGGGAGAGGGCGACAGTTTTAGCGTAACGCCTCCCTTGTCGAGAAGATATTATTCATCATGATTCTGAAATTATGATAGCAAATAAAAACCAGCATCGCTCCTTGAATAAAATCAGAAGTAAATTTTGTGGAGTATTAAGTCAAGCAAAGCTATTAAGTCAAGCAAAGCTATTAAGTCAAGCAAAGCCATAAAGCCAAGCTGCTTCTAACCAAGGGGGACAAGCGGCCATGAATTAGGTAGGGTTATTCGAAAAAAAAAAAAAGTTATACTTACACTTAAATTTAACATTCAAAACAAAAAATTATTGCAAGACACAATAATGTGTTATTAAGAAAAAATTATTCTTAGCTATAATTTTTTCTTATTCGAAGGGGTGAGGAATGTTGTGGATTTTTACCACACATGATATGTTATTTAAACAAATAACATATTATGGCATATTTTTGGGATGATGCTTAACATCATCCAATAATAATTGCAGCACACTTTTGGGTATTTGTTGTTTTGTTGATAAATTTAAGTTGCTATGTGCAAGTTCTGCTTGTTAAGAATTAACAAGAATGAGAACGCCAAGCACTTAAATGCAACAACAAAACAGCAAGCAAAAGCCAGGTGTGAAACCCGGAAACATGCCGACCTCACTACTTTGGTGAATTAAATAAGACTTATGCAATTTTTGAAGGCCAAATATTTGTAGGCCAACTATTTGTGGGCCAAGATTTGGTAAAGTAGAATAAGTTTTTGTTATTGTATTCCTAAGTAATTATTTTAGCATGTAATTTGTTATTGTAATTATCTGTATCATAGGTGTTAAGTAAAATGAAATCAAAGATTAAAAACAGAGTTAGTTCTGAATTAAAGACTAAATGAAGTTTGGTGTTGTTTATTTCAAAAGGAGTAGCTACGAGTTTAGAAGGTGAGTATCCTCATATTATTAACCCAAAATGCACGTTGTTTTTCAGATACAGCTTTCAAAACAGTACTAAGTGTTTTCCCAGGACGGGAAAAAATACTAGTACAACACTGCATTTTATGCAGCGTCTTTTCCCATCCAACGTGACAGTTTTCTTCATGAAATCGTCTCATTAAAGTCAATCGGCATTGCTGTGGTACATAAATTTTGATAGTATTGTCAAGTTTTTTATATAAAATCCCGGTTTTAAGTGAATACTGCGCTAATACGTTAGAATCTCCACTTTTGATTTTGTCAATAATTTCAACCGTAGCTGGACCATTTTGCTGCTCAATATGTAACCATGTCTCCGACAGACTATTTAGTTGGTAGCATTGCTTTGCTGGCATATTACGACTAAAGTAATCCGCATGCAATAAAGCTTTTCCTTTTCTATACACAATTTCAAACTAAAAATCTTGAAGAAAAATCCACCAACGAGGCAGTAAATCCTTTTTCTGTTTTGTTGCCTTCAGAGCATTACAATCAGTGACTAACAAGAATTTAACACCAAGGAGATAGTGCCGAAAATGTTTTACCGCTTTTACAACGACGAGCGTCTCCAATTCATAGTGATAATTAGTCTCATACGTTTTAGTCGCCTGGCTATAATATGCAACTTCATGCAATCTTTCATTAACACGCTGAAATAAAATAGCTCCATAGCCAAGAGCACTTGCATCAGTATGCAGCTCTGTTGGAAGCTCAGGATTAAAAAGTACAAGTAACGGTCGAGTAGTTAGTTGTTCTATTATATAACGTTTTGCAGCTTCACATTCCTCATTCCACAAGAATTGTGTGTTGTTTTTTGTTAACGAAGTTATACATGAAGTTTTTGCTGCAAACTCAGGGACAAATTTTCGAAAATAATTTGCTAATCCCATAAATTGGCGCACTTGTTTAACATTACACGGCGAAGGAGAACTCACCAATGCATCAATTTTAGATTTACTTGGCCTGATACCATCTGCAGATACTTCTCGTCCTAAATACTCAATAGTTTGAAGAAATTTGCATTTGTCAAGGTTTAACGAAAACCCACTATCCACTAATGCTTTAAAAACAACAGCAAGTTTTTCAAGGCCCTCATCGATGGTTTTTGATGCTACCAACACATCATCTAAATAAACTAAAGCCAATTTACCTCTTAGTCTTCCTAATGCCACGTTGATTGCTCTTTGAAAAACAGCAGGTGCGTTAACGAGACCAAACGGCAAACACAGGTATTCATAATGCCCATCAGGCGTAACAAAAGCGGTTTTTTCTATAGAGTCTTCAGCAATCGGAATTTGATGAAAACCGGATGCCATATCCAAAGATGTGAAAAATGTATTTCCAGTTAATTCATCAAGCTGATCGTCAATTCTTGGCAGCGGATAACGATCTCTCACAGTGATCTTGTTCAGCGCCCTGAAGTCAACGCAAAGACGATTCTGACCATTTTTCAAATTTTATTGCAAAATTATTTTCAGATACTTGCAAAATGTTGGGTATTAGGAAATTGCATATAACGCCATATCATCCGCAGGCTAATGGTTCTTTGGAAAGAAGCCATAGGCCACTACCAGAATACTTGAGAAGTTTTGCTAAAGAAGATGGTTCGAATTGGGACCAATGGCTGACGGCAGCCATGCATGTCCATAACAATACGATATATACTTCTGCTAAGCAAACTCCTTTCCGAACTTTGTACGGTTTTGAATTCGAAATGCCTACGAATTTGAAACGAAAATGTTCACCGCTCTATAACGCGGAGGACCAATCAAAAGTATTAAAGTTTCAAATACAAAGAACTCACGAGTTAGTAAGAAAAAACCAGGAAAAAGCAAAAGAATTGTCTAAAAAACAATATGACGGTTCAGTAAACCCCGTCATATTTAATAGAGGGGATAAAGTTTTGATGAAAAATCAAACTAGGAAAAATAAATTTTCTCCCATATGGATAGGCCCATTTGAAGTTTCAAAAGTCAAGGGGCCTGTTACAGCAGAAGTTGTAATAAAAGGAAAGAAAAATAATTTACATAATAATTTATTAAAATTATTTAATGAACCGAAATAAAAATTACAATCTTTTCCTTTTAAATTAGAATAATTTGCCCATATTATTTGATACAGCAAAATTAAATAAAAAAAAAATAAAAAAATGGTAAAAAAACATATGTACTTGTTATAAACAAGAAATATGAAACGACGTGTGCCGAAATAAGCGCACATGGTCGCATATAACTTACCTACCTCAACAGTAGGTAAAGGAAAAAATTTTGAAAATAAAAACAATAACAATAAAATCACAAAGCATTGCAATGCATAAAGCAATGCAAACTTGAGCAAAAACTTGAGCTCAGCTTTAATTAATAAATAACAACATTGCCTTATTTCTGCATAATGCAATGAAACAATTTAACAGCAACTTAAGCTGAAGATAACTTTGGAAAATTAAAGATATCGCTGGGGCGATACAATAAAAATTGCATAATATAAGATTGTATGGATTTAACAAATGCATACACACATATAGCAAACCAAAATTTAAACGAAAAATCAGAATTTTGATTTTGGAACACGGGAATTTTCAAACTGGGGAAAATTTGGAAAAAAAGCGTAATATGTATTTGTATACAAGATTGTATACACATAAATAGCAGACAAAAAAAAATAAAAATTATAGTTAAAAAAAATTTATTAAAACTAAACCCAAAAAAATGGGCAATAGATAATAAACAGAACAAAACTATTTGTTCTAATAGATTTTTAATTACAACATATATATTTGTATTCATACGCTTAAGACGTATGTATATACATATATAGTTTTATGATTTACGTTGCACATTTTTGCATCGTAAGCTAAAATAAGTCAGTTTATTGACATGCTTAATGTGTAAAACTTAATGTTTTTGCCTAATTGCAAAAAAGTACACATTAAGTAAACTAGGTCAATAAATTTTAAAATTAAATAAATAAAACGGAGTAAATGCCGTAAACATATATATATATTTATGCATTATAAAATGCATACACATATATAGCATTTACATAATATAGAAAATAAAACGGTATAAATACCGTAAATATATATATATATATATTTATACATGCTAACACACACATGTAGTGACTTAATACCAACACACATAAACAACAACACATAAACACTATACATAGAAACAACTTATAATATTTACTGTAAAATTTTTAAGAATTAAAAATTTTGTTTTTATGTAAGAAAATTAAAATTCAATTCAAAAAATATAAATTTTCATTAAAAATAAAAATCTAAAAAAGATAAAATTTAAAACAATATCAAAACTTAAATTTAAATAAAATTACAATAAAAAAATATATAGAATCTTACCAGATTCTATACTGGCGATCCTACCAGTCGAACTTAACGAAAATCAAACTATATGCAGCAAAGAATTTGTTGAGCGTGGAAATTATAAACGTCACATAAAAATGAATCATCCAGATACAGTTATGCCGCCTCTCCGAGTTCCGCATCCACAAATTCCAGCAGAAATACTTACATCTATTAAGCAGGAAATAACCCAATAACAATTCCTCATAAAATTCCAACAATGCATACAATACAGCAAATAATATCAAGTGCTGCCTCCGGCGAGACTGCCAGTACCATACAATTGATCACAGTCCTGGTGCCATTAGTTACATCAACAATAACTTCACATAACAGTCAAAAGCAACAACAGCAGTTTTCCAACATACTAGTGCCACAGCAACATCAATCGGAACAAAATCAACAACACCAGTAAATTCAACAATTTGCTCTTCAACAGCAGCAACGTAGTTTTATTCACAAACAGTAAATGCCTACAAACATCAACAAACATTTAGGTACACTAAATTACATATTAAATTGTATTAAATAAATTAATCAAGCAATAAGCTTTTGATTCTATTGATTTTATAATCATGGTCCTATACTGGAACAGTGTAACAGTAGATGAGGCAGTAAATGACTTAAATATTCCATTTTCCTGATTCAAGGTAGCGAATACAACAGCAAATAAGATGAATACAGATAATCAAAAAGCTAGCTGAAGAATATTTCACACACAATAAATGAAATATCCAGCGTTAGTAGCTATGCGTAAAGGGTTGTCAATCCCTACGAGGTGACAACCAAGCCAGAAGAAGGGAGGGGGCGACAGTTTTCAGCGTAACGCCTCCCTTGTCGAGAAAACATTATTCATCATGATTCTGAAATGATGATAGCAAATAAGAACCAGAAGTAAGTTTTGTGGAGTATTAAGTCAAGCAAAGCCACAAAGCCAAGCAGCTTCTAACCAAGGGGGACAAGCGGCAATAGAGAAAAGTAGGACCATGAATTAGGTAGGATTATTCGAAAAGAGAAAAAAAAAAATAATAAGTTATACTTACACTTAAATTTAACATTCAAAACAAAAATTATTGTAAGACACAATAATGTGTTATTAAGAAAAAATTATTCTTAGCTATAATTTTTTCTTATTCGAAGGGGTGAGGAATGTTGTGGGTTTTTACCACACATGATATGTTATTTAAACAAATAACATATTATGGCATATTTTTGGGATGATGCTTAACATCATCCAATAATAATTGCAGCACACTTTTGGGTATTTGTTGTTTTGTTGATAAATTTAAGTTGCTATGTGCAAGTTCTGCTTGTTAAGAATTAACAAGAATGAGAACGCCAAGCACTTAAATGCAACAACAAAACAGCAAGCAAAAGCCAGATGTGAAACTCGGAAATATGCCGACCTCACTACTTTGGTAAGTTAAATAAGACTTATGCAATTTTTGCATAAGTAAAATAAAGAATTGAAGGCCAAATATTTGTAGGCCAAAAATTTGTGGGCCAAGATTTGGTAAAGTAGAATAAGTTTATGTTATTGTATTCCTAAGTAATTATTTTTTTAGAATGTAATTTGTTATTGTAATTATCTCTATCATAGGTGTTAAGTAAAATGAAATTAAAGCTTGAAAACAGAGTTAGTTCTGGTGATGTAAAGTAAACGCAGTTGTTTTATTTTTGGGTAAAAGACACAAAGGAATAAGGTATACTGGTAAGTATCCTAATATTCTAAATAAACTTTTATATATTTCCAGATACGACTTTCAACAAGATTACAAAGTGTTTTCCCAGGACGGGAAAATTAATTGTAACAGGTACCTCAAGGTAGAGTTCGCAAACTATCGATAGTCGCGACCATCGATAGTGGACGATAGTTTGTTCGCTAACCATCGATAAAATCGATGGTATTGTGGAACAAGTTTACTTTAGCGTAAATCCTCCAAATTTTTTCTAGAGAAAGTAGCGCTACAAGAATAAAAAATAAATTTGCAAAAAAAAGTGTCGGTCGGATTTAGCTTCGTAGGTATAGTCATCGTAAGTTGAGGATATAACTTTTATAAAAGAGTATAAGTTGGGAACCCCTGAATAGATTTCCAAAACTAGAATACCATATGAATACTAATTTAATAGGGCACAAAATCGACACATAAATATTAGAAGTTCATTGTACAGTTTTCGAGATAAGTATGACTATTTTTGTAAAATTTTGACATTTTTTTTATAAATACCGTATTTTTTCCAAAAAATGTATTTGTACTAACGTATAATTTTTTTAGTATCACAAGAAATCTTAATTTATTTGCTCAAAATGGTTTGTACCAATTTTCTTTCATATTAACCCATTTTTTACCAGAGTGTAGGAAAAATTAGTAAATAATTTTTTTTTGAAAACTACAATGTATTTATGGACAACTACAGCAACGTAAACAGCAACAACGATAACAACAACAATTACAACAACAACAACAACCGCCCACTTACCCTTACTTTTATATAAAATTAAATCAAAATTGTCGACAGTACGAAAACAATCCCAAGATGAAAAATTAATTTTAATGCCATCGATAGTCTGTCATAAACCATTGATAGTTGTGATAGTGCAAGACTATCGATTTTATCGATGGTGCCATCGATAGTTTGCGAACTCTACCTCAAGGTTCCGTATATCTGTCCAACTATTTTATTGATGTGATCAGTACACGTTAGCTTAGAATTCAAAACAATGCCAAGACTACGCACCTTATATACAAACTCTAGCTGTGTAGGGCCAATAAATAATGGTGGGATTTCTAGCAGACTAAGTTCGCTTCTAACTATAGGTAAAACTTTAGACTTAAGAGGATTAATACGAAGCGAATTGTTCTTAGCCCATAAATTCAATGAACTTAAGTCGGCAGTTAATCTGTAATTGAGGTCTTCAACAAGTCCAATAGGACTAGACAGATAGAGTTGTATATGATCAGCGTAGCCATGAACTGTAGCATATTTACAAACGGAAAAAATATCATTGATGAAAATGGAAAATAGCAATGGACCCAGTATGGAACCTTGGGGAACTCCTGCGCTTACTGTATTATAAGATGAAAATGCATTTCGTACTTGAACCCGTTGCAGCCTACCACTCAAATAGTTAGCCAACAACAGAACTGCATTATCACTAAACTTGAAATAGAATTTTAATTTTTTGCATAGCAAACTGTGCCTGACAGAGTCAAAAGCTTTACAGAAATCTAAAAGACAAAGAAGTGTTAAAAGGTTTTCATCATAGGAAATTCTAATATCATCAATAACTTTCAATAGAGCAGTAGAACAGCTGTGACCAATGCGAAACCCAGACTGCAGAGGAGATAACAATTTATTTGAGTTTAAGTACACAGTGATCTGGTCAGACATAATCCTTTCACAAACTTTTCCTAACGCAGGTAAAATACTTATTGGTCGGTAATCACTCAATTCAGAGGCAGTGCTTTTCTTGGGAATAGGAATAACAGTCGCTACTTTCCATAATTCAGGAAATTGTGAGCTAGTGAAACAATGATTAACTATGTGAGTAAGTGGCGCCAAAATAAACGGCAAAGCAATTTTAAGAAGTTTAATTGGAATGCCATCAATACCCACTGCATTAGACATAATCTTCATAAGAGCCTTGGCAACATCAACTTCACTTACTGATAAGAATTGAAAGGCAACATTATCCAAAACTCGCTGCGGTAAAGGCAATTCAACATCACATGGATTAATCTCACCTAAACAACCACTGTCTACTGTGATAATTCAATATTTAGAGCGAAAAAATTAATTGATTTGAAGTCTTGGAAAGAAAAACTCATTGGAGACGAAGTGCGACTAAAATTTATATTAAAACTACAGAAAATCAGATCATGATCAGATAAGAATGTTAACTGATCAAATTTCAAAACTAAGGATTCATCAGAAACCAAGAAGAGATCAAGTAGACTAGGATCAGAATTATTTGCGAACCGGGTAGGAAAGTCAGAGTTGATCAGAGATAATCCACACGAAGAAAATAGGAAATGGAATTCATCAGAAACGCTATAATTTTTTAATAGGTTCACATTAAAGTCCCCGCAGACTATATAAAAGTCAAAATTAACAAGTCTAATGGATAGGTCAGTAAAGAAAGGTTCTAAACTGTGGCATCTATGAGGATTATATACACATGATATTAAGACTTTAGTAGAACTGTCGTATATTTCGACACTTAAAAACTCACAAACACCAACCCCTCTGCTGATAATCCGAACATTTAGGTGGGATTTACAATAGATTGCTACACCTCCACCCCTCCTAGAGTCACTTCTGTCACTTCTAAAAAGATTAAACCCCTCAAGATTATACCTAGAATCATTCACATCATTGTGAAACCAAGTTTCAGTTATACATATAACATCCACAGGAGAGTTTTCAAAAACATACCTAACGTAGTCAAATTTTACACCACTCAAACTCCTAGCGTTAAAGTGTACTACATTCAACCCGTCATACATATTGCATAAAATATTAAGAAGAGCTTTATAGTTATCACCAGCACCATTAGAATAAGAGTTAATACGACCCGGCATTAAGATCACTACAGAAAACCACTTCAAACTTGGCCAAAAATAAGAAAAAAGTCTACGAAGAGCAAGAAAAAGGAGATGAAAAGTGTACTATAATAATAAGTAGAAAAAAATAAGAAGCTAGCGGAAAAGAAAATAACAATTATTAAGAAAAATAACATAATTAAATAATAATCGCTAAACAGAAGAACTAAAAAAATATATCAGTATAAATGTTCAAATTAAACAAAAGAAAAGTTATTTAAAATAAAATCAAAATATGATGAAAATTAAACCAAATTAAAACTTTAAATTTAATTGTAGAAATAAAATTAAGTAGATTAAATTTTAAGAAATTTAAAAAATTCTTTAAAAATAATAACACTGAAATTTTTTTTTAAGTCACCCTAATTTGCTCTTTCAGTCATGCAGTCAATGGTCTCATTGTCACACACCAGTTTTGTCTCTCCGTTATGAGTCGCTTTAACGTAAACTCGTCCACATAATGAAAAAACTGCTACTAACTCTAACGTTTTCTCTGCATAGAATGTAATAAAATTGCACGGCTTGTTTTTGTCAAGCTTTCGTGTAAATAAAACTTCTCTGATCCCCCACACCCGGTCGTCGCTGCGTGTTAGTTGGTGATTGTTTGATTTGCAAAACGCAGCTACGGCTTTGAAAAGAATATTTCGATCATACGCAGAGGCTAGCTTGACTATGATAGCAAAGTTGTCATTTGTGCTGTTATTATTGTTATTGTTGTTGTCGTTGATCTCAGTCTGAAAATATCACGAATTATAGGAGTTTCAAGTTAAATAACCGTACATATCTTCTTAATTATATTAGGTAAATTTTCATTATCGGAGTAGCGAATGCCATTTAAAATCACATCAGATGAGACAGCATCATTCTCAAATTTTTCAACTTGTTTTTTTAAGTCATATATTTCCGTATTAAGGGCGGGAGAAGGGCAATTTCGGTAGAGTTGTTGCATTTATAGGTCTCAATTTGTTTTTTCATCTCGCTGACTTCGAGCTTCATATTTCGAAATTAGTTGCATAAGTATTACTTCCACTGCAGAAACTCTCATTATGAGATTTCTTAGCGTTGTTTTGATGTTAGAGAGTTCATCCGACATCTCACTGAGGCGCTGCAGAATTCTTCCCTCCGCTTTTTCTAGAGTTCCAGACAACTGCTCGATGATGCTCTCCTTGATTGAGATAAGTCTAGCGCTCAGGTCTTCCCCGTGTTTAGCTGCTGTCGTTTTGGGTGATGACTCATCTCCGATTATGCTGCCTTGTAGAAAAGGTGTTGCGGGGGCATGAATCTGTTTGCGCATGTTGCTGACACTTCTTGTTGTAGTTTTCTTTTCACTCGACATGTTTACAGGCAGTAGAAATTATAAGCAAAAATGCGAACGATTTAAAATTTAGACAAAAAGGCTGTTTAAAATAAAATTATACCGTAGTTAAAAACTGAATCATTGCAGTGATTAAGTATATTTATGTTTAATCGATTTTAAACGAATTAATTGGAAAGAATCTAATAAAAAATGCGACAAAACTGTGGACACCGAGACAAACACGTATATTCGTTACGACTCATTGATACATTGGACGCTCATAACGGCCAAAATGATGTTGAAGAACTCTATAACATTCTATAACTGATGACTGATTTTGGTAGTAAGTTCCACAATTAATAAACGTTGTGCTGGAGTAAGTCTATTCACGATTGAGTCGTATTGAATACTGAACACAAACGTCATATGGACACGCCCTTTGACACATGACTGCTGTCAAGACAACCCAGTTGGAAAAAAGACCTCGTATTGGATGGTGCCATGTCATAACCCCAATGGTCATAATGCCCAAAAAGATTTGGGCGTTATGTCCACCTAAAAAACGGTCATAGTCCCCATGGGTGTTATGACCACTTTCGTTTTGATTGAAAATACAAGAGTGACCGGTCTTCGGCCAAAGATTACATCCTCGCATATGTCCAACAACGCTTCTACATAAAAGTTAGGGCAAGTGGGCGGCCTACGGCCGCAGCTCAGGATTTAAAACTCCCAAAAATCCGATACCGGCTTCGCGGATCAGTCTATAATATATCCAACACCAGCATCGCTACCCACAGTAATTCTAAATAGAAGTTAGTATATTATGCGAAATTGTTTTTTGAAATTGTTTTGTTATAAGCACCCAAAATTATTTGGTCTTATGTCCTCATGTTTTTGGGACTATGTCCGTTCTTACAAGTGGTTATAGTCCCCAAAAAAAATTGGGGATTATGACCGGGAAAAAAAACGGACATAATGCCCAAAATTATTTTCGGGATTATGACCATTGGGGTTATGACCGGGTACCGTATTGGATCACCCTTTATAAAGCTCAATGTGACATGTATGTATGTATGTATTAGATCTGTCCAGAAATTTACGAAATATGAATTTTTTAATGCGCTGAAAGCGTATCTGTAAGCTCTATGCATTTAAATAAGATTTGCAAAAAAAAAGTTGAAAAATAATTGTCTTAGATATTGCGCTTTTAACATAAAACATCTTCTCTGCTCCTGCCCCGCACTGGCTAGAAAACCCCACAATACACTTGGTTCGTTTTTATTCGATGACCTGGATGACCTAAGTCTGGTTGGTTCAATGAGAGGGTATAGTCGGACACCCTTTGGTATCACAATGGATCACATTTGGTCTAAGTGAGTCAGTTCGCAACTGACTGACACTCCTACCTAACCTAACCTATTGCGCTTTTCGCCGGAAGGTCGAATTCGAATGTTAATCTGAATTTATAAAGGTTCTTTCAGAAACACGTAAATTTTTTTCCCCTTCACTCTTTTATTTATTGTATCTCTTTAAATTGTAAAGACTAATAATAAGCTCTTTATTCTAATTAACACTATTACAAATTATAAGTTATACATAAATTGATATATCTATTTTAATAAGTAATTTAAAGCTCTGCGGGACTCTAAATTTTTGCTGGTCTGAAATTGGATTTTATCAAAGCGCAAAAATGTGTTATTTTATTCCGGAGTTCATCTTTTATGCAAAACCATTTGTAATAGCTGGACGGTCAGCCCTTTTTAAACGCGAATGTGCTGAAGTGTTAGCTAATGGCGTACGGAGGTATTTTTCTTTCAGTCTTTCAAATTCTGCCTTTACCATGGGTATATGAAGATCTCTATGGATATGCTCATTTATAATGAACCACGGTGCTCCTGTTATTGTCCTTAGTGTCGACGATTGAGCCCTTTGTAGTATTTCAATATTTGATGAATTGAATCCATATAACTGTATCTCATAGGTTCAGATAGGCTTGATAACACTATTATAAAGGGTGTTTTTTTTAGAGGTTTGTTTTTCGAATAGAGATAAAACTGGGATTTTGTGGTCAAATCTGGCAACTCTAATGTCATTTATATTCAGTTTGGTTTGCCATTTCATCATGAACAGGTTGACGCATGAACAACGCGTCCAAATTGTGCAAATTTATTATAGTCACTAAAATTTCAACTTTATTTTCACGCAATTATGAAGTCAAGAAGGCCGCCTAGATCTTGTGATATCACACCTTAATTTTTTTTTTTGGGGTTATGTGAAGCCAAAAGTATGCGTCGATAAGCCAGCTACGATTCAATACTTCGAGGCCAACATTACTCGCGTAATTCGCGATATACCTTGAAAATTGGACCTCCATTTTAGACTACGTCCGAGCTAGCCGTGGCGTTCATATGCCAGAAGTCATATTTAAATTATAATGCCAGAAGATTATCTTTCGAATAAAGTAATTTTCATGTCTATTTAAAAAATTCATCTTTGTTTTATTCCATTTTAAAGTTCTATACCTCTAAAAAAAACACCCTATATAAGAGAACTTTATATTCCAATTTTAGAGGAGAGTGTCTGTTAATTAACCAGAGCAGCTTTGAGTTTGATTTGCGTCTTTTTGGCATCGATGTGCTTACGCCAAGTTAAACGTTTATCTATGTGAATGCCAATATAAGTTACTTCATTTGCTTCTGGAATTCGAATGCCATTTAATGGTAGAAATTAGGCTTCTATTTAATGTAAATGGGACATTTCAGCATTTTTGCTCGTTCACCTTGAGACGCCATTTTGATAACCAATTTTCAATAAGAACTAGATGAGTTTGAAGCTGGTTGGTTGCAACTACAGCCTTTTTGTGATGACTTAAAATTGCAGTATCGTCCGAAAAAATGGAGGTAACTAGCTGGTCATTTTTCGGAACATCAGAAGTGAATAAAATATATTAAAGCGAACCAAGAACACTACCCTGAGGAATGCCAGCATTAATCGAGAATTCAGATGTATTAAAACTTTGATATTTAACCCTGTAATACCTCTTTGTCAAATATGACTCTAGGTCTGCATGAACATTTTGTGGTATGAGCTGTCTGATTTTGTAAATTAAACCCTCATGCCATAATTTATCAAAAGTTTGTTTAACGTCAAGAAATATGGCGGAACAGTACTCTCTGTGTTCAAAAGCATTTCTTATTTCGTTTCTTATTCTATTCACTTGCTCAATGGTTCCATGTTTTTCCATAAAGCCAAACTGGTGTGAAGGAATGAGATGATGATCTTGAACGTAAGGCATAACTTTTTCTAAGAACACTTTTGAGTTTTTGAGAGGCAGGGAAGCAAGCTAATAGGTTTGTATGAAGATGGTAAGGTGAAATCTTTACCGGGCTTCGAAATCATTTTAATTATTGATTTTTTCCACTCGCCGGGACAGTTGCCAAAATTAATTATAGCGTTGAAGAGACTGGTGATAAAAACTACAGCTATTTGGAGTAAATTTTTGAGCATTATGGGAGTAATCGAGTCATGACCAGGTGCTTTTCTACAAATTAATTTATTATTTATGACGGTAGCGACTTCAGATGGGGTAATATGCATATTTATATTTTCAGTGTTACTTATTTATGGAGGAATATCAATAAAGTTTGAGACACAATTTGGTTGAAACACTAGGCTTAGATGTTGATCATAAACATATGCCTTTTCCTTATCACTTCGTGCCCAGTCGCCATTACTATCCCATATAGGAGGCTCGGTCTCAATAGGATTTTTAAATACGCTGCTAGACTTCCAAAGGGACGATTTATTAGTTTTGTTTGGAGAATTTTTTTGAATAAAACTATAATGATAATTATTTTGTTCTCTAGAAAGAGCAGCTTCTTCTTTTCGGCTTCCCTAAGTTTTATTTTTGATGCTGGGGACCTATATCTCTGCCATTCCCGTCTAAGCCTTCTCTTATCTCAAACTAATTTTTCGATTTCACTATTAGTTAAAAATCTATCGTTTCTCCCACTAATTGAATTTTTAGGCGTAGAGTTTTTTGTTGCTGTAGTCAAAATGGAATTTATAACCCCAACAGCATCATCAACATGCTCTTAACATCCTATTGTATAATTTGTGTGGATATGTTTACTTATGTATTTTTTGTAATTAATCCAGTGTGTATAAGGAGTTGTAAGGGTAGGTGGTACCTCTCTAAGCTTGGGTTTTTCAAAAATTTGTATGACAAGAGCGGAATGATCAGATTATAACTCGAAACTTGTACTGACAGAAATCAAATCTCTGCGAATACCCTTGGTGATGGCAAAATCGATTAGATCAGGAATTTTGAAGCAACATCCAGATTGCTATTTTTGGTAATTGCATTCTACAGCTGATTACCTTTGATATTATTAATGTCTGAGCCCCAGAATATGTGTTTCGCGTTATAGTCACCGGCCGCTAGAAATTTATCACCTAAAATCTTAAAATAGTCCACAAACTGCGCCTCAGATACAGCAAAGCTGGAAGGACAGTAAACTGCAGATAAGGAAAGGTCTTTGCCATTCCTTTGCAAAATAATTGAATTGGCTTGTAGATAGTTCTAGGCATAAGCCCCTAAGCAAGAATGTTTAAGCCTTCTTCAAATTAGTATACCAGTACCGCCATGGGCTTTGCCGTCAGGGTGATTGACTTTATGGAATATATAGACAAGAATAGTTAACTTATATTTATTCGTTAAGTGGGTTTTGGATAGAAGCATTACATCTACATTAGCTATGGAATAGTGACATATGGAGATTATTAATATTTGTTTTTCAAAACGCTGGGACCATTTATTTTGTGAGGTTTGATAAAAAAATGCGTGAGCCAAAAAATTAAGTGGATTGGAAAAGGCTAAATGGCGTCTCATCAAGGTCAAAGATACAAAATTTCCGAGATTTTCAGACAAATCAGCCCATAGCTGCTAAGGAGTAGCCCATAGAGCAGTAGGTCGTATGACCGACCCTCAATTATTTTTCATGGCCAACATTTTTTTCAAACATACTTATCCCCTCTCTCCACCCCTTTGGGAGGTTTCCATACAAAAGGGATGTTTTTATGAAATTTACTCCCAACGTTCCCAATGCTACCAGGGTGCCCCTAGAAGATTCAAGTATATGCCCAACCCCCCCTAATTAATTCTTCCGAACATTTCTTCAGAAAATACTAACCCCCTATCTCAACCCTTTAAGGGGTTCCCCATACAAAATTGAACTTCATACGGAATTTGGCTGACAACTCTTACCTTTCCACCGCTTCCAGCGTGTCCTAAGCGGATTCCTTTGTATCACCGACCCACATAAATTTTTTCATCCCCAACTTTTTTTTCCACATATGTAGTTATCCCTGTCAACATGCAAAAATTACATTCTAACATAAGTGTAACACTAGTTTACACTCAAAATGTTCCATTGATAAGAAGTTACTTTTGTTATGTAGTTTTTCCTGCTGAGTTCGGAAATAAAAATAAAAATTTTTTGAATGGCACAGTTTTCGAGATATTGTAGTTTTTTCATTTTTTTGACCTTCGTTCACTTTAAAATTCATATCTTCAGCTATAAATGTCCAATTTCATCGTGCTTAGCATTAAATTAAAGGTATTAAAATGACAAACAAACGTATATAATTTTATATACTATTGAGTGAGCGGTGCACAAGATATCGATGAAAACAGGCCAGATTTTAAAAAAAATCAAATTTTACATTTGATTCTATGGCCACGGAAATATAGAAATAAAATAAACAAAAATAATTATGCTTCATGCTCGTAGAGCTGATGCATTTACGCAAAAATTAGGATATACCAAAAGAAAATCGATCATAAAATGACAACGTTAGAAGCGATTTAATGAGGGAACCCAACGTTATATTTTCTGAATATATTAATTTTTTCGACAATTTGTTGAGAACAATCGATACAAAAAAATTTTTTGTATCGAAAATGTGGCGTTGGATTCTCTCATTCAATAGCTTCTAACGTTGTCATTTTATGGTCGATTTGCATTTGGTATATCCTAATTTTTGCGTAAATGTATCAGCTCTACGAGCATGAAGCATAATTATAGCTGAAGATATGAATTTTAAAGTGAACGAAGGTCGAAAAAATGAAAAAACTACAATATCTCGAAAACTGTGCCATTCAAAAAATTTTTATTTTTATTTCCGAACTCAGCAGGAAAAACTACATAACAAAAGTAACTTCTTATCAATGGATCATTTCGAGTGTAAACTAGTGTTACACTTATGTTAGAATGTAATTTTTGCATGTTGACAGGGATAACTACATATGTGGAAAAAAAAGTTGGGGATGAAAAAATTTATGTGGGTCGGTAATACAAAGGAATCCGCTTAGGACACGCTGGGAGCGGTGGAAAGGTAAGAGTAGTCAGCCAAATTCCGTATGAAGTTCAATTTTGTATGGGGAACCCCTTAAAGGGTTGAGATAGGGCATTAGTATTTTCTGAAGAAATGTTCGGAAGAATGAATTAGGGGGGGTTGGGCATATACTTGAATCTTCTAGGGGCACCCTGGTAGCATTGGGAACGTTGGGAGTAAATTTCATAAAAACATCCCTTTTGTATGGAAACCTCCCTAAGGGGTGGAGAGAGGGGATAAGTATGTTTGAAAAAAATGTTGGCCATAAAAAATAATTGAGGGTCGGTCATACGACCTACTGCTCTATGGGCTACTCCTTAGCAGCTATGGGCTGATTTGTCTGAAAATCTCGGAAATTTTGTAACTTTGACCTTGATGAGACGCCATTTAGCCTTTTCCAATCCACTTAATTTTTTGGCTCACGCATTTTTTTATCAAACCTCACAAAAAAAAAGTTCCCAGCGTATCGAAATCGAAAAATCCTGCACTATTCCAAAGCTAATCTACATCTTCCCGAGACAAAAAGTTTGAAATCTGTAGTTTATGTTGGCTTACGCTAATTGAATTCCATGCACAAATCTTTATAAGACCTATAACTTGGCTAGGAGAGCAGTCATTAATTGGGTTCGCATTTCAACGATACCATCTAAAGATTTTTGCATGGCTATCATGAAATATGATAGGTTTTGAGTAAAATTAGAAATCAATAGCTCAAGGTTATTGTTAGGTTCCGGTGGTGTTAGGTGTTGCATTTGAGAACCTGATTTTACAACATTTGCATAAGAATTAGCTGCTGGGGGGCAGGAGAGGCAGAGGTAAATATATTTTTAGTGGGGTTGCGAGCAGTTTGTTTTAGTTAAGTTACCCTCCATTTTAGGCTTTGATATACAGGACAGTCTCTATAGTTAGCAGTATGGTTTTCATTGCAGTTGCTACATTTTTTGGAGCTTGAATTGTTTTCCGCTTTTTTGTTACATAAGGAGCTGTGGTGGAGCTCACCAAATGCAACACATACAGTACGGAGATTGCGAGGGGAGGAGGTCTAGGTTGTGGAACCCTATCTTTATTTACAATGTTAATAACTGCTCTGCACAGTGTTCAGGAAGACTGAACAGGTTTGCCAAAAATGACGACAACAGATACCGCCTGGATACTGTTCTTCGGCATCACTAGTGACCGAAATCACTTTACTTGAAATCGGATCAGCTCCCCTTTTGAAAAAATTCTTAAGTTTCTCATGTGGGCCACTTCTAAATGCTCTCAAAGGAAAAGGTTTCCATGCCAGACACAGTGTTCAGGAAGACTAAACAGTAGGGTGTTTCAAAATACCATCATATCTTAGAATTAAATGACGCACCCCTCACAATGAAAGACCATTTAAATACATGAATTTTGGAAAAAAGAAAAATTGTTTTCATACAAAACTAAGGACGGTCCCAGTAATACCCAATACCCAGTAATTTTTTTGGATTTTTTTCTATTTTTATCAATAATGGCTAATATTCAGAATATAAATAACTAAAAACTAATTAATAATTTTTTTTCCATAAAAATTTCTTACTCTTTCTTAAATTTTGCACAGTTGTTTCATCGACAGTACGGTATGATCTTTTTCATTTATGGGTCTTGTAATTTTTTTGCAGTCTTGCCACTCTTTCGAAGATCTCTTTTCATTAGAGCCCAATATCTTTCAATTGGGCGAAGCTTTGGGCAGTTGGGCGGATTTGCTATTTTTGGTAAAAAATTGATCTTTTTACTTGCATTTCATTCCATTGTAGCTTTGAGTAATCAGAGGTTGCTAAATCAGACCAGAACATCACGGTACCCTCATGTGCACGAATAAATGATAGAAGACGTTTTCGAGGCAATCGTCTATATTAACTTTGGAGTTGGTTGTCCCTTGCGTAACAAAGGAGCTGCTTCTGAGGCCACAGGAAATTTCGAAATTTTATTTTCTTTGAATTTACTAGGCACATGCCCTTTCTTCGGTGATGTATAATATTCGCGCACAGGTAACTGCTTAAAATCTGTTTTAACGTAAGTTTCGTCGTCCATAACACAGCAATCAAATTAAGTCAGGTACCTTTCACAAATTTTCGGGCTCACATCTGAGCCATCAACTGCTTTTCATCAGAACGGTTTGATACTATTTGAAATCAATATGGCTTTAGCTTACTTTTCTCCTTTATCCTTTGTACAGTAGATTTTGATGATCCTGCTCTAGCCGCCATATCTCCCACTCAGGTGTTGGGATTCAGCCTAAAAAATCTGATGTACCAACTATTTTTGCTATAAGTAGCTGAATATTTTAACTTTGGAGTTTGCAGGTATGTGGACAAAATCAGTTTGCGGATATTTTCTTGTTTGCTAGACATCTTTGTCGTTAGAAGTGCTATCATCAAGTGTTATACATCATATCAAACGTCACTTTATATGGAACAAATATTGTGTCTTTTAAGACCTACAGTACAGTCGCGTTAATCCGGACATTCGCTAATCCGGACTTCCCAGTAATCCCGACATCTCTACGATTCAGACATTTTTGAAATTTTGCCTCTACAATTCGGACAAAACTAAGTTAAAGTATGTTTTGGTTAGCAAATAGACTGTCGCTGGCACGAACATGTCAACTTTGACTTTTTCAAATTTTTTTCGTTAAGTTACGGGGTTCATACTTGTGAGTTTTTGCAGGGACGTTGTTTATTTAAAATTTGTGGGTTTTTTTCATTTTGTCATTCATTATTCATTTTATTTCCTACACATATGATTACAAATTCTTTATAAAAACATAAAAATTTAATGAAATACAATCATATACGCCTCAAATATGCATTCTACATATGATTTATATAATAATTATTGAGCTTTCTGTATTCCGGACATATCCATTTATTCGGACATACCCCGAAACTATATGTGTCCGGATTATCGCGACAGTACTGTATTCTGAAAATAGACACTAAAAAAAATATACATGTCTCGTGGTTTTTCTCTAGCACGTCAGATTTTTTTTTTTTAATCGATGTCACACCCCCCTTGTGAAAGAAATTTAAAATTCAACATATCTTATCAACTTTTTGACGTAAAGAAACAAAACTAGGTGTTACAACAACTACAAATATTTATTTACGCAACACCCTATGCTAGTAAAATTGTTAATTTTACTGAACATAATTTATGCTGCAGTTATGATTTTTCTCATTTCTACAATAATGCAGATATTGCATATTTTTCTTTAGGCTAGTAAGTAGTAAGAAGTAAGATTTAAGAATTCGCAAGCGCAACACGTGAATACTAATTAATTTTAAAGTTTCTTTTTCTCAATACTTAATATATAGTACCTGGAGACCGACCACTGTTCGGTTTTTCGTTTTGAGGTTGAAAAAATCGAAAAAATATGGAATTTGTTGAAAAAAGTTGACTTTTCACTTTCACGCTTCAACTTCTCTTTACTTTTTTCTGTTCCATTTTTTTCAACAATTTTGCTTCGTTTTTAGTTTCGTCAAACTGTGGTCTGATGCAAAAGTGTTCATAAAAAGAGTGGATTGGGACCAAGAGTGAATAGAAATGAAAAGGATAATGCAAAATGGCTCGATTTCATTTAAATTGGACACTAAATTGACTGAGATATCGCAGCATTTATATAAAAGAGCGCAACCGATTGTACAGTTAGTACGAGGGGTAAAACCTAAAAGCCACTTTGGTACAAAAACTTATCGCACCTTATTACGTTTAGCGGTTGGTGCTATTATTTAAATTTTATTGCTGTAAGGATATTTTCCTTGTTCTTCGGCTTATCCCGGAGGTAATCACTCCATAAGTGACAACTCATCGAGGCGCTTCACCCCTAGTGACGTTGGGTCACTTAAAGTCACTTTGGTTCACGAAATTCGTAAAAATCCAAAAAAAAAAAAATTCCACGCACCGCAAAACGTTATTAGGTGCGCAAAGTTTTTACACCAACGTGGCCAATAGGTGTTATAGAGCAATTCTACAAAAATCGCACGCAAACCGCAATATCGCGATTTTCACTCATCTCGGTGACTCCAAGTAACCCAAAGTGACTCGTGGTGAACCACTTCGATGAGTGATTACCTCCGGGATAATCCGAAGTACAAGGAAAATATCCTTACAGTAATAAAATCAAAAAATCGCACGCACCGCAAGACATAATTAGATGCGCTAAGAGTTTGTACCAACGTGGCCCATAGGTGTTATAGACCAATTCTACAAAAATCGCACGCAAACCACAAAATCGCGACTTTCACTCACCTCGGTGACTCCAAGTGACACATAGTGACTCGGAGTGAACCGCCTCGGTAAGTAGACACTTATGGAGTGACTATCTCCGGGATACTCCAAAGAACAAGGAAAATATACTTGCAGCAATAATTATCAAAAAATCGCACGCATCGCAAAACATAATTAGGTGCGATAAGAGTTTGCACCAACGTGGCCTATAGGTGTTATAGACCAATTCTACCAAAATCGCACGCAAACCACAAAATTGCAATTTTCACTCACCTCGGTGACTCCAAGTGACCCAAAGTGACTCGGAGTGAACCGCCTCGATAAGTAGTCACTTATGGAGTGACTACTTCCGGGATACTCCAAAGGACAAGGAAAATATCCTTACAGCAATAATATCCAAAAAATCGCACGCTTCGCAAAACATAATTAGGTGCGATAAGAGTTTGCACCAACGTGGCCTATAGGTGTTATAGACCAATTCTACCAAAATCGCACGCAAACCACAAAATTGTGATTTCCACGCACCTCGGTGACTCCAAGTGACCCAAAGTGACTCGGAGTGAACCGCCTCGATAAGTAGTCACTTATGGAGTGACTACTTCCGGGATACTCCAAAGGACAAGGAAAATATCCTTACAGCAACAAATTCCGCAAATCGCTCAGGACGCACTAAGTGGTCAAATATTAAAAATGACCACTACAATATTAACACTACACCACTGTAATTAAAAGTCTATTGGAACAAAAAATTTTTTTTATTTTTCGTGCTTTCTCTATCGATTGGAACAAAAAATTTAAAAAAATTACTCCCATAGTACACTAAATAACATTTAACGTTTTTCGTACGTATGGGAGGTGCCACGCCCACTTACGCAATCCCGTTGAAATCCATATAATTTCAAAGCTTATAGTAATCGACACCTCTACACCAAAGTTAAAGAAAATACCTCCCATAGTGCACTAAATACAACATTCAACGATTTTCGTATATATGGGACGTGCCACGCCCACTAACGAAATCTCGTCGAAATCCATTTAACTTAAAAATTTTTGGTAACCGACATCTCTGTACCAAATTTTAATGAGATTACTCCCATAGTGCACTTAATATAACATTTAACGGTTTTTGTTTGTATGGGAGGTGCCACGCCCACTGAAGCAATCCCGTCGAAATGCATTTAATTTCAAAGCTTATAGTAACCGACAACTCCTCACCAAATTTTAAGAAGATTACTCTCATAGTACAATAAATATAACATTTAACCTGTTTTGCTTGTATGGGAGGTGCCACGCCCACTGGTACTATTACACCCATTTTTCGTCTTGAGGTACCTTATAGCAAGTATATCCACCACATGAAATTTCAGAACGATTGTGTTGTTAATTCTCTTATTATAATGTTTATAAATATTGTGGGCTGTGCCACGCCCTTAAACGAATTTTGCCAGTATAGTGACATAGCATGTTATGATGACTGCTTTTAGTGGTATTATCTATAAAATTTTTATGAAAATCCTCAGTGCCGTTTTTGAGTAATATTGAATCAAAATTTTCAATTATTGAAAAGTGCCACGCCCACTTTTCCGATTCCGCCCACTTTTGGCAAAATTTAAGACATTTATGATCTGCATCTGTGTACCAAATTTCATCACAATATCTTGTATAGTTTTCGAGATATGACGTTATGAAAATAAAAGTTTAGGGCTGTGCCACGCCCCTCCAGGAGCTTTTGATAAGTTAAAACCCAGCCCAATCCTAATTTTGTTCACATATGTACCTAACCCCCAAGTTTCATCAAAATCGCTGCACCCGTTTTGGAAATAAAGTCTGAAAATATATATATATATATACATACAATTATTGCTCGTTTAATAATAGTAGATAAATTGAATTAGATTTTCTAACAAACGTTTTTTATTTAAGAATAAGGAACAAATTCTCTTAAAAATTAGTAACTTCGCGTAACATTTCTTTAAAATTAATTATTCAACTGCGCCGCGAGTTTTTTTTTTGTCGTCTGGAAACGCTAGTGGGATTTCTGTCGGAGATTGCGAGACACAGCAATTAGATCAACCACTACGTCTTCAACAGCTCGATGAGGAAATTCGACTTGAAAGGGAGTTTTTAAGGCGCAGATACGAAATACTTCGTAGTGAAAACTCGGTCAATAATGCAGGACAGGCAAATGACGAATCAGGGAACCACAATTTGCGGCAATCAGGTACTCAATCGACTGGAAATCGTCGAGAAGTGTCACCAAATGCAAATCAACGAAATGACGTTGAAAATCAAAACGTGGCCAGCTCATCGTCTAATAATCCAACCCCGCTGGATCGAGCTATTCGCTTTCAATCAAACGAACAAAGTACTCCAACACAAAGTGTACATCGAATAAATCAAACCCATCACGGCGCTGAACACTCCGAAGTCATCCCTAACCTCACATCTACACAAATGGCAGCAAGAAACTCGACACCAAAAGATTTGCCTGTATTTAGCGGAGATCCTCAGGACTGGCCAATATTTTACAGCGCTTTTCAACGCAGCACAGCATTGGCAGGGTTTTCCAATAATGAAAATTTGATTCGGCTGCAAAAATGTCTGCAAGGCAAGGCTAGAGAGGTAGTACGCGATTGTCTTATGATACCGAACATGATGTCAGAAATTTTAAGCACACTTAAAATGTACTTTTGCCGACCGGAGCATATTTTAAATACACTCATCGAAAAAGTACGCAAATTGCCGTCGTCGTTAAAGGGCAAACTTGAGTCGCTAATTGAACTTTCCTTTGTGGTGAAAAATATATGTGCAACTATAAACGCTAGCCACCTTGAGTTCCACTTAAACAATCCAACGCTTTTGCGGGAAATTCTCGATAAACTAAGTCCTGATATGGCATTAAATTGGGCAATGTATTCGAGAAATATTGAAAATACAAATCTTCAGTAATTTTCGGATTGGCTACATAGTATCGCTGAAGCAGCGTGCACAATAATAACTCCAACGTTTACGTCAACAAAGGATCGAAAGGCAACGCGTTACAACAACAAAGCTGTTTACGTACACACAAACGCCTCAATGACGGACGATTCGGAAAATTTACAAACTGAGTGCATAATATGTGAATCGACACATAAATTACACGAATGTGAAGATTTTAAGAATTTACCACTTTCTGAAAAATGGAACTTAACGAGCTCTGCCGTACTTGCTTAAAAAAGCATACACGTCAATGCTGGGTAAATAAAACATGAGGAAAAAACGGTTGCACGAGAAAACATCATAGATTACTGCATAAAGAAGAAGAAGAAGAAGAGCCAACGCATACAACAACAGCTACGACTACAGTTCTAAACAATCACAGTTTTTCATGTAATGACGTTTCGTTTTTTCGTATTTTGCCTGTCACATTGTCTGGCAGATAAAAAAAAAATCAAAACTTACGCACTTATGGATGACTGCTCAACGTTAACTCTAATGGATGAAAGTTTAGCAAACGAGCTCGAGGAAGAAGGTAAACCAGAACCTCTATGTATCAAGTGGACTGGAGACGTAGCACCTACAGAAGAAGAATCCCGAAAAATTGACCTCAAAATATCGGTAACAACAACAAACGCTGCAGTTTATCCACTTCACAGCGTAAACCCCGTTCGAAATTTAAAGTTGTCACCAGAAACAATGATTGTAAGCAAGGTTAAAGCGAAGTACGGTTATTTATTTAAGAGACATTCCATTACACTCATACGTAAGTATCGTTCCAAAGATCATAATTGGGGGAGGGGCCCGTACATGGTTACCCCCGGACCCGGATTTTCTCTCGGCAGCCCTGTACACTAACGAACTACTTAAAGCAGTAAACTAGGGATGTTATGGATATGAAGTTTCGGATTCGGTTACGGATATTTAAATATTTTTGTATCGGTTTCGGATACGGATAAAGATATAATTTTATTTCGGTTTCGGATACGGATATTTTTGTGGACTTAAGGGAAGTGGTAGTGGTCCCATTGGTCCCGCAACCTTTACGTGAACATTTTTTTTCACACTGCTTGCACTTTGCTAAATCACTATAAATTTCAGTGAAATATTTCCAAACCATGCTCGTTTTAGGTTTCACACCAATCATATGAAATAATTGGATACGTATAAGGCATCTTATCTTAACACTTTTATATCACTCGAAGGCGTTCGATTCTGTCAATCATGCTATTCTATTTTCTAAGCTTGAAAATCAATTCAATTTTTCAAAAACAGCAATAGATCTCTTAAAATCATATCTTACAGACAGGACGCAAGCAGTAAGTGTAGAAGGTTTAATTTTTGATTTTCTGCCAGTGTCTAAAGGCGTTCCTCAAGGGTCTGTGTTAGGGCCTTTGATTTTTGTAATGTGTGTCAATGACCTAACAAATGTCTTAAAAAGTTGTGAAATCCACTTATATGCGGATGACGTTCAGCTCTACTTAGGTAGTGAACTCAAATGCCTTAATACCTGTGTTGCTGAGCTCAACGAGGACTTAAGTCGCATTCAGATTTGGGCAGAAACAAATTACCTCACCCTAAATCCCAGCAAATCAAAAAGTTTACTGATTTGCAAAAGATCTCTTGACCATGATATTTTGCCTAAAATATTGCTTAACGGTTCTGAACTTCAGCTCGTACGTAACGCAAATAATCTTGGTATAGTTTTCAATAAAACGCTAACTTGGAACGATCATATACTCAAAACTATCGGTAAGGTATATAGCATGCTACGGGTATTATGGGTTACGCAGTATTACACGCCATTTAAAATACGCCTATTGTTAGCGAAAAGTTAGTCCAACATTGCTTTATGGCTGTGAATTGTTCGCCAACTGTGACAATCATTGCAGACAAAAACTAAACGTTATCTTTAACAATATAGCAAGGTATATTTATGGCTTAAAGCGTTCAGATCGAATATCTGCCTATTCCATAAAAATCTTCGGTGTCTCTTTTGATGATTTATTGAATATTCGAACTCTTTTGCAGTTGCATAAAATTATCTTTACTAAAGAGCCAGAATATCTTTATTCGCGTCTCAAGTTTCCTCGTTCTGCTCGATCGGGACAAATTGTTCAGTTTGAACATAGGTTTTTAATATCGGATCGACAATTTTATGTTCATGCAATTCATCTTTGGAATGCGTTACCAACACGATTGCATAATTTAAGTAACGCAAAACAGTTCAAGTTTTATATTTTCAAACATTTTTGCGAAGGAACTCACTAAAATATTTTTATTGTTTTTTTTTTTAGTATTAGCTTGCCCAAAACCTTTTATTTTATTATGTTTTGTAAAATTTTCATTGTATCATCTGTATTAGTTTAATAATTAGTTTTTTTGTTTTAATAATTATTTATCAAATTTACTTTATTAAATATTACGTAGCTGTGACTTAAGCTTGTCAAATTCAGGATAGCTATATTATCTTGTAGCCTAAGGATATTCAAAAAATCAGTAAATAAATAAATAAATATAATAAAATTAAATATTAAACCGTAGTAAAGTAAACGCAGGCTTTACTTTTAATTTTGAAAAGAATACAAAAGAAAACGCTAATTTTGATTTTGATTTTACAAAATATGACATTTTATTGATTTACAAAATCGATTATTGGGTAAACTCAGAAGAGTTGTGCTTTAGCGAAATTGTTACAAATATGATTGCACAACTGTTTATATCTGGATATGATATTTCGATTTCGGTTACGGATACGGATATTAAAAAATCTTTATTTCGGTTTCGGTTACGGTTACAGATTGTGTTTTTTTTTCGGATATCCGGTGGTTTCGGTTACGGATACGGATATCCATAACATCCCTAGTGCAAAGACAACCATTTCACTGTCGGTCTTTTGTGGAAAACCGAAGCGCAAGAGATGCCCAACAGCCTGCCAACTGCTTTTAAGAGAATGTCAAACCTCAAGAACAAAATGCAAAAAGATGCCCAGATCGCCGCTAACCTACAAAATCAAATCGACAATTTACTGGTAAAAGGCTACGCTACGGAACTTCCACAACAATTTATGCGTCAAGTTGGACCAAAAGTATGGTATCAGCCGATTTTTATCGTACGTAACCCTCACAAGCCAACGAAAATACGTCTCGTGTGGGATGCGGCGGCTAAGACTTGGGATGCGTCCTAAACGATTTCCTGATGAAAGGCCCTGATCTACTCCGTACGCTCCTGCATATTTTATACAAATTCAGATCAAATGCGATAGCAGTGTCAGGAAATATTGAGGAAATGTTTCATCGGTGTAAGAGAAGAAGACACTAACGCTCAAAGATTTCTTTGGTGGGACACCTCCAGACAAGCGATCGTCGTTCATAAATTAAATGTACTTACGTTCGGCGCATCATGCTCGCCATGCACGGCACACTTCATTCGTGACAAAAACGCATTACGATTCATAATTGAATATCCAAAAGCTGTCAACGCTGTAATCCAGCATCACTATGTGGATGATTACATCGATTCCATGCAAACAGCTTCCGAAGCTATTCGTTTAGCAAAGGAGGTACGCAGCATCCACGCTCAAGGAGGATTTCACATACGAAATTGGATATCTAACTCAAAAGAGGTTCTCGATGAGCTTGAAGAGTTAAGTCCTCAAGAAAGCAAAACGTTCAACAAAATCGAAAATACGTCCCAGTATGCAAAAGTTTTAGGTTTATACTGGGACCCAAAACAAGATGTTTTCAAGTATTCGCCAAAATTTGTTCGGGCTCGACGCGACGTCTTTGACGAAAATGTGGTACCCACCAAAAGAGAACTTTTGCAAACTCTGATGTCAATATATGACCCTGTGGCATCCCTGTTACCGAGCGGCAGCCTTGATAAGAAAGACAAGAGAAAACGTCAAATGTTGAAAACCCACGCTATTAATTAATTTTGAATTATTTCCGAATCACAACGCATTTTTGTTTCCAAATACATACTTAAATAAATTATATATTTTTAATAATTAAACTTATTCAAATCGTATAATTATTAGCCATAATTGGTGACCCCGACGTGATGCCGGACGAAAACAACACAGCAGCTTCCAACGACCAAACAACCTCGGCCGCAGCTAGCGCAACGGGTGCTCCGGTCAATATTCAACGCGTTGCCGTCAAAATTCCACTATTTTGGCATGCAAGGCCGGAGCTTTGGCTAGCACAAGTGGAATCGCAGTTCATCACAGCCGGCATTACTAGCGATCAAACGAAATTTCACACAGTTATCGCCACCGTTGAAAACAGCATTTTAGCGCAGGTAAGCGACATCATACTAAATCCACCAGAGACAAACATGTACGCGACTCTAAAACAACGAATTATCGGTCAGTTTGCCGACTCCGAGCAAAAACGCTTGCAAAAACTATTGCAAGAACTTGAATTGGGCGACATGCGTCCATCGCATTTGTTACGAGAAATGCGTAATCTGGCAGGCGCAGATATGAACGACAACATGCTCAAATCAATTTGGATGAATAGATTGCCAGCAAATATAAGATCGATTATATCTATTAGCGACGAACCTCTCGAAAAAGTTGCTTCCATGGCAGATAAAGTTATGGAAGTTGGCGACGCGAAATCTGTTAATTCGATTTCTAACCTCAAACAAGACACACAGTTCCCTATACAGAATGAAGTAAATGAACTGTTCAAAGAAATAGCTGCGCTCAAGAAGATGATGCAACGTTCCCGTAGTAGCTCGAGAAGTAGCAACTATTCACGCACGCGTTCCAATTCTAACGATGAAGACATTTGCTGGTTCCATAGAAAATTTGGCGACAGAGCCAAAAAATGTCGTGCACCGTGCAAACATGCAAAAAACTAAATTGTCCGTTTCAAATGGCGGTTAACGACGGACAGAAATCAGCCAACCGCCGTCTTATTGTTTTTGACAAAAATTCTAAACTTCAATTTTTAGTAGATACTGGCGCGGACATTAGCGTGATACCACCAAATCAATATCAAAGACAATATCCCGATGAAAAATTGTCACTTTATGCTGCCAATAAAACGAAAATTAAAACATACGGCGAAAAAAAAATTACATTAAATTTAGGTTTACGCCGACCACTTCAATGGACATTTGTAATAGCTGACGTATCACATCCAATATTAGGCGCTGATTTTTTATCACATTACAACATTTCTGTTAACATTCGCAGTAGTAAACTGATCGACGAGCTCACCAGTATCTCACATAATTGTACAATGGCAATTTTAAAAAACCCCATTGATAATTTATCATGCATTAATCATAACGATTCATTTCAGGATTTAATTTTCGAATTCAGAGACATTACACAAAATATTCCACAAAAAAAAAACACAAATCATGGTGTTACTCATCATATTATTACCAAAGGGCCACCGATCTATGCGAAACCTCGCCGCCTCGCACCCGATATGTTGAAAATCGCTAAAGCTGAAATTCAAACACTTCTAGATGCAGGTATATGTCGCCCTTCGCGAAGCCCATGGGCTAGTCCATTGCACATGGTTAAAAAGAAAAATGGAGAGTGGCGCCCGTGTGGTGATTTCAGGCGACTCAACAGCGTAACTGAACCTGATAGATACCCCATTCCTCACTTACACGATTTTACTCATTTGCTTGAGGGTTGTACAATATTTTCAACGATAGATTTGAGACGAGCATATCACTAGCTCCCCGTCGAAGAAGCCGATATACAAAAAACTGCCATCACAACACCGTTCGGCATGTATGAATTCATGTACATGTGTTTTGGCTTACGAAACGCAGGCCAAACCTTTCAACGCTTCATGGACAATATTTTGCGAGAATTCGAATTCGCTTGGCCATATTTGGACGACGTTTTGATCGCTTCAAAAAATGTCGTGGAACATCGAGAACACATAAGACTAGTTTTTAAAAAAATACGCGAATATGGCATGCAAATTAATCCTTCCCTCTAGTTATGGTGACTTGTTTATTGTCATATTCTTCAAGATGTCTGGAGGCACGAAAAATTTGTTTGAGAGATGGCAAAAATGGCTACCACATCTAACGGCAATCACAAACGTGTCGATACCTCGATTTTATTTTACCGTAAGTTATTTTATTTTAGAATTTACGATGGTGTTAACGTGAAAATTAAAATTGTTGCCGCAAATTCAAAGGTAGCGCCATTAGAACCGCTATCGATTCCGCGTATGAAGTTAAAGGCAGCTGTCATTGGGTACAGGTTGATAAAAACAATAATCGATGGTCACAACATAACGCTTGAAAAGAAGGTTTTATGGACAGATTCTAAAACGGAATTAATTGGCTACGCAGCGATTCTCGCCAGTTCAAACAATATGTAATGTTTCGCGTGGCCGAAGTGCAGCAACTGACCAATGTCTCTGAATGGTGCCAAGCAAATTAAACGTGGCAGATATAGCAACACGTCGAATCTTTGGAGGATTGGTTCATAGGACCCGAATTTTTAACCAACGCCGAAAGTGACTGGCCAAGTGATGATACTACAGCCTGTAACGACAAATCAGAATTGCGAGCGCACCTTTTGTATATTCAAAAGGACCTGATTCGTAAATTTTTTTTCAATATTTTTCACAGTGGTCAAAGTTGCAAAATTACGTCAGCTATTGGGTTTTATACATCGAAAAATGCTACCTTAAATCTAAAGGTGAGCCTCTGCCGCAGCATATCACCGTAAAACATATCGGAAAAGCATAATTTGAAATTTGCAAGCAAGCTCAAATGGATACATATGCAGATGAAATTGCCATTCTGAAATCCGGTAAAACTATACGAAGATACAGATTGCTCAGAAATTTAAACGTATATTTGGACGGCAATGGATTGATACGCATTAAAACGAGATCTTCAAATTTATTTTACAAACCTCAACCAAAACTCAACTACCAGCCGATCATTATGCCACTTCGCTGTTTGTGGCTCATTTTTACATGGCATATCATCATATAAACCATAAGACCGCAATTAACTAATTGAGACACCTTTTTTATATTATTAAATTACGTTCTCTATTTAAAGTCATACGGCGCCGCTGTTAAGTATGCAAAACTAATGAAGCTACACTACAACCACCATTAATGGTGCCGCTTCCACGAGCCCGTTTAAGCGCATTTTTCCGTTCATTCAGTTTCATCGGTATTGATTATTTTGGACCAATGCTAGTTTCCGAGGCTGAAAAGACACATAAGAGATGGGGTTTACTAGTGACCCTCCTTACTATAAGAGCAGTTCATATAGAAATAGCACACAGTCTTACCACAGACTCCTTTTTGATGTGCCTACGAAACTTCATATCTCGTCGTGGCCTGCCAATTGAGATTTATAGCGACAACACAACAAATTTTCGTGGTGCTGATAAATTGCTGCGCGAAGAGATCAAGCGGATCGATTTATCAAAATTACACAGAGAGTGCGCGTTCGAAGGCATTACTTGGCGATTCAATCCCCCTGCTGCACCACACATGGGGGGTGCATGGAAAAGGCTAGTGCGGCTAGTCAAGACTGTTTTATACAAGATTTCTCCGTCACAACGATTTACAGACGAAAGCCTTCGTTCAGCTCTTGTTGTACTAGTCTTCTTCCCGTCCTGGGAAAACACTTAGTAATCTTTTGAAAGCTGTATCTGAAAAACAAAGTAAATTTGGGATTAATAATATAAGAAAAATATGCAATATCTGCATTATTGTAGAAATGAGAAAAATCATAACTGCAGCATAAATTATTAGGTGTGGCGTAAATAAATGCTTATATTCACTAGAAGTCATTTGGCGTTAACTTTGATTTGTCATTAGAAGTAAGATTTAAGAATATAATATATAAAAATGAATTGGACGGCGTTAGTCTCGCAAAGGCACGAGAATGGCTCGACCGATTTGAATAATTTTTTTTTGTTGGCTTTGTAATTGTTCAGGGAAGTTTTAAAGCAAAAAAAAAAATTGGAAAAATTTGAAAGAAAACTCCAAATTTTTTTTTGCTTTAAATTTTCCACTTCATTTTTCAAATTTAACTTTATTTTATTTTTGATGTCAATAATTGCTTTGTTATTTATTTTGTTGATTGAACAAATTTCATATTTATTGTCAAAGAATAGGGATAGGGATAGGGATAGGGATAGGGATAGGGATAGGGATAGGGATAGGGATAGGGATAGGGATAGGGATAGGGATAGGGATAGGGATAGGGATAGGGATAGGGATAGGGATAGGGATAGGGATAGGGATAGGGATAGGGATAGGGATAGGGATAGGGATAGGGATAGGGATAGGGATAGGGATAGGGATAGGGATAGGGATAGGGATAGGGATAGGGATAGGGATAGGGATAGGGATAGGGATAGGGATAGGGATAGGGATAGGGATAGGGATAGGGATAGGGATAGGGATAGGGATAGGGATAGGGATAGGGATAGGGATAGGGATAGGGATAGGGATAGGGATAGGGATAGGGATAGGGATAGGGATAGGGATAGGGATAGGGATAGGGATAGGGATAGGGATAGGGATAGGGATAGGGATAGGGATAGGGATAGGGATAGGGATAGGGATAGGGATAGGGATAGGGATAGGGATAGGGATAGGGATAGGGATAGGGATAGGGATAGGGATAGGGATAGGGATAGGGATAGGGATAGGGATAGGGATAGGGATAGGGATAGGGATAGGGATAGGGATAGGGATAGGGATAGGGATAGGGATAGGGATAGGGATAGGGATAGGGATAGGGATAGGGATAGGGATAGGGATAGGGATAGGGATAGGGATAGGGATAGGGATAGGGATAGGGATAGGGATAGGGATAGGGATAGGGATAGGGATAGGGATAGGGATAGGGATAGGGATAGGGATAGGGATAGGGATAGGGATAGGGATAGGGATAGGGATAGGGATAGGGATAGGGATAGGGATAGGGATAGGGATAGGGATAGGGATAGGGATAGGGATAGGGATAGGGATAGGGATAGGGATAGGGATAGGGATAGGGATAGGGATAGGGATAGGGATAGGGATAGGGATAGGGATAGGGATAGGGATAGGGATAGGGATAGGGATAGGGATAGGGATAGGGATAGGGATAGGGATAGGGATAGGGATAATGATAGGGATAGGGATAGGGATAGGGATAGGGATAGGGATAGGGATAGGGATAGGGATAGGGATAGGGATAGGGATAGGGATAGGGATAGGGATAGGGATAGGGATAGGGATAGGGATAGGGATAGGGATAGGGATAGGGATAGGGATAGGGATAGGGATAGGGATAGGGATAGGGATAGGGATATGGATAGGGATAGGGATTTATGTCTCAGCAACTGGTTAACGCAGTTGGATAAGATTTGGTACATATGTTGCTTATAGTTTGTGTAAGGTTCTAAGCTTTGTTAGGCTTGGAAAAAATGGACAACGCCACGCCCTCCCATATAAGAGAAGACTTAAATTCATCATATCTCATAAACTATGTGACGCAGATAAATGAAACTTGGTACATATATAAACTATTTTACGCATATACATATTTGAAACTTGGTACGTATATGCCAAAAAGAGGCAAAAGTAAGATTCAATAAAAAAATGGGAGGTGCCCCGCCTCCAATATGAAAAAAAAATCAAAATTTTTTATATCTAAGCAACTATTTGACGCAGATGGATAAGATTTTGTACATATGATTCTTTTCTCATTTTGAAGGCATGGCACTACCCATTTTTTCATTGAATCTTACTTTTGCCTCTTTTTGGCATATACGTACCAAGTTTCATATATATGCGTAAAATAATTTATGAGATATAATGAATTTAAGTCTTCTCTTATATGGGAGTGCGTGACAATGCCCATTTTTTCCATAAAATAGTTGATTTTTTTCTCATATTCGAGGCGGGGCACCGCCCATTTTTTCGTTGAATCTTACTTTTGGATCTACCTTTTATATATATACATCGGTCATTCTTTTAATAAACGCACACTTCGTTTTTTTTGACGTTTTTGAACATTTTTTGAAACGAAATATCTCAAAAACTATAAGAGATAGGATGAAAAACCACTTAATCATTTTTGTTAAGAAATACTATAACTTTATAAAAAAAATTAAAAAATTTTAAATAAATTTGTTAAAACATAAATTTTTTTAATTAAAAAATTTTTTCTCAAATTATTTTCGATATAACACCTTTTGTTTTTATTTTATTTTTTTATATGTTATTCCTCAATCAATCCTAAGAATGCATGTGCTTTCATAACGAAATTCCCGCCATAACTTTGGAAACTACGAATTTTTTACTGCGCGTTTTATGGCGCGCCGCACCATGTTTTTTCAACATAAAATTTGACAAAAAAATTTTTTTTGCTTTGTAATATTATTTTCAATCAATCCTAAGAATGAATCTGCATTCAATTCAAAATTCCCGCCATAGCTTTGGAAAATATGAGCGTTTTATGAAGGCGCGTTTCAGTCTAATTGTATGAATTGTATTATATTTCTCAAAGTTATGTCGGGAATTTCATTTTGAATGCAGATACAGTCTTAGGATTGATTGCATATAACATTACAAAAAAAAATTTTTATGTCGAATTTTATGTTGAAAAACGCACCATGCGCGTCAACAGTAAAAAATTCGTAGTTTCTAAAGTTATGGCGGGAATTTCGATATGAAAGCACATGCATTCTTAGGATTGATTGGGGAATAACACATAAAAAAATTAAAAAAATTTATGTTTAAACAAATTTATTTAAATTTTTTTAATTTTTTTTATAAAGTTATAGTATTTCTAAACAAAAATGGTTAAACGGTTTTTCATCCTATCTCCTTTAGTTTTTGAGATATTTGGATTCAAAAAATATTTAAAAACGTCAAAAAATACAAAGTGTGCGTTTAAGATAAGAATGACCGACATATATAACAAGTTTTGTTTATTTGCGTCAAATAGTTGATAAGATATGATGAATTTTAATTAGTATTAAATAATTTGAGTGGAAATACTCGAAAAATTAAATGACCACGGAGGCGATCGAAAACACTTCCGCGATCGAAAATACTACTCTAGTACGTAAAGAACTACTCTAGAAAAACATAAATAACTTTTATTTTAGAAAATATTGCAAAATAATAGTAATGCAGTTTTCCTACGTTTAGTTTAATTAATCAGTTTTTAAAGTCAAAACTTATAAAATTGTTTGTCTTCTTTTTTACATCACTTGAAACATGCAATTTAACTATATATAAAAATTTTCAAAAATTACCAAATTATTTTTTTTGTTATATAGCCTACTACCTTTGTGCTTTACTAAAGTAAGCCATTTATGTTTAACCGTCTAAAAATTGCTTCATTCAATAGAAAATGTACAAATTGTTGATGTTCCATGTTTTTGATTTTATTTTTAATTGCCCTGCAATTGACTTCCATCAATTCACGCTGGCAGCCTTTCTTGATATTGAAGGTGCCTTTAACAACTTTCGTACCGAAGCTATTCAGGAAGCACTAGAGTATAGGAGTGTCTTATCACCTGGGTAGTATCCATGTTTGAGTGCAGAATCATTCCTGCAGGTATGGGTGGCAGTCAGGCGCTAAAATCTGTTAGCAGGGGCACACCTAAACACAATATAAACACAATCCTTGCTCAGCTCAATAAAAACGGGGTAAGAGTCGTTGTGTATGCGGATGATGTGGTTTTACTTGTATCAGGTCTGTTTTCTGACGTGATTAGCAATATCATGGAAGGAGCTTTGGCTAAGTTGTGCTCGTGGGCCACTGGGTGTGGCCTAGAAATTAACTCAGCCAAAACGGATCTGATGCTTTTCACCACAAAAACCAAAATACCCAATTTTAACCTTCCCCGTCTTAAAGGGCAGACTCTTTCACTTGCTAAGTTGGCCAAGTATCTGGGAGTCATACTAGATCCAAAGCTTAATTGGAAAGTCAACATTGAACAGAGATGCAAAAAAGCCTGCATAGTATGCGTATGCGTATCTGTGTAAGAAAACTTTTAGTAAAAAATGGGGTCTCCATCTAAAAATGATACTGTGGATGTACACAGCTGTAGTTCGTTCGATCCTCACTTACAGTGCTTTAGTCTGGTGGCTAGCTATTCAGAAAGGCTATAACCAGTTAAAGCTAGAGAGAGTGCAAAGGACGGCTTGTATCAGTGTGACGGGGGCTACGAGATCATGTCCTACGGCAGCCTTAAATGTACTTCTACACCTGCTACCTCCCAATTCTTTTATCAAAGCAGCTGCTGCTTGCAGTGCAATTAGGCTCAAAGAAGCCGGTAATTGGTTTTCGAAGCAATATGGTCATTGCTCTATACTCGATACCTTACAATTCGAACTATCTAATTCCCCAACGAACTACATCTGTTCTACGCTAAGTTTTGAGAAAAATTTTCAGGTGAAAATTCCGGAACGAGTTCAGTGAGAAGAGGGCACTCTCAACTTAAATTTTGAAACCACTATATTCACCGATCGATCCAAGCTGGACTGTGGAGTAGGCGCAGGAGTCTACTCAAAAGACTCAGAAATTTCTCAATATTTCCATTTACCAGATTGAGCCAGCGTTTTCCAGGCTCCATGAGAATTTATGGTCGATATGGAAAACTAGACTCAGAAATATGGATTGCACAACAAAACGTAACCTGATTGAGTCACTTAGTGAAGTACGCTACAGGGATCCCAAAATCTGTAATGACAGCCAATCTCTTATAATATCCATGCCAAAGTGCATTAAAATTATGCTTAAAGCAAAAATTGGACACATTAAATATAATTTGTAATGTTCTGTATATTTTTCTTGTAAAAACTGGTTTGTCCACATTAATTTGCACAAGGGTGTAGGTTCGACTTAGCCACCACTCTAACCTAACCTGGCCTGCTAATAGGCCATTGACTATGTATTTGAATAAGGAACTAGTTCTTTAAAGGTATTTTATTGTCTTATATGTTCAATGGTACCCTATAAATGATAGATCCAAAAGTGCGATTAAACTTCGGCTTGGACTTTTGAGAACGGTGCAAATTTGTCCATTGTCTATTTTTTTGCTAAATTGGCTTTGTTCATTATTTAATTATTATTAATATTAAAAAGCTAACAAACAAACCAAAAATTTCTAATTTATGGGGAACACGCCGTACCTTCAAAATCTACGATGCATCAGGATCGCAAAATTTGAGGCAAGTAGTGTCTCACAGCCAACGGCTGTGCATTACAATAAAGGAAATTGGCGGTAAATGTACTCAAGTTGACGTCATGCTTTAGGAATGTAAACAAAACGAACAGCTGATTGAAATTTCAACGCAATGGTGTGGTCTTGATTTCTCTCAAAAATTTGTCATATTTGCTTGCAGTTAAAAGTAAGCTTTTCGTTAGGTTTGCATTAATATAGCAGGTGTAATTTGAGTGCTGACGTAGGCATCAACCCAAAATATACTGATGATATTTTAAGAATCGAAACATATGTCTATATTCTAGAGTTGTTTTTTCCTTTGTTTTTCTCAAAGTTTGTTTACAAACAAAGCATTGAATCAACTTGTAAAATTTTAATTGAATGTTGATCGCTGCTAAATTGGCTGTAGTTCATTATTTAATTATTATTTTTTTAACTATAACTCAAAAACTATACATTTTTAATGTCTACACATCATATAACGTTTTGTAGTGAACCAGATTTCCTATCGAAATGCCACTTTATAGAGTAATTTTTTTAATTTTTTTTAAATTTTTGTGTAAAATTTTTTTCTGAGTGAATTTAGGTATAGTTATTGGTTCACAAAAAAAAAGTTACGTAGTTTCCGTGATAACGGTGATCCACGAAAGAATTTTTGATGAAAATTAGCTGAAATACGGTCGTTCAAAGTTACTTAGTTTTGTATGATTTTACCAATTTTTAAACTTTTGTTAGTTTTAATTTTTACACACAAAAATAATGTTTAATCGATAAACTATCATTAATAGACTGAAAATAACTTTTTTATTGAATAGACATTACAGTCTAAGAGCTGGCAGCCACTTTGAGCAAGATACTCGCACAAGGCTAAAGTTTTGTGTATAGTTAGTTTAGTACTAGAAAAATAAGAAAATGCACATCTGGCAGTATTGGCGCTGTCGCGAAGGTACACCCTAAAATCTTTAAGGTACACCCTAATATTTCCAAAATTTTGTGAACAAATATTATAGCTTATGAAATTATCTTTCATATGACATCTACATATATTTTGTAAATCTCTTCAGCCGTTCTCCAGTTATATTGATTTTTTCAAAAATATTTTGCATTTCGAAACGTTTAGGGTGTACCTTCCCGATCGCACCAATTCTGCCAGATATTGATTTTCTTATCTTACTAGTACTAAATTACATATACACAAAATTTTAGTTGTGCGTGTATGTTTTTTTATGAATAGTATGCATTTTAAAAATTTTAGGGTGTACCTTCGCGACCGCGCCAATGCTGCCAGATTTTGATTTTCTTATTTAACTAGTACTAAATCAATCATAGACAAAATTTTAGCTTTGTACCTAGTACGATACTCAAAGTGGCTGCCAGCTCCCCAACTATTACACTAGTTTACACTCAAAATGTTCCATTGATAAGAAATTACTTTTCTTATGTAGTTTTTCCTGCCGATTTCGGAAATAATAATAAAAATTTTTTGAATGGCACAGTTTTCGAGATATTGTGGTTTTTTAATTTTTTCGACCTTCCACTTTAAAATTCATATCTTGAGCTATAAATGTCCAATTTCATCGTGCTTAGCACCAAATTGAAGGTCTAGTGTGTATGTATGTATGTTGCCTATGGACGGCTTAGCCGTTCGACCGATCGCCTAAAGATTTGGCACATGTGTATGTTTCTAATGTTCTGGGAAAGTGTAATGGCGCTAACGATGGGGTGCTTTTGCTCGGACATCATTGAGGAGGACGATTTTGGTTGCGTGGTATAGATTGCTGTAAATACTATTATGTATTCTTTAAATATTAATCTTTTAGTTGAATACGTTTTAAATTTTGCATACTTTTTTTTTCTTTTTCACTTTGCTTATAAGAGATTGTACCTTTGTCTAATGCTTTATGTTTGTATATATTTTATTGATACTTGTAACATTAAAACGTGGGCTTTTTTCTATTCACTGTATTATTTAATTATGCTTTTTTTTGCCTCTTTTTTTCGATCACCTTTTAACAACTGTCAACACCAGGTTTTAACCATTCTCCTTTTTCAATTATTTTTAGTTATTAAACATTGTTTAATCGGACTTACAGTCATACAGCAAAGACCAATATTGTAAATTTTTACTTTATTGATCAATGCTATTTTTTACAATAAAAAAAAATGACAAAGATAACAAATGGAAAAATTTTTAACCTGGTAATTGGTGACATGTTTCGGCTATTACCAATAGCCTCATCAGACCAGTTTGGTTAATTCTGTACATGGACTCGAACCCCTAACCGTTCATGCATTGCAATTGCATATTTGTGCGACGGCCGCTCTAACACTTGAGCTACTGAGGAACTGACCTTGAACTGCACAAAGTGCGTATATCACATTTTGTTATTATTTCTTTTGTCACTTTCTCGCTTGTTGTCACAGCCGGCAAGAATCTTGTCTTCCACGGCTATGATTTATTTTTTTTTTTTTAGAAATTTGTAGTGTTGCCAGCTACATAGTTTCTGAAATTGGCGTGTCCTCCGTATAAGTTAAGAAATTTTTGATATTTAACGACTGATTATTTTGTAATTAAACATTGTTTAATCGGACTTACAGTCATACAGCAAAGACCAATATTGTAAATTTTTACTTTATTGATCAATGCTATTTTTTACAACAAACATGACAAAGATAACAAATGGAAAATTTTTTAACCTGGTAATTGGTGACATGTTTCGGCTATTACCAATAGCCTCATCAGACCAGTTTGGTTAATTCTGTACATGGACTCGAACCCCTAACCGTTCATGCATTGCAATTGCATATTTGTGCGACGGCCGCTCTAACACTTGAGCTACTGAGGAACTGACCTTGAACTGCACAAAGTGCGTATATCACATTTTGTTATTATTTCTTTTGTCACTTTCTCGCTTGTTGTCACAGCCGGCAAGAATCTTGTCTTCCACGGCTATGATTTATTTTTTTTTTTTAGAAATTTGTAGTGTTGCCAGCTACATAGTTTCTGAAATTGGCGTGTCCTCCGTATAAGTTAAGACATTTTTGATATTTAACGACTGATTATTTTGTAATTAAACATTGTTTAATCGGACTTACAGTCATACAGCAAAGACCAATATTGTAAATTTTTACTTTATTGATCAATGCTATTTTTTACAACAAACATGACAAAGATAACAAATGGAAAAATTTTTAACCTGGTAATTGGTGACATGTTTCGGCTATTACCAATAGCCTCATCAGACCAGTTTGGTTAATTCTGTACATGGACTCGAACCCCTAACCGTTCATGCATTGCAATTGCATATTTGTGCGACGGCCGCTCTAACACTTGAGCTACTGAGGAACTGACCTTGAACTGCACAAAGTGCGTATATCACATTTTGTTATTATTTCTTTTGTCACTTTCTCGCTTGTTGTCACAGCCGGCAAGAATCTTGTCTTCCACGGCTATGATTTATTTTTTTTTTTTTAGAAATTTGTAGTGTTGCCAGCTACATAGTTTCTGAAATTGGCGTGTCCTCCGTATAAGTTAAGAAATTTTTGATATTTAACGACTGATTATTTTGTAATTAAACATTGTTTAATCGGACTTACAGTCATACAGCAAAGACCAATATTGTAAATTTTTACTTTATTGATCAATGCTATTTTTTACAACAAACATGACAAAGATAACAAATGGAAAAATTTTTAACCTGGTAATTGGTGACATGTTTCGGCTATTACCAATAGCCTCATCAGACCAGTTTGGTTAATTCTGTACATGGACTCGAACCCCTAACCGTTCATGCATTGCAATTGCATATTTGTGCGACGGCCGCTCTAACACTTGAGCTACTGAGGAACTGACCTTGAACTGCACAAAGTGCGTATATCACATTTTGTTATTATTTCTTTTGTCACTTTCTCGCTTGTTGTCACAGCCGGCAAGAATCTTGTCTTCCACGGCTATGATTTATTTTTTTTTTTTAGAAATTTGTAGTGTTGCCAGCTACATAGTTTCTGAAATTGGCGTGTCCTCCGTATAAGTTAAGAAATTTTTGATATTTAACGACTGATTATTTTGTAATTAAACATTGTTTAATCGGACTTACAGTCATACAGCAAAGACCAATATTGTAAATTTTTACTTTATTGATCAATGCTATTTTTTACAACAAACATGACAAAGATAACAAATGGAAAAATTTTTAACCTGGTAATTGGTGACATGTTTCGGCTATTACCAATAGCCTCATCAGACCAGTTTGGTTAATTCTGTACATGGACTCGAACCCCTAACCGTTCATGCATTGCAATTGCATATTTGTGCGACGGCCGCTCTAACACTTGAGCTACTGAGGAACTGACCTTGAACTGCACAAAGTGCGTATATCACATTTTGTTATTATTTCTTTTGTCACTTTCTCGCTTGTTGTCACAGCCGGCAAGAATCTTGTCTTCCACGGCTATGATTTATTTTTTTTTTTTAGAAATTTGTAGTGTTGCCAGCTACATAGTTTCTGAAATTGGCGTGTCCTCCGTATAAGTTAAGAAATTTTTGATATTTAACGACTGATTATTTTGTAATTAAACATTGTTTAATCGGACTTACAGTCATACAGCAAAGACCAATATTGTAAATTTTTACTTTATTGATCAATGCTATTTTTTACAACAAACATGACAAAGATAACAAATGGAAAAATTTTTAACCTGGTAATTGGTGACATGTTTCGGCTATTACCAATAGCCTCATCAGACCAGTTTGGTTAATTCTGTACATGGACTCGAACCCCTAACCGTTCATGCATTGCAATTGCATATTTGTGCGACGGCCGCTCTAACACTTGAGCTACTGAGGAACTGACCTTGAACTGCACAAAGTGTGTATATCACATTTTGTTATTATTTCTTTTGTCACTTTCTCGCTTGTTGTCACAGCCGGCAAGAATCTTGTCTTCCACGGCTATGATTTATTTTTTTTTTTAGAAATTTGTAGTGTTGCCAGCTACATAGTTTCTGAAATTGGCGTGTCCTCCGTATAAGTTAAGAAATTTTTGATATTTAACGACTGATTATTTTGTAATTAAACATTGTTTAATCGGACTTACAGTCATACAGCAAAGACCAATATTGTAAATTTTTACTTTATTGATCAATGCTATTTTTTACAACAAACATGACAAAGATAACAAATGGAAAAATTTTTAACCTGGTAATTGGTGACATGTTTCGGCTATTACCAATAGCCTCATCAGACCAGTTTGGTTAATTCTGTACATGGACTCGAACCCCTAACCGTTCATGCATTGCAATTGCATATTTGTGCGACGGCCGCTCTAACACTTGAGCTACTGAGGAACTGACCTTGAACTGCACAAAGTGCGTATATCACATTTTGTTATTATTTCTTTTGTCACTTTCTCGCTTGTTGTCACAGCCGGCAAGAATCTTGTCTTCCACGGCTATGATTTATTTTTTTTTTTTAGAAATTTGTAGTGTTGCCAGCTACATAGCCGTGGAAGACAAGATTCTTGCCGGCTGTGACAACAAGC